>CM059875.1:7675019-7872519 GCA_030490815.1 Acer saccharum | reverse complement strand
CTTGTTAGCAGAGATGAAAGTTGTAGAAGAATTGGGGGCAGATTTTCTCCTGGTCAGGAGTGATTCGCAGCTAGTAATCAACCAAGTTTCCGGTTTATACCAAGCAAAGGGTGACAATATGGTAGCATACATAAAAAAAGTCCAAGAAGCAGTAACAAGATTCAAGGGTTTGAAGATGGAGCAGATTCCTCGAGAGAAGAATCATCGAGCAGATGTCCTGGCCAAGATAGCTGCAACCGGAAGACAAGAATTGCCTAGAGGGATATCACTCCAACTTCTACCCCGACCCAACATAGCTAGGGGATTAGAAGTGAGCCCGGTTGACCGACTTCCTTGCTGGATGGATCCTATAGTTGATTACCTCCAAATGATACTCTTCCTACGGATCCGGATCAAGCACGTAAGCTCAAAAGGATCACTACCCAGTACTGCCTGGTAGAAGGATACCTCTACCATAAAGGAAAGTCCCTTCCATTACTAAGATGTCCACATTCGGATGATGCTCAATGGGCACTAAACGAGGTACATGTAGGGGACTGCGGCAACCATGTATCAGGTGAGACCCTAGCTTACCAAGTTCTTAGAATGGGCTACTTCTGGCTTACTCTTCATTAGGATGCTAAGCAATTTGATTAGGTTCGATTATGAAGCTATCTTTCTCAATAGCATTCACCATACATACATATAGAAGAAGAAACCCTAAGCAAATTGAAGGTTATAAAAGAAGAAATCACAAAGATATGACAACTACCTCAAATTCACGAGCTAGTTCGTTTTTCTATGTAGAACCACTAGAAAACTCGATCAAACAGCTACAAGATCACTTGGAAAAGGTAGAGGACTTGATTACGAAGAATCTTCAACTTGAATAACTCAATTTCGACTTCATATGAGAAAGTTATGGTGTTTGGGAGGTGAGAAAAAGTTGAGAGAAAATTCTACACTCTTGCTTTCTAATTTTTCTTCTTGGAATGAAATGGGAGGGAATGAAGGTGATTTAAATGAATTGGAGAGAGGGAAAAGACGAGCCAATCATCTCATGACACCTCAATAGCCCATGAAGGGTGCATGAGGCTAACGGGGGTAGAAAGGCTGCTGGGCCGTGAGGCTCATGCCCTCCTCAAGCATGGCCTTTGGCCATTGCTTGCCTCCCTTACGCTCCTCTCGCGTTCTTTGGCTGAATTCGGGCCTTTGAACTCTGAATTTGAATCTATCTTTAGATTACAAACCATGACTCCCTCACGCACAACGACAACGACAACGACAACTTGACAAAAGGTTGAGAATTCATCTCGGAATATGATGACAATGACAACCCAACGAATGAGAACGTAAAGTAGCGTAGCTATATCGTTTGGACTCGAAACCTAATGAATGAGTAACCGAAATGACCGGGACTCAATAAGGAATCAAATGAGATCATATTCAAATCCAAATATAATAAAACATAAACAAATAAATACAAGATCACACAAGTATGCCATTTCCTAGACATAGTCTTAGAATATGCAATTCTACAATGTATGTCAATATGAGTTCAATGCATGAGCATACTAAAACATGTGAATGTGTTATAAATGGTGAACAATGATGTAGGGACACTTATGAATGAATTGTGTGTGTGTGCCTTAAGGCCTTGCAAGAGGATAAAGGTCTAAGTATATCTTTGATGCATTCTCCTATTGAAGGCATCACTTTGCTTGATGTGATGTCCAATATCCTTGAAGCTTGATAAACCGAGAATCCTAAACAACTGATCAATACAAATGAAATATCATTTTGATATAGAATAGTGCCAACATAACTCAAAAACGTAACACCTATTCACCCCCCTCTAGGTTTATTTAGACACTTAATTCATATATTTTCAATTAGTATCATAGCGGGTTCCTTAACATAATTAAGAGATCCTTTGCTTTCATTAGAGTGTCTTGCATTTGTTTGCATTTAGTTAGTGTGTCTTGTTTGTCTTGCTTGATTGTTTGCATTCATCTATTTCATACACCTAAACACTATGAGTAGGAACAAAGTTGGAAGCGAGGGAGCCTCTAGTATAAGACCCCCCTTGCTCACCAGGGTGAACAACGGCTCATGGAATGGAAAGTTGGAAGCATATGTTTGCCAAATTCATGACCGTGCATGGATGGCAATAGAAGATGGTTACACCCCACCAACTATGACTCTTACGGGAGGTGGAGATGAAGTCCCCAAGCCTAAGGCACAATTGAGTGCTCAAGAGTTCGAGGCCTCCAAGTGGAACAACAAAGTAATGCATGCCATTCTTTGTGCGATGGATGACAACCAATATAAATTGATCCAAACCATTAGGATTGCAAAGGAGGCTTAGGAGATTCTAGAGACGACTCAAGAAGGAACCAAGTTGGTTAAGGACTTCAAACTCCAAGTCCTCCAAACTCAATTTGAGACCATTAGGATAGAGGAGGATGAGTGCTTCAATGACTTCCAAGTGAAGTTGATGGACATCGTGAATCAAAGTCATCAACTTGATGATCCTTACTCGGATAGGAGAATTAAGCAAAAGATCATGAGGTCACTTCTCGAGAGATTCGAATCCAAAGTGACGGCTTTAGAAGAAAATAGTGACTACACAAAATGAAGCCAAGTGAAGTGATTGGAAGGCTCTTAGCCTATGAATCTAGGAAGGCTCCTACAATCACACCTCCTAAGAAGCAAAAGAGTTTTACCTTGAAGACCATCAAGGTGGAAAAGAAGGAAGAAGATTCGGATGAAGAAATAGCCTTAATGGCGAAGAAGTTCAAGCAATTCATGAGATTTGAGAAGAAGGGTTTTGGCTCCAAGGGAAAATTTATGAAGAAAAAGACCCATTTTAAGAAAGTGGAGCAAACACAAGAGAAGGACCACAAGAAAGGTTTCTAATGCTACGAGTGTAATGGATATGGACACATTGCTCCTGAATGTGTAAATTTGAAGAAAAAGAAAGGAAAGGCTGTGGCGGCCACTTGGAGTGATAGTGATGACAAAGAAGAAGAAGATAAGTCTTCGGATCGTGAAGACCAAGTTGCTAACTTCATTGCCTTCTCATCTTCTCACAATGGCAGGGAAGTTATGAGTGACAAAGAAGAGGAGGAGGACAAGCAAGAAGATGTAGATGAAAGTGACTCAAATGATGAGACCAATTAATCTAAGTCCAATTATGACTTTGGTGAAGAGATGGACTATGATGACTTCATAAAGTTCTTTGAGACTTCTAGATTGAAGAAGAAGAAGGAGATTCAAAAGCTTAAAGGGGAGAACCTTGAATTGACTTTCTAAGGTGACTCACTTAAGTGAGGAAATGAGAAGAGCAAGAGAAATTGAAGAAAGTTTGAAGATGAAGCTAGTCTTAGTCAAAAAGAGTGAAGAAAGTTTGAAGAATGAACTCGTATATGTATAAGGGTTGATTGCCAAGATGACCTTCGGAACCAAAAAGCTTGACAAGATGCTTTCATGTGGAAAGAGTCACGATGTCAAAAAGGGATTGGGATATATGGAAGATATGAAGACCACATCCTTGAAGAAGACAATATTTGTCAAGAGCAAAGCGATTGAAGATGCTCAAATCCCTCAACAATCAACTAAATGGGTTGAAGTTGGTGAATCCTCAAAGCATGCTCAAGCAAAATTTCCAACAAGAGCTTTACCACAACAAGCTGAAGCACCACAACCAAGACATCCACAACCAAGGATCCCTCAAGCTCAACATAAGGTCCCTTATGCTCAACTAAGAAGACATGTGATTTTGGCTCAACCATAAAGGAGAGAGTTGGCTCAACATCAAAGAACAACTCCAAGTAGAAGAAAGCCACAAATCCTTGCACAAGACTATGGTATGAACTCCTATTTTACTCTTACTTGCCATTATTGTAGAATTGAAGGCCACATTAGGCCTAATTGCTTTAAGTATATTAAATTGTGTAGGATTGAAAGCATGATTGAAAAAAAATATGCTTAGGAGAGCTGAAAAGCATGAACCTAGGAAATTTAGAGCTAATAGACCCATGGCTCCTAGGAATGATTATGTTGCACCTAGGTTGAATAGAAAGGATGAGTATTATCTTTACATGGCTCAAGTAGCCTTGAAAGCCAATGCCTTTAATACTTGGTATCTTGATAGTGGGTGTTCTAGGCACATGACTGGAAACAAGAGTTTCTTTGAGACTCTTGTGATGGAGGATGATGGATTTGTCATCTTTGGTGATGGTTCAAAGAAAAAGGTTATAGGGAAAGGTAACATATCTATTCCCGGTTTGCCCTTCTTGCCTAATGCTCATTAGGTAGATGGCTTGCAAGCCAATCTCATTAGCATATCGCATTTAAGTGATGAAGGGCTTTTGTTTATGTTTGGCAAAGTTGATTGCTCTATCCTAAAGGAAAATGGGCAAGTTTTGTTGAAAGGCAAGAGATCAAGTGACAATTGCTATTGTCTTTAGTCTAATCTCATATCTTGTAACTTGTCTACATGTAAGCAAGTTGAATTGTGGCAACAAAGATTTGGCCACATGAATTATAGAGACTTGAAAGTCCTTGATAAATTAAATGTTGTGAAAGGCCTTCTCAAACTTGGGAAGAAGGTTGAGGGAGTTTGTGGACCTTGTCAACAAGGAAAGCAAACCAAATCAAAAATGTGCACAAAAGGGTAACTACCTTTCCACCAAGGAGCCATTGGAACTCCTCCACATGGACCTCATGAGTCTCATTCAAATCGAAAGCTTAGGTGGTAGAAGGTACATTCTTGTGATGGTTGATGATTTCTGAAATTCCACTACAAAAAATGGTCTTTTCCAATGGCTAAATGTCGTTGGAAAAGACCATTTCTCGTCGGAAATAAGCTTTTCCGACGGGAAAAAGCCGTCAGAGGCCGTCACAAATACGCTTGTCAGAAATAACCATTCACTAACGAGCCGTCAGAAATACTACCATTTCCAACGGCCATGGTCATCAGAAAAGATGAAAATACCGTCTGTAATAGTAATTCAAGATGGTCAAAATTACTTGTATTTCTGACGGCTTTACCGTTATTTCCGACGACAATAAGCCATCGGAAATAGTCAAATTATATATATAAAAAAAAAAAGCGTGACTCGACTTGATAGTCGCCACATCACCCAGCCAGCGCCACATCATAACTTGGCAGGCGCCACATCATCCAGCATGTGGCACTCTAAATCCATGAAATTCATGTGGCTCGAACCCTTGACCCGGATGATAGTAAGGGTTTCCCTTACCATTTTGCTATAACCTTATATCTGATATGTTTTGCATATTATTTATATATAAGCTATTGACATGTTTGTATACTATGTAATCAAATATATTTTTTTGTATACTATTTAAATATAACTATTGAGACATTGTTTTTTTAAAATAATATTTTATTAAAATTATTAGAGTTTTTGTTGACGGTGAATTTTGGATACATTTAACACATATAGTGATGCATTTAAAATATTGACCTGCAAGTCACATTTTTTGTGTAGTGTTATAAATTACATACATTCCATTATAATTTATTAATTAATATAATAATAATAAATTATTTATTTATTCCATGAAATAGTGTATTCCTTTTTTTTTCTTTTCAAATGGAACAAGACTATTTTCGACGGCCTCAATGCCATCGGAAATAGTGTATTCCTTTTTTTCTTTTCAAATGGAACAAAGACTATTTCCGATGGCATTGAGGCCGTCGGAAATAGTTTATTCCTTTTTCTTTCAAATGGAATAAGACTATTTCTGACGACATCAATGCTGTCGGAAATAGTGTATTCCTTTTTCTTTTCAAATGGAATAAGACTATTTCTGACGACATCAATGCCGTCAGAAATAGTGTATTCCTTTTTCTTTTCAAATGGAACAAGACTATTTTCGATGGCATTGAGGCCATCGGAAATAGTGTATTCCTTTTTCCTCTTTTCATATGGAACAAAACTATTTCCGACTGCACTTTTTGTGCCGTTAGAATTGGGAACAAAATTGACGGCTTTTTTGACTACTTTCGACAGCCTTTTGCCGTCGGAAATGTGGTATCATATTTTTACTAATTTCCGACGGCACTGAAATGGCCATTGGAAATGGTACCATTTCCGACGGCAATTAGCGCTGTCGGAAATAGTTCATCACTAATAGACTTTTTTTTGTTTTTGTTTTGTAGTGTTCCCTTAAGCAATTATAGTGTAATTATACCTAGGAAGGGGGTGGGTTTGGGGGGGGGGGGGGGGGGGGGGGGGGGGGGGGGGGGGGGGGGGGGGGGGGGGGGGGGTGGTGTGGGGTAATAGGTATGTGCTCAAAATTCTTCAAACTCCTTTTTCAACACAATAAGGATGTGCACACTTGGTGTGTATAACAAATTAATTGCTTTAACAAGTCAATGAGAGTTCAATTACACAAGTGTTACAAGCAATGGAAGTTATAGAAATAAAGAAACTTAAAGCGAAACTTAACACAAGATATTTTTATGTGGTAAACCTCCTAAGAGGAAACATCTACATGTTGAATCCATAACCACTGGCAACACACAATTCAGTAGTTGGAAAGAAGTACACTCTCAAAAGCAATCAAATCACACGAAACGCTCTCTCTTGAATATCCCTTCTATCCTACACTTAAGGCCTTTTACTAATGAAAATATTGCCTCAACTTTCTAACCGAGACAAACCGCTTGCCTCTAGAAAGCCACTCCCTGATCTAGACTATCCACAAGTCTCTAAGGAGATTTCCTTGCTCGGACTTATTGAAGCCACATGCTCCAAGCCAAGACTTCCTTGCTTAGCTATTCCGAGCCACATGCTCTTAACTAAGATTTCTTGTTTGGCTAACTGGACCGCATGTCCTAACCAAGTCTTCCTTGCTCTATATTGAAGAATCACTTTACAACAAGAGACTTCTCACCTTATGCAAGGCAAATGATCTAAGTGATGCAAATGATGCAAACAAAATATCAAGAAGATCACACAAACTCTATGAACATGCAACTAGATAACTAGAATATGCTTTCAACAATCAATTACAAAGTTATCTAGAAATCTAAGCATGTGAATCAATAAGAACTAGATTAGAATAATCAATATCACAATAAAAAATCCTAGTTCTTAGATCATGAAACTAAATCTAGAAATTAACAATCAAGTGATGTGAATCAATTTTAGCTTTGAAATATGCTCAATCAAAATCACAAAAGCTACAACTTGCAAATCAATCAAACAAGTCTAAATTTGGAATCAAAATCATTCTACACATTTTTCATCAATCAAATAAAAAGATCCATCAAGTTGATCATAAGAAAAATGCAAAGAAGATGATTACCAGTCACGAACTGAAATCAGATCACTATGAATAATCTAGACATCTTTTCACTTTGAAATGCTTGGGACTTGTTCCTCTCTTCAAGACCAACAATTTTGGCTTTGGAATCACTCAAATCGGAGTTGAGATGAGAGAGTTATGACTAAAACAAAAATGCAAAAGTTGTAAGAGTTTTGGCACGAAATTTGAATTATATAGGGAGGGAAATCAATTGGAGAAGAGGAAGGGCAAAGTTAGAAAAGAGCCACCATCAACCTCTCTTCCCATGGAGGCGCGTGGCCACCACAGGAAGGCCGAGAGGTCTTCCTCCCGTGGTGGACACGCTCCTCCACGGGAAGGAAGGGTGGTTGGCCACTTGCCACCTCTCTTCTCCTTTGCTCCCTTTCGTGCACCTCACGCATTCTTCGACCGTTCTCTGGCCTTCAAAATCCAAATTTTAATCCGCTTTTGGATTACGAATTGTCACTCAATGAAACAAGAGGAAGGCTATGAAACTTTGACCAAAGGTTATGAATTCAACTTGATACACGACGACGAAGACATTGCATTGTAAGAGAATGTAAAGTAACGTAACTTCCTCGTTTAAACTTGAAAACTAATGAGTGAGTAACTGAAATGACCGGAACTGAACAAGGAATCATATGAGAACATATTCAAGTTCAAAACAACAAAACCCACACAAATAAACATAAGATCACACAAGTATGCAAAATCCTAGAGATAATCCTAGTACATGCATTTCCATAATGTTTGTCAATATGAGATCAATGCATGAGCATACTAAAAAAAAAAAATGTGTGTGAATGTGTTATACCAAATGAGTGCTATGATGTAGGGACACAAATGTATGTAATGTGTATGTGTGCGCTTACGCCTTGCAAGAGGAAGAAGAGACTTGATACCTTAGCATCCAAGTATGTGCTTTTCCTCTTGAAGACGATATTTGCATGAGAAGTTGCTTTTCTCCTTTGAAGCTCCTTTCAACAAAGAATCACCTAAGCAACTAACCATTACAAATAAAGAGAGTTTTGCAAGCCAATATAAATCTAAGACCTTACAACTTCTCTAGGTTTACATGGACCTACTTTCTTAGAGAGAAGTCCGAAGCTTTTGAGAAATTCAAAATGCTATGTGTCAAAATTCAAAATGAGAAAACTTTTCACATTAAAAGCATTAAGAAAATTAGAAGTGATCATGGGAAATAATTTGAAAATGCTAGCTTTAAAAGCTTTTGTGATAGCTTAGGCATTTCCCATGAGTTTTCAGCTCCTAAGACATCTCAACAAAATGGAGTTGTTAAGAGGAAGAAAATGGTCTGTCAAGAGATGGCCCATGTGATGTTGCTTAGCAACAATGTCCCTAGGAACATTTGGGCCGAAGCCATCAATATGGCTTGCTATATAGGGAATATAGTATTCTTTAGGCCTGGGACTAAACAAACATCCTATGAGTTATGAAAAACCCAATGTTAGCTACTTCCACATCTTTGGAAGCAAGTACTATATACTTAATGACCGAGATCAACTAGGCAAGTTTGATGCTAAGAGTGATGGGGGTAATTTCATTGGATATGCACTTAATAGCGAGGCCTATAGAGTTTTCAATTTAAAAACTTGAAGTGTTATGGAAATATCAAATGTTGTCTTTGATGATTGTAGGCCCAAAAATGATAACCATGAGGAAGATTTTTGTGAATTAGATGACCTTCCTTTGAAGGAGTGTGGTGAGACTTCAAGTGGTGTGAAGTCAAACTAAAATGAAGAGGGTGATCTACCTCTTAATAGAGATCCACCTTCGAACTCTAGTGAACCCGCTCCTTGGGTTAGGAAACTCCATAATAAAGATGATTTCATTGGAGATACTAATGAGGGTGTTAGGACTAGGCGTCAAATAGCTAATCAAATTAGCTATACTTGTTACACCTCTCAAATAGAACCCAAGAATGTTGATGAAACCTTGAATGATGAATATTGGGTTATTGCCATGCAAAAAAAGCTAAACCAATTTGAAATAAATGAGGTTTTGACTCTAGTTCCTAGACCTAAGAATACCAATGTCATAGGCACAAAATGGGGATTTAGGAACAAATCCGATGAGGATGGCAACATTGTGCGAAGGATGGCCTTTGCCTCCTCTTTTCTCCTCCGCTCGCTTTCGTGCACCACACACATTCTTCGACCGTTCTCTAGCCTCCGAACTCTGAATTCTGAATTTGAATTCGAATTCGATTTCAGATTATGAACCGTAACTCAATAACACATGAGGAAGACTACGAAAATTTGACCAAAGGTTATGAATTCAACTTTATACACGACGATGAAGACAATGCCTTGTAAGAGAACGTAAAGTTTCGTAACTTCTTAGTTTGAACTTGAAAACCAATGAGTGAGTAATCGAAACGACCGAAACTTAATAAGGAATCATATGAGAACATATTCAAGTCAAAAACAATAAAACACAAACAAATAAACATAAGATCACACAAGCATGCAACTTACTAGAGATAGTCCTAGAACATGCAATTCTACAATGTTTGTTAAATTAAGACTAATGCATATGCATACTTCAACAAGTGTGTAAATGTGTTATACAAATTTAGTGCAATGATGTAGGGACACAAATGTATGCAATGTGTGTGTGTGTGCGCTTACGTCTTGCAAGAGGAAGAAGAGTCTCGATACCTTAGCATCCAAGTAAGCGTTTTTCCTCTTGAAGACGATCTTTGCATGAGAAGTTGCTTTTCTCCTTTGAAGTTTATTTCTAGTATAAATCACCTAGGCAACTAGACATTACAAATAAAAAGAGTTTTACAATGGAATCAAGCCAATACAAATCTAAAACCTTACGGAGAATCATTAGTACTTAAAGGAAAATATATAATTAGAAAGGTATAATGGACTTTATGACCTAACTCTAATAATGAACTATTTGTGGAGGACCATACCATATGTAATTGCTATATTGATGGACACTGATAATTTGTTTGTGTAAAATATCTACAGTTACGAGAGTAAAACCTTGGATTTTAGTGGAATAACTCTGAGGTTAATAATTGTGATATATTAATTAAAAAGTTTAATGAATCTTTCTAAGTATTATTGAAGCTCAAAACTGTGGGTCCATTAGGTCCCCCTACTAGCCCTTTATGATTGATAGTAATAAGGCTCGCGGAGAATTGGATGGTCCAATTAATTATGTTACGAAAGTAACTTAAATATATTCTAGGAATTAATAAAATGATGTGATTATTTAATTAATATATTATTTACTTGATGAATTAAATATTATTAAATAATATGATTATTTAATTGACATATTAATAATTAAGAATTATTAATCGTTTTTGGAGGTTTAAGTTTCGAACATTGACAAGAGCAAAAGAATAAAATAATAAGAGATTATTTTTATTTGCTTTAAAGAAGTTAAAGGTTCAAACCCTAGTGGTGACCGAATTAAAAATGATTTATAATATTTACTAAACCCTAGGATCCTAGTATATAAGATATACTTATCAGGAAAAAGAAACTAATTGAAACCATAAGAGAGATAGAGGGGTGCAACCACATAGAAGAGAAAAAGAAAACGTTTTTGGTTCTTCCCTAGCTTGGCCAAATTCACTAAAGGAGACAGAGGGTTGTCCTTTGGATCTCTCAAGCCTCCATTCAACTGCTCCTGGAATCCGTGACGTGCCCACACACACAATTGCTAAATCGCGGGACATAGCTCGAAAGACTTAGTGGTGAAGGATCAAAAAGAAAACGAAGGAGTGTTCTTCAAAGGTATAAAAACAAATCTCTCCCTCATATCCATGTATACAAAAGGTTCGAAGATGATAAAATTTTTAAAACCTATCATTCTTAACTCTTGAATTTTCTGCTGCGCGACTTACAGTTCCACCAACTCAAAATGTATCTCAGTCCACATCATCCTTCGCATTTATGAATTTAGGGTATAGTCTGTTAGCCAAAAAAATCGATAAATTACGAGGTTCTTCTTCATCAAGCTCGAACTCGTATACTGAGCTTGAATCCTATCTAGCTAGGTACCGCTTTTGAGTTTATGGAAGATAGTGCTGATAAAAATTTGATATCTCACATTGGTGGAATGAGTATGAAAGGTACTTTCATACATAGGTGGAATGAGTGTGAAAGGTACTTTCCAATCTTCGCTATTATAGCCAAACAAATTCTTTCAACACCAATTTCTACGGTGGCTGTGGAACAAGAGTTTAGCACCAGTGGAAATATTTTGGATGCAAGCCGTTTGATTTTGAGTCCAGAATCACTTCAGATACAAGCTTGTGTTGATGTTTGGACCAAGGCGCAAAACAGACAACAAGAAATTGATCAAGATGCACCGTACGATTTCTTCAAAGATGACCAAGCTGAAATAGATGATCATGGCGACGGCAATTAGTTAGGCTGTTAGGGTGCCACCTCACACCACATCACTAACCTTGCAATAAAAGGTAAGAGAACTACATGGCATTTGATTCCTCTAAACCTCAAGAGGATACGTAGGCAACTTAATTGTGGTAAAAATTAAGTGCAAGACCAATTTTACATTTTTTAGTTTTATTTTAATTTTTTTTTAATTCGTCATATATTTATTTTATTTTAACTTCAGGTGACCCAATAAAATGCATTTACAATTTTAGATATCTAAAACTTTTATTTTTTATAAAATAATAATAAATATATGAAAAAACAAATGGAACCGAATAGGTAGAACCAGGGAATTAGAATTGGAACCAGAAGCTCCCTACGGAACCGCTGATTCCGAACTAGGAACCGGACCAAACCGTAACTAGCGTCACCCCTAGATATATTAGCATATGTCTATCGATTTTTAAGTTCCTTGATCTCAACAATGGTAAAGTCTACATAGCCAACAAGTAAATTTTGGACACTGACGCGTGGAGAGCTAAAAGTTAGAGCCCTAGTGGGCCAAGCGGTGGAGCCCGTACTGGGATACTAATCATAGCACAAATGAACCTGCAAGTTGATCAGAAGTTTTGAACAAATGGCTCTGTGAGAAATATATATATATATAGAGAGAGAGAGAGAGAGAGAATTGCTTTGATGAATGATGGAGGAAGTTGTGGCAGAAAGGTCACGTGGATATCTCATACGTTGCACAGTTAGATACTTTCTCTCATGTCAGATGAAAAATATATACAAAAATCACCTTCAAACCCAAAGCAAAATTGACCTAATATATATATATTTATATATACATTTTCTTAACTTCTCTATTTGTTCTCTTCTCTTCCCACCTCCTTGGCTTTTTTCCTCTTGGAATGTGTGCTCAGAATCTCCACTTTTTCCTCTCTCTCTCTTTTTCTTTTCCTTCCATTTATTTCACTCAACTAGATTTTGCTCACATCCTCATCATCACTTTAGATTTGTGAAGTCATCAACCCACAATTTGCTTCTTTCTCAATACAGGTAGTACTTTCTCCAACGCACTTCCATGCATATTTTTTTATATATGATAGGGTGAAATCCATTTTAGTCCCTCTAGTTTGACCTAATTAATGAATTGGTCCCTCACTTTTGAGCTTTATCTTGACAGGTCCCTATAGTTAAAAAAAATCCGAATGTCAGTCCCTACCGTCAAAATCCGTTAGGGTTTGGTAAGATTCCGTCCAGGGTTAGAGGGTAAAATCGTAAATTGACCTTTCGAGCTTCTTGAAACTATAGAATGAAGGGTAATTACGTAAATAACGGTATAAATAAAACAATTTAAAAATAAATAAATAAAAATGGAAAAAAATATGATCTCTCTCTCTCTCTCTCTCTCCTCTATCTCATTAATCTATCTGATCTCTCTCTCTCTCTCTCTCTCGTCTTCACAGTGGCCGTCCGAGCCCGGAACCTGGTGGCAGTTGCACCAGACCTAGGTCACACCCGGGTCGATGGATTTTCGCAACAAACCCGTGCGATTTGAGGAGACGAACCAGGTTGTTTGTGATCGACCAGCACCCTGGTGTAAGTCGATCTTCCTAGACCCAAGATCAGACGAAGTTCGTTCGCCCAAGCAACGTGTTTTAGGTGTAGATCGATCGTTCTTCTTCTTCTCGTTCCAGATCCGATTTGCGGGTCGAAAAGGAAGGGCTACTAATTGGGGATTTAGTCGATTTAGGGATTTCAGAAAATAATTGGGAAAATTGGGGATTTTTTTCTAGGGATTCGAAGAAGAAGAAGATTTGGGGAAAATTAGGGATTTTTTTCCAAATGAATTTTTGTTTGTCGAAGAAGAAGAAGAAGAAGAAGATTTTGGGGATTTTTGATTTTTTTCTAGGGATTTTTGGTTTGAAGAAGAAGAAGATAATTTGAGGATTTTATTTTGTGAGATTTTGTAATTTTATTTTATTTTTTTAATTCATGAATTCAATGCCAATCGGGTGTGGGTGAATTTGTTGTTAATTTATTGTGCTATTTTAATCTGAATGTGATTTGAATCTGGAACTGGATAGTGGTGGGTTATGGTTTTGGAGATGGATGGGTTTGATTTGGCAGTGGGTGTTGGATTTGGGGTGGTTGAACTTGTGGAAAACTGATGGAGATGATGGTGGTGGGTTTGAATTTCTGGGTTGGGTTTAGTGTCTGGAAAGAAGAAGAAGATGAAGTTGGTAGAGAAGAAGGTGAAGTTGTTTAAAAATCAGGGGCAGTAGGGTCATTTGACCATGTCCCTATCAGATTTCATTTAATCAGGGGCAGTAGGGTCATTTGACCCTTTGACGCTGTCAGAAACATCTTTTTCAACGGAAAAACTAACAAAAGGACTTAATAGGATAATTCTCAAAACTGGGGGACCAGTTCATCAATTAGGTCAAACTAGAGGGACTAAAATGGATTTCGCCCTATATGATATTCTCATGATCCAAAGCACCTACAGAGCCACTAAAAGATTTTATTTAACAATGTTGTTATGGGAGAATCCTCTTTTTTATTTCATGGCCCATGCTATGTGCCAGAGCTGGAAAACCACTCACTAGCACATGTATCTCAACAGAAAATGAATAAAAAAATTTAAACAATCTACTACTATGATCCTAGAAAAAAACATATCACAATTCACCATAGTATGGGAGGGAAAGTGTATTATTGATATGTGATCAGAACCAATAGATTTCCCATATTGATAATTTTTTGATATTTAATTAAACCAAATATGCATGTTCAATTCTATACACCAATCTACTGCAGAAAACATGAATTGAAACTGACAAGGAAAAATCCTAATTTTCCCTCTTAATAATAATAATAATAGTAATAGTAATAGTAATAGTAATAGTAATCTCACTAATTAGCCATATGTAGCCGAATTGTGTGACAAGAAGGTTGTGCATGAATTGTTTTTGGAAGAGTTGATCAGGACTTTTCTTCAATGGAAATTTTGCTGCTGATCAGGCCATTGCCAGAAGCCGGTTTGCTGCTGATCTTCGATGCCATTGAACATGTTGCTGAAGGTTTCCTCTTGAACCAATTGATCAAGTTTGAGGCAATGGAGGTCTGGTCTTGATGAGGCCTGAAGAAGCTGAGTCATGCTTGTTGGCCTAATTGAGGTTGCAGGGAAGAGCTGTTTATTGCTTAAATGATGAGAAGACACTTGTGGGCTGCTTATTACTGGTGTCCTTGAAATGTCTAAGTTGACATCTGAACTGTTCTCTGTACTGCCAATGCTCCATGAACCCTGATCAGTTTCTTTCTTCAGATGATTAACTTCATGTGAATCTTTACTTTTTAGAGCCAGTAACTGCATGTATATCATTACAATTCACAACGAAGCAATCAATAATAAAGATCATGACATAATTGAAATAAAAATTAAAAAAAGAAAAGAAAAAAGAATCAAATTGTGTTAAATATATATAGTTGCAACTATGTCTGCTTCATATAATAGCAGCTTAAAATAACCTATAATTCCTCCAAGGCAGTTTATGCAATGCAGGCAATACTGACACACCTCAAAGTTATGAATCAACTAATCAAGATGATGAAATAGTAAATTAATCAACTAGGGGAAACAATTAATGCTTTCAAGTCATTAATCATTATCTATGTTGGATCATGAGCTTAACTAATAGAATTATCAGGCGTGTCTCCTTTTTAACCATATTGATGCTCAATAAAGTTAATTAAATGAATATAAAATCTGAATTATTGTCCTTGCTCTAAGCTCAAAACTTTAACTTTTTTTTCTTCTCCTAAACTCAGAAGTGGGAGGAAATATGATTCTACTTCTCTGCCCAGTTCAATTGCATATATATATATATATATATATATATATATTGCAACAAAATCAGCATAAACTCAAGATCAGATGGAAATTAAGAACCCAATTAACATTATCAAACACAGATCCTGAAACATTTTTAAGTTTCAATATTTTCATAGAAATGAATTGAGTAATAGATAATTAGCAATTACCTCTGAATGAAGTTTCTTGTTGTGAGTTTGAAGGGCATCATTGTCAGCCTTGAGTGCTTCAAACTGTTTCTTCAAAACCTCATAATCTCTCTCCAATTGCTTAGTCTTCCACCTAGCTCTCCTGTTCTGAAACCATATAGCTATCTGTCTTGGTTGCAAACCCAAAGCCCTAGCAAGTTGCATTTTCCTCTCAGGCTCAAGCTTGTTACCCAACTCAAAGCTCTTCTCAAGTGCCTTGACTTGCTCTATGTTGAGCCTCTTCTTCTTCTCCCCTAAATGTGATCCATCATCAGACAAATCTTCATCTCCATGCACTTCTTCACACTTGTCAAGCCCCGAAAACGACATCGATCTCTTCATCATAAATGGTGCTCCTGCACCACCACAAACATACAAAATCACTCATCAACATCACCCACATACACACACCTTTTATTATTATTATTATAATTATTACATTAAACATAAATCAAACATCCCCACCCTCCCAAACCCTTACATTATTGAGATTCGAACTAAGAACGTTTCACACAACAACGAGAAATCTTATCAGTTGAACTAACAAGTACTCGTATATATATATAGACACTCACACACAAATATATGTAATACATGTAAAAATATGAGTAACTTAAGAGAGGGAGAGAGAGATGACTGACCATGGAAAAATTGTGGAGGGCAAGAGGGGAGAGAATTGAGAGATGTCGGAGAAGGAAGGTGGTCATTGTCTTCATGGGATTGAAACATGAAACTGTGAGGTTGAAAGGCCATGTGTTTGTGTTGTGTGTCAATATTGAAGAATATAAGACATGCCCTTTGTAATAGAGTTTCTAATAAGTGAATAATGAGGAGTTGGTTACTGTGAATAATGGTCTGACTGAATTATCAAACTTTCATGGTGAGTACTGCAGGCTTATAGAGGAAGAAGACATAAAGGGTGATGATGGGTGCAGAGACTGAGCAAAGACAGCGATTTTTAGGTTGAGAGAGAGAGAGAGAGAGAGAGAGAGATATGAGAAAAATTGGGTAATATATCAAAGACTGGAGCTTTCGTGGACCCATCCTCTCTCTTATATGGAGTCTGTCTCTCTCTCTCTCATTAACACATGTTTGGCTCACAATTTGCATTAAAAAAAAAATTTAATTCAGTTTGATGATTTAAAACTTTCACTTGTAATTGAGTAATTGGTAAAGAAAATAACAAATTCTTCTTCAAAAAGAAATCAACAAAAAAGAAGCAAATAATATTACTGAATACTATAAATTCTTATTTATAGGGTTAAATGATAGTACTGAATTCGACTATTTTACTGGTTTTATAATTTTGTGACAAAAGTTTCCAGAAAAAGGTTTCTCAAGTATGAAAGTTTCTGATAATATTTGAAAACAACAAGATGTTTGAATTGTATGAGATGAATTGTATGAGATGCTTTTCATATATTAAAAAAAAAATATAATGATGAATTTCAAATGTTCACATCTGTTTATACTTCATACAATATATATATGTTCATTCTTTGTTATAATATTACATGACACAACAGTATGTGATCACATATAATTGTATGTGATCACAAATATATATAATGATATCGCACATGAATTGCACGTGCTCACACAATTAAATTATTGTGATCGAATGTTAGAACATACAATCACATATTAGTTGATGTGGTTGTACCAAAGAAGACATGATCACAGTTAAAATTTTCTATATTGCATCATGTAACGTTGCTCACAAAGGCAGCCCATATATATATATAACTATATTAATTCATTTGATATAAAAAAAAACCGGAGACGAAATATTACTGGCTAGCTTAGTTTTAATTGTGGTGCTTTTTTAACCCCGTCCTACATCATAAATGGAATATCTCTTGGACAGGGTTTAATTAGATTCTCTTACCATTTGATGTTTTATTAATCTAGTGACATCTAAGTATATAAATAATATTAGTAAAAATTTTGATCTGATTTTTTCACAATCTAGCGTTACCTAGATATAAAAATAATATTTGTCAAAAATTGTTTATTACATGGTAAATATTTGTTAAGTTTTTAAAATAAATGATGTAGGAAAAATGTTTTATTCAAATTCAATCTCTCTATAAAAAACACAACAAAAAACAACTCAATAAAAAACAGACTAAGAAAGGATCCAAACTTGTGTGGACGAGCCAAATATGAGTGGATTTGAAACTTAATATCTCTTAATTATAAAAAGTAATAAAAATCCTACCAGCTAATCAAAGTAATTATGGTTTTCAATTGTTTTCTCAAATGATCATCGGCTCATGTTTTACAGGCTTCCATTTGTTTCTATTTTTGGTTGCCAATATCATATTAGAGGAAATAGGGGTATATAGCACTTTTTAAATTTTGACTTGTACAACTATCACACTTTAATAACTCTTGTTTTAATAGCACCAAAAATAGAATTTGGACAAAAATACCCCCAACTTCTTTTCTTTTCTCTTGTGTGTCCTTCACCTTCTTCTTCCTTTTTCCAAAACCTCCATTGATGGAGCTTCAATGGAGGTGCCATCGCTGACCAGCGAGTTGACTGGCAAAACCACTGGGAAAACGTTCGTCGAGTGCCAATCATTGTAACCGAAGTGTTCATTTTCATTTTCATTTTCGAGTTGTGTAGAGAGAGAAACGAAGCAAAACCCAAACCATCGCGAATCTTCATCGTCTGATCTATGACGATCCATTGTGAATCTGACAAAACCGATGGCGCCAACGAATTCGGCATTGTTCAATCTTCCATATCCAACTATCTCCGGAGTCAACCGGCGCCGTCGTCGGATCGTCACTGTCACCATTGATGGAGGTCGAATAGAATAAGTCCCGAACAAACTTGAATTAAGTCTCGAAACGCATGAATAAGTCTCGAAAACACATGAATAAGTCTTGAAAAAAATCATGAATAAGTCTCGAAACTGTAAATAAGTCTTGAATTTTCGAGAAAAAAAATAAAAAGGAAAAGAGTAAGTGGGGGTATTTTGGTCTCATCACCTATTTTGGTGCTATTAAAACAAGACTTATTAAAGTGGTGCTATTTGCACAAGCCCTCCTCCAAAAAGTACTATTTAATTTTTGAACCCTATCATATTATGCATGTTATGACTTTGGATTATGAAGTGTCAGTAGAAGAAGGAATTGAGTATTTTTTAAAAAGATACTCCTCCTTAGCTGCCCATGGAAATCTCTTCTTTCACACAGAGGCCATGTGTGACGAGGAAACCTGGCAACATGAAAATCCAGAATCCAAGGAAAAAAATATTATAAAATTTGCATTATAGACCCCTCTCTCTCTCTCATTCTATAAACATTCATATATAGTGGACCTTTTGCACTATTAATTACTTGGTTTATTTAATGGGAGTCTGCTGGCATCAGCTGGAGAATTTTGGTTATTTTGTTTAAATTAATATATGTAGATTTTTATGGTATGGATGTCACTTTGTATTGAAGAATCACACTATTCACTTTCTGATTTTGTGAACAGTGAGACCGCCAATAAATTAAATTGTTGATACTATACCTTTGGTTTCATATTGGGTAATGTTTCTCGTATCTGCAAACTTATATAGGCAATTAGTCGGGAAAAAAGAGTAGTTTTTTTTTGAAAACCCAAAAATATATATAAGAAAAGGCTAAAAATGTTAATGTACACATAAATAGTGCTTAAAACCCAATTGTTAGTTTTAATTTATTTTAAAAAAATTATTTGATATATTTTTAAAGAAACTGACTTCAAAAATAAATAAATAAAACTCACATATTAGATAAATTAGTGTTAAGAGTAAATAACTCATTTTTAAAAGACTTTTTTTTTTCTTTTTTAAAAAAAAAAAATCTGGCTAGAGAGCTAGCTAGGGACCAAAACCAATCAAAATGGAACACATAATTAAGATGAGACATCAAATAAAAGCCGATCCTGCCCTATTGCCTATCGCATGCTATATAAGCAACTAGCTAAGCTAAACATCTTATATGTGAAGACTAATTAAATAGGAATTAATTAACTTGAGAAGATTCCTTAATAATCAACATATGTAAATAGAAGCATCCAATACTTATAGGCCTCTCTGATCATTTTCATCATCAACTTTTCGTTGGGGGTACTATTGAAAAAGGAACATGTATGGAAAATATGTCACAACAATTAATTATATTCATATATCCATTGATGGAGAAATGATTTGTTGCTTTCACTTTCTAGTTTTAAGTGTGTATTTGTGGTGGAGGTGTGGTGGATTTTAGGGGGGATGTTATGGGTATTTTTTTAAATATTTTTTTGGGGTTTTTTGAATGTGGGTCCTACAAACAAGCACTGCTTTAGTCTGGCCTACAAGAAGCTCCTCACATGCCCTTTAATGGAAGTTTTTGAGGGTACCCTCCCTTTAGAATAGGGTGGATCCATGTTATTCCTTGTTGCTCTCCTCAAATATTTATTTATCAAGAAAGCTCTCTGAATCTTCTCCACATGCCCCACTGTTCCCATGTGCCCTGCCTGCCTTCCATCTCCCTAACTAACTCTCTATCTCTCTCTCAATTGATTCATTATATATCATAAACCCTTCCTTCCTTCCTTCTTTCTTTCTTTCTTTCTTTCTTTCTTTCTTTCTTTTGATCATCTTGAAGATGTAATGCTTCTTAATTCTATTGATTCTTCAACTAGTCCATGGAAATATTATAATATTGTTAATATGTTAATGTTGAGTACTTGTGCAACACACACTTATCAACTCATCCAAATATGGGACCAATATAACCATCTAAAAGTTCTCATAACTCAAGGTGTTTTTGCTCTTTGAACCAAGAAGATACAACTCTCTGTTGGTACCTTTTTCTCAATGGAGAAAAAAAAAATTTAGATCGTACCCACATATAATTTTGTTAAATAGAAATGATTTAAATTTAAAATTATCACTATATGTTTCTGTTATTAGTAATACACATATTGAAGGTCTAATTACTTTGTTTGATAATCGAATCAAATCAAATGCACTGCAAATCCATTAATGGATAGAGTAAACGAACATTATAAATATGATTGTTGTTATCAAGGGTCAATACTGGTTTTATTGGAAGGTTCATTATTTAAATACAGTACAGGTTATATAGCTAGTTTTTGGATGGTTCACATTTTTTTTTTTTTTTTTTTTTTTAAGAATTACAATGGGACTTGAACCCCTCAACACCCACCGTGGAAGGGATGTGCACTACCATCTATCAAACAAATTAAAATGATTCATTCATATTTCATTCTCTTAGAACAATGAATCCACATTTTATCCATTCATATGATTAATGTATCATATCTATAACCATTTTTTGTTGGTCCTTATAAAATTGATTATTCATATGAATTTAGAAAATCTATCATTAAACATTTATCATCTTATCTAAATTTTAAAAAGTTCACATGAGTTTAAAAGCCTAAGGAGAATTAGGAAAGAAAAATAATCTATGAAATTAATTATAAGAATTTCAGCAAAGATAAATATTTATTCACTTAAGCATTTATAAAATTTATAAACGGTGATGTTTTGGTTTTGAAATTTGGGGATTTTTATTAGGTTTTTGAGTCATATTGACATAATTACATATCAAAACGACATTTCATTTGTATTGATTACTTGTCTAGGTTCATGTTGATTCAAGTTTCAAAGAAGAATGACAACACATTAATCAAAGAGAAGTCTTCAAATTTAAAGGAACAAGATTTATTGGACATCAAAAGTATACCTAGACCTTATTCCTCTTGCAAGGCGTTTAGGCACACACACACATTGCATTCACATGTCTCCCTACATCGTTATTCTCAATTGGTATAACACATACACACATATATTGTTGTATACACATGCATTAGATTTAAACTGACAACTTTTATAAAATTGCATGTTCTATGACTATTTCTAGGAAATGACATACTTGTGTGTATTTATGTTTGTTTGTTTATGTTCACTTGGTATCATACTTGAATATATTCTCATATTATTCCTTATTGAGATCCGAACGTTTCAGTTACTCATTCATATATTTTCGAGTTCCGAGTAGGATTTTATGAAACTTTTCGTGTGTTTATCGTACATGAATTTTGTCCTTGTTTATTGAGTCGATTTCCAAATTTTTGGTTGAAGTTTCGTAGACATCTATGTGCATGAGAGAGTCCTGGTTTGTAATCCGAAAATGGATTCAAAATCATAGTTCAGGGGCTGGAAAACGGTTGAAGAACGCGAGAGGTGCGCGAAAGGGAGCAAAGGGAAGAGGGAGTGGCAAAGTGCCACAAAGTCCCTCCCGTGGAGGCGCATGGCCTCCACAGGAAGGGGACCTCTCGACCCTCGTGGAGGCCATGCACCTCCATGGATTTGAGGTGGTGTGCCCTCCTTGGCCACCCGTGGCCCCCTCAACGCCACGTCATCTTCCCTCCCTTTATTTTTTTTAAAATGCCTCTCCCTTTCATTTGTCTTTTGAAGAAGATTTGTGTATAATTTTTTTTTGTTTTCCTTTTAACATTTAAAACACCATAACTCCCTCATTTCTCAACCAAATTGAGTGATTCAAAAAGTGAGAGATTCAGATTGATGTCTTCTATCTTTTCCAAGTGATTTGAAATCAAAGTGTTCAAGTAATTTTTGTGCCTAAGGCAAATCCCAATAGACTTACTAAGTGCTTTAAACCTAGTTACATCTAAGGGCTTAGTAAATAAATCCGTTAGTTGATCATTTGTACTTACATGCTTAAGAACTATGCATTTGTTCTCAACTAGTTCCCTAATGAAATGATGTCGGATGTCTATATTCTTTGTCCTGGAATATTGCACCGGATTCTTTGAAATGCTAATGGCACTCATGTTATCATAATAAAAAGTTAGAGTACCTTGATCGAATTTGTGGTCCACAAGCATTTGCTTTATCCAAAGGAGTTGTGTGCAAGAACTCCTGGCGGCTATGTATTCGGCCTCAGCCGTGGACAAGGAAATGGAATTTTACTTCTTACAAAACCATGACACCAAGTTGTTTCTTAGGAAGAATCAACAGCCCGATGTACTCTTTTTATCATCACAATTTCCTACCTAATCTGCATCATTAAAACCAACTAAACTAGCATTAGTGTCAAAAGAGTACCATATCCCATAGTTGGATGTCCCATTCACATAACAAATGATTTTCTTCACGAAGGAGAGATAGGACTCTTTAGGATCCGCTTGGTACCTCGCACACACACCCACACTAAAGGCTATACCAGGCCTACTTGCGGTTAAGTAAAGCAAGCTACTAATCATGCCACGATAAAGGCTTTGTTCCACACTTTTGCCACTAGCATCCTTGCTTAGTTTGGTACTCATGGGTGCGTCACAATGTTTGGCATTTTCAAGGCCAAACTTCTTCACTAGGTTCTTTGCATATTTAGCTGGGGTTTTGAAAATCCCATCATGCAATTGATTAATTTGCAAACTTAGGAAGTAATTAAGTTCACCAACTAAGCTCATCTCAAATTCATGAGACATAACATCAACAAATTATTGGACTTTGGATTTGTTGGTGGAGTCAAACACAATGTCATCAACATAGATTTGAGCTATAAATAGCTCATCATTGTTTCTCTTGATGAACAAGGTCTTATCAACACTACCCCTTATATAGTCATTATCAACAAGAAAATGTGTGAGGCGCTCATACCAAGCCTTTGGTGCTTGTTTCAACCCATATAATGCCTTCTTGAGGTGATAAATATGGTTAGGGTGGTGTGGATCCACAAACCCCTTGGGTTGCTCAACAAAAACTTCCTCTTGTAAGAAGCCATTTAGAAATGCACCCTTTACATCCATTTGGTACAATTTGAACTTGTGCATACAAGATATGGACAAGAGAAGCCTTATGGACTCAAGCAGGCAATCGGAGCAAAAGTCTCTACAAAGTCGATACTGTCAATTTGAGAGTATCTTTGTGCTACAAGTCTAGCTTTGTGCCTATGTTATTGGTACTCTTAGGTCTAGGAACTAGAGTCCAAACCTCATTTCTTTCAAATTGGTTTTGTAAGGATTCCCATGTGTTAATTGGCTTATTTCGTGGACAAACCACAATTGGGGTTCTTTGTAAGGGTAGCCTAGGATTTGGTGTTCATGTCTAATGGCCCTTTCAAGACCTCAAGGTTACAAGCACTCCAATGGTATATCTTGTGCTTGGTTTTGTGCTTTGAAGAGATTAGTTGCACACACACACACATTCCATTTATATCCATTCTTTGTGTATAACATGTGTTTATTTATGTGTGCATTCATGATTAAAACATCTCTTCTTGCATGTTAGTTTGATTGCATCTTGCATTGTCCATTGCCTTAACATGATTAGGCTTAGAAGTCATGCATTGCAAAAGGCGATGTTCAAAGCACTCTGCAAGGCGCTGTTCGAACAGCGCCCACATTACCTGATGGAAAAATGGTCATTTTAATGCATCAGGTCTGATGCATTTTGAAGAGGCGCTGTACGAACGCTGTACACAAGCGCTGTTCGTACAGCGCCCAACTGAGACCTGATTGAAAATGTTCATTTTAATGCATCAGGTCTGATGCTTCTTGGGTAGGCGTTGTACGAGCGCTATACAGAAGCGATGTTCGTACAACGCCCATCTCTGACCCGAGAAGATCAGTTTCTTGGCGCTGTACAACGAGCGCTCTATGTATAGCGCCCTACGTACAGCGCCCAAGACAAAATAGTGGTGTCATTTATCAAAACGACCACACTTCATATTGACTCCCTATATATATGCCACTTTGACTTTAGGTCAATCAAGAGAGTTCATATTCAGATTTCATACTTAGGATATTTTTCAAAGACAAGAAAAATTCCAAGAACTCATTTTTAATTACTCAAACATTTTTTCAAGATCATCAATCATCATCTAGCATTATCTTTGATCATCTAGATGTCTTTTTGCATGGATTTTTCATCACATTTTGCTTGGTAAGCTTTTCACTAATATCTTACATATTTTGTGTTTTTCTTAACAAGCAATCTCAATTTATTACTTGTATGTTATATATATATCTTTTGGATACAAGTTTGAGATTAGTGCTTTGATTGTTTGAGAAGTTGTATTGTGATAGCTAATTAGGTTTTTGCTTAATCTTGATTAGCTAAACTATTTGACATGTCATTTAGTTTTTAATATTTAGGATTGCTTTAATTTTAAATTCATCATCTTAGATAAGCATGTAGGGTTTCCTTTGCTCTATGTTGCATTTGGATATTCATATATTCACTTAGGGTGTTAATCTCTTCATTGAGAACATAAGTCTTGTGTGTAGCATCTGGGATTAGGTTGTTTAGATCGCAAGCATTCAAACTAGGTTCACTCATACCGGGTTAGGTAGGTTTGTGATTACTTCCGGGATTAGGTTGTAATTTTTATCACTTAGTGAATTCGAGGTTCAGGTGTGGCTCACTTATTAGCCTGTGGTTTTTCCTGTGAGGGTTTCCACGTAAAAATCAAGTGTTATTTAATTTCCGCATTTTATACTTGATTTATTGCTTTATCTAGTTAGGGGTAATTTCATAATATTGACTTCACACGAAAAATTGGGTAATACGTTTAAAATCTATTCACCCCCCTCTAGATAGTTTTATACACACCGTGCAATATTTGTTTCAATTGGTATGAGAGGGGGTTCCTAGATATACATAGGTGATCCTTGCTTATTTTGATGTGTTTTGCATTTTGTGTGATTTTTGATCATTCATACATTTGCATTCATTTCATTCATTCATAAACACTATGAGTGGAAACGGTGGAAATGGTGGTGGCAACGAGGGTGCTTCTAGCACAAGGCCTCCGTTTCTTACCGAGTTGAACTATTCCCAATAGAAAGGGAAGATGGAATCCTACATATGTCAAATTCACGACTGTGCATGGATGGCAGTGGAAGATGGATATAATCTACCCATGATAACTCCCGATGGTGGAGGAGAAGAAGTATTAAAGCCTAAGGCGCAATGGAGTCCGCAAGAGTTTGAGGTTTCAAAGTGGAATAGGAAGGCGATGCACGCTATCCTTTGTGCAATGGATGAAAATCAGTATGAGCTAATTCAGAACACTCAAATCGCGAAAGTGGCTTGGGATGTCTTACAAGTTGCACATGAAGGAACCTAGGTGGTGAAAGAATCCAAGCTTCAAGTCCTTCAAACTCAATTCGAGTTACTTAGGATGGGAGAGGATGAATGCTTCAATGATTTCGAAATCAAATTGATGGATATCATTAATCAAAGTCACCAACTTGGAGACCCGTATTCGGATAGGAGAGTCAAGTAGAAAATCATGAGATCTCTCCCTGATAGGTTCGAATCAAAGGTGACGGCTATAGAAGAAAACAGTGGACATATGGACATGAAGCCGAGCGAGGTTATTGGAAGACTTCTCGCCTATGAGTCTAGGAAGGCTCCTAGCTCTACACCTCCTAAAAAGCAAAAAGGAATTGCTTTAAAAGCCTCTAAGGATGAAAAAGAGGCAAAGAAGATTGACTCGGATGAAGACCTTGCCTTGTTTGTAAAAAGGTTCAACAAGGTTATGAAGTTTAGGAGAAAGGGCTTTGGATTAAAAGGTCAAGATTTGAAGAAAAATGGTCATTTCAAGAAGTTTGAACCTAGGCAAGAAAGGACCGAAAGGAAAGGGGTCCGATGCTTCGAGTGTGGTGGCATAGGTCACTTTGCCCCCGAATGTGCAAATCACATTGAGAAGAAAAAGGGAAAAGTGATGACCGCCACTTGGAGTGAAAGTAGTGATGACTCCAATGAGGGAGATGAGTCTTCGGATGATGAAGAGCTCATGGCTAACCTCCTAGCTTTTGCCTCCTCCCATAAAAGCAAAAGTGCTAGTGAAAGAGAGGAAATGAGTCAAGAGGAAAATGACTCAAGTGAAGAAGAAAGTGATTCCTCATCTAACTCCATAAATGGATTTGTGGAGAAAAATGTGCTTGCTAAATACCATGCCGAGTTTAATGATTTAGCAATCAAGAGCACAAGAAAGATCAAGATGTTGAGAGAAGAAAATCTTAAGCTTTCATCTCATAATGACCACTTAAGTGAACAAGTGGAAAAATTCAAGAAGATGGAAGATAAGCTAAGAGAGGAGTTAGTTTTATCTAAGAGGAATGAAGAAGGTTTGAAGAGGGAGCTTGATGAAGCTTTAGAATCTTTAGCTAGGATGGATTCTAGCAACAAGAAGCTTGATCATATACTTGGTGTTGGAAAGAGTCCGTGTGACAAGAGGGGTCTTGGGTATGAAGATGGCAAGAAGATCTCAACCTCTAACAAGACCATGTTTGTCAAGAGTTTGAGGAACGAAGAAGCTTCATTGGTGCAAACTCCTAGGAAGAAGTTAGAACTAGGACAATGTTCAAATGCACAAGTGAATATGGTGCCAAGAAGGCAACCTCAAGCTCAACCCTCTAGGGTCTCTCAAGTCAACATTCCTCCACAATTGGCTCACAAAGGAAAGAGACCAATCATGTGTAGGGAAAAATACCAAAGAAGTACACGCAGCGGAAGCGATACTAAAAATAAGATTTAGTGACTTTTAAAAATTTTTCCTTTATGAACCTTAAACCCTTTAATTAATTAAACATAGATATATAATAACAAAAAGTAGAATACCTTTTGTCGCGTGATCCGATTGACTTACGTCGATGGTAATCCGCAAGATCTTCAATCCTAGCACGAACGTGGATCACCTAGGAGCGTGGTCTCCCTTTTCTTTGAATTGCAAACCTGTGAATGGACAAAACAAAACTTTTCTTTTATTTGTTAGTCACAAAACAATCAAAAGAATGACTAAGATTATTCCGGTCACTTTTGAGTTCTCAATCTAATGATCGAAACTCGCGTGAACCTAGATCGATATCGTATACACAAGCTTATTGATGATTAAGCAAATAGTATACTATCAAAGAATAATCTAACACTCCTTTTTGTCTTAGTAGAATAAAAAGCTCTCTATGAATGAAGAAGAAGAAGAAAAAAAAATAGAATCTCAAGCACCAAGCATTGTGTTGGCCGAAATCTATAAGAGCACTTATATAGGTGGCCAAATTTTCATTCTTCTTTTCTTTAGGGTGGCCGAATTCTTCATGTGTTTCACCTAGGGTTGCCGCAATTTTCCTCTACAAAAGAGGAGTTGTGTTGCACCCAAATACACATGTCATTTAAGACTTCAAACCCTAATCCAACTCATTGATTTTTTATTCTTTTATTTTGACTAAATAAAAAGACTCCTTATTTGATTAAATAAATAAAATTAATTATTTATTTCCTTATCAAACAAGTCTTTTACTTTTAGGAAAGATTTGTTTCTTTAATTAAACAATTAATTAATAAATTAATTAATTCTTATTTAATTAAAACAAATGAAACAAAATAATATATTAGGTTAAAACTTTAACCTTGCCACCCCACTTGAATAAAATTGGGCCTAATATTATTTTCTTATTTTATTTAATCCATTGGACTTTAAATAAAAAGCCCACATGTGAACCAGACCCATTCTTACTAAAAGAAACAAGCCCACATGTCTTTCATTAATATATTAATATAATTGAGCAGCCCATTACATAAATAATGTGCAAATTATATTCTTAATATATTAAATGCAATTCTAGATGGACCCTTAAACTGGTCCGGTAGAATATATCAAGTGATCCATGCAAGTCCGTGTGGATTGGGGATCTTGGCGGGCCATCTAAATTTAAGCTTCAATAGACATAACCTAATCACAATCAACAAATGATTCACTTAAGTCCGATCCATTAATTTTAACTCATTCCACTAAAGAGCTAAAACTGAACTCTTAAATAAAGATAGAAAAGGAAGATGCTCCTCATTCATACCCTAGACAATCATATTGGAGATAGTGTATCCTCGTGATTAATATCAGTAATCGCCAAGAGTTCATAGACCGCCTATAACTCTCCAAGTTACCATATTTACTCATATGACCACGTTTTGAACTTGGATATTTTGACTTGTCCAGAAGCCATGTTTTCAATAGACACTATCGAAAACTCAACGTTGAGATTTAATATCCAATTACCTCAAAACATCTATATGATGATATTATACTCTCATTTAATTAAATGGAGCCACGATGTCCATATCTATAAATGAAGTCCTCTATCAATTAACAAATGAATATCACCAAACTATCGAGGATAGACTATGCGATATAATCGTACTCATTGATAACTCAAATGATATCACTTGCAACCATAAGTCCATCATTTATCTCAGGATTAAGATACACTCTCCGATTGTCCTGATAATGAAAAAGACTTTTATCTACTGATGGTTATAGATAAAGTATTTCATTTTGATCTAGTTCAATGCACCCAGTGCACTAGATCCTTTTGCTCGAAGACACTCCGATGATTTTAGAGTCATCATATCTCATTTGATCCCACTCAAATGCTAGCAAAAGAATTTTACAACTTTAACAAGATAAAAGTGCCCAACCTTTAACTTAAGTTGTGAACATTATTCAAGACTAACTAAAGAATTGTGTCTACCACATACATATCCAGATGTACGAACAATTCTTCTTTTCCCATAGTCTTTAGACCTTATGATTATTTACTTTGACAATTATAATATTAAACTATAAATGCTATACGATTTGTTAAACCAGAAATCACTATATTAATATGAAAAAGATTGTTAATTACAACATTACACTCTTGCTATTGAGCATAATCCTAACAATCTCCCACTTGCGCTATAGCAAATGTGTCATATCTCTCAAGCCCATGTTCTCTAGATGCCCATCGAAACTCTTCTGAGGTAGAGCCTTTGTGAAGAGATCCGCTAGATTTTCTGCTGACGCGATTTTGATAATCGTCACGTCACCTCTTTGAACAATCTCCCTTAAAAGATGATACTTTCTTTCAATGTGTTTACCTCTCTTGTGACTTCTTGGTTCTTTCGAATTAGCCACTGCTCCACTGTTGTCACAGTAGATAGTGATCTGCTTATTCGCACTAGGAACCACTTCCAAGTCAATCAAGAATTGGCGGAGCCAAACAGCCTCTTTGGCAGCCTCGCATGCAGCAACATACTCAGCTTCCATGGTGGAATCAGCAATACAAGATTGCTTGATACTCCTCCATATAACTGCTCCTCCTCCAATAGTAAACACAGCCCCTGATGTGGATTTTCTGGAGTTAGAATCTGATTGGAAATCAGAATCTGTATACCCAACGGGGACCAAATCCCCTCCAGAGTATACAAGTATATTATCTCTCGTTCTCTTGAGATACTTGAAAATATGCTTGACTGCCGTCCAGTGATCAGGACCAGGTTTCGATTGAAACCTGCTAACTATGCCAATAGCAAAACAAATATCTGGTCTAGTATAGAGCATTGCATACATGAGACTTCCAACTGCCGAGGCATATGGAACTCTACTCATGAATTGCTCTTCATGCTCATTCTTAGGAACTTGTTCCTTAGAAAGCTTGATTCCATGTCTGAAAGGTAACATACCTTTCTTGGAATCCTGCATGGAAAACCTAGACAAGATTTTGTCTATGTATGAAGCTTGGGATAATGCAATCGTTCTATTCTTTCTATCCCTTATTACTTGGATACCTAGAATAAAACTTGCTTCTCCTAAGTCCTTCATATCAAATTGTTTTGCTAACCATTCTTTTACTGATGTCAATACACCTACATCGTTTCCAATGAGTAGTATATCATCAACATAAAGAATCAGGAAAACCAACTTGTCGCCTTTAATCCTTTTGTATACACAAGGTTCGTCAGGATTCTGAATAAATCCAAAACCTTTGACAGCTTGATCAAACCTTATGTTCCAGGATCTGGATGCTTGCTTTAATCCATATATAGATTTCTGCAACTTGCATACCTTATCCACTTGGCCCTTTTCAATGAATCCCTCTGGTTGCATCATGTAGATGCTTTCGTCAAGACTTCCATTTAGGAAAGCTGTCTTGACGTCCATTTGCCAAATCTCTAGATCTAAAGATGCTGCAATGGATAAGAGTATCCTAATGGATTTAAGCATGGCCACAGGAGAGAAGGTTTCCTCGTAATCGATACCTTCTTTCTATGTATACCCTTTAGCTACCAATCTAGCTTTAAAGGTTTCCACCTTTCCATCCATACCTCTTTTCCTCTTGTATACCCACTTGCACCCAATGGGTTTTATCCCTTTAGGCAAGTCTACAAGGGACCAGACTTTGTTATCGAACATAGATTCAATCTCGGATTGCATTGCCTTTTGCCAATGGCGACTATTAAAATCCTCCATAGCTTCCTTGTACGTATGGGGATCATCGTCATCCGGGAGATTCTCCACTGATTCTCCCAGACCGATGTATCTTTCGGGTTGTGTTCTAACCCTCCCACTACGACGAGGAATGGTAGGTTGTTGATCTTGTGTTGGATCGGAACTTACAATTGGGTTAGGTTGTGTAACCTCTCGTGGAATTGTATTTCCTGACATCTCATTCAGGACAATTCTACTTCTAGGCACAAAATCATTCATATAGTCCTTTTCCAGAAATTTAGCATTTGTCGAAACAAATACTTTAAGGTCTGAAGGACTATAGAAATAATATCCTTTAGTTTCTTTTGGATACCCTACAAATATACATGTTTCTGAACGGGGCTCCATCTTTTCTGTCTTTCCTTTTAACACATGCGCAGGACAACCAAATATCCTTAAGTGTTGTAAACTAGGCTTGCGCCCAGTCCACAACTCATGCAGTGTTTTAGGAACAGACTTAGTTGGTACATCGTTTAGAATGTATATAGCAGTTTGTAAAGCATATCCCCAAAAAGAAATAGGAAGTGTTGAATAACTCAACATAGACCTAACCATATCCAAAAGAGTTCTATTTCTCCTTTCTGCAACCCCATTCTGTTGAGGTGTACCTGGTGCAGAAAACTGAGAAACTATCCCATTATCAGTAAGATATTGCTGAAACTCTCCAGATAGATATTCTCCACCACGATCAGATCTCAAGATTTTTATGTGTTTCTCAAGCTGATTTTCCACTTCAGCTTTGAATGCTTTGAACATGTCAAAAGCATCCGACTTATGTCGCATGAGATACATATAACCAAATCTCGAGTAATCATCTGTGAAGGTGATGAAGTACTCATATCCACCTCTAGCTTGAATGCTCATAGGTCCACATACATCAGTGTGTATCAATCCTAAACATTCAGTGGCTCTTGCACCTTTGGCAGAGAATGTCCTTTTGGTCATTTTACCTTCCAAACAAGATTCACAAGTTGGTAGATCATCAACCTTTAAGTCACTCAAAGGTCCGTCACATACCAATCTTTTAATCCTATTAAGGTTAATATGACCTAAGCGTAAATGCCAAAGGTAGGTTTCATCTGTTGATAATTTTACTCTTTTATGATTAGGTTCCGTTAATTCTGTGTCTAACGAGTGAGAGATATTTCTATGCAAAAAGTATAGACCGTTTTCCAATGTACCTTGGCAAATAATTTTGTCATTCTTACTAATAATAAAACTTTATTAAAAGTAACCGAATATCCAAATTTATTCAAACAAGAAACTGAAATTAAATTCCTCTTGAATTGAGGTACATAATAAACGTCTATTAAATCTAAATGCCTTCTAGAATCCAAATAAACTCTAATATCTCCCACTGCACTTGCAGACACTAACGTTCCGTTGCCCAAGCGCAAATTGATTTCATTCTTACTCAGCTTTCACCTTTCTTGAAACCCCTGCAAGGAATAACAAACATGATTAGTGGCTCCTGAGTCTATGATCCAAGAATCTGTAGAATCAGCCAAAAAACATGTTTCAAGATAATTCAAATTACCTTCTTCCTTCTTGTTCTGGGACTTTGGGCAATTTCTCTTCCAATGTCCCTTTTCACCACAAAGGAAGCATTTCCCTTTGATCTTGGTTACTTTCTTGGTCTCCTTCTTGATAGGCCCAAGTTGCTTTTTCTTCTGTTGTTTCTTGACCTTTTGACGGGCCTTAACAGTAGCAACTTTACCAACCATATGAATCTCTTGACCTTTGCCTTTCACAAGGATCTTTTCAGCACTTTGAACATCTTGCATCAGGCCTTATAAGGTGTATTCCTTTTTGTTCAAAGTGTAGTCCAATTTGAACTGATCAAAGGAATCTGACAATGAATTGACAACCATATCAATCTTTGTCTCACCATCTATCTTAGCGCCATGCAGTTCAGCAATGTTGAGATGTGCTATGACTTTCATCATGTGATCTTTCACAGCCTGTCCAGGTTTCATCCTAAGATTCATAAAAGCAGTCACTGCCTCTCTCTTAGTCGTCCTAGACTTCATAGCAAACATCTCCTCTAGAGACATCATTATATCAGCAGCGGACTCTATTCCTTCATGCTGCTGTTGCAACACGTCGGAGATAGTGGCCATAATGTAACATTTTGCCATATCATCTGAAGTCTTCCACTGCTCATACTCATCTCTATACATTATGCTAGATTCATTATTAGGAGCAGGTGGTTTAGGAGTAGTTTGAACAAACTTATGTTTTTCACTTTGCAGCAACAACCCAATTTTCCTTTTCCATGTGACATAATTATCTCCAGTTAAAGTGTTATCTTTCAGGATGTTCATAAGTGATGGGGTCATGATTTCTGAATAAAACAAAACATATATAAGTAAATAATCATGATAAAGCACTTTTAAATATTTATCTTGAATTAAATAAATAACTCAATCATAAAATTCAACGGTGATCTAACACCCATAAATGTTACGCCTCCTTTGGGAGTTCGCACCATTTACTAGTTAGACTAGGTCCCACCTAATTGTTAACATAACAACCAGCGTTTTCAATTTTAGCCTTGCAATTTTCCTGACAAGAACTCTTGGGAGGATATCAATAAAATTACATTGAGTGTGTTACCAAGATATCGACCCTCAATTTTCTCTCACGAAAATCCCTCCTTGGGGAGTAGATCTCATTTGAGTCCATTGTCTAGTCTATCCTTGTAAGGAAGTATGTTGCTAAATTCCATTCATGGACGCCCCTTGGGGGGATTACCAATAAATAATAAAGCTCAACTAACCTTGGAGGCCATAGGTGTTACAAAAAACACCTTCTCCCACTCAATTATTTAAGGCGTGTGATTAAATCCCATAGAATGATTTACCGAGTTATCTAGATGCCAATTTAGATACCTAAATCATCCAATGCATGTTCATACCAAAAGAGATATATGCGTGGCACTCCTATTCTATATGTCATGTTATCATACAATAACAAATATTGTAATATTTAAGCATAAATTAAATAGCAACAATTTTGGCCCATCCTAGAAAAACAAGTAAAATTACAATTGTTTAGGAATACAAGTTCTTCAAGTGGCCCATCAACCATACGCTCATCCTTCGGCCCAACCCACGGGCGTGCACAACTCACAACCCCACTAAGGGGCTGCCGTGCGCAGCCCATGAAGACTCCAGGGCTGCCGTGCGCAGCCCACCAAGCTTGGGCTTGCCATGCGCAGCCCAATCCACTCCTAGGGTGCGCACCGTGCTCGTTCTCGGTTCCGGTTGCTTCGTTTTTCATCGTGTCTTCGAATCTTCAAGACCTAAATATATTACGGCAATATTTAAACAAATAAAATACTGCAGTATTTTTTTTTTTTTTTAATCACTGCAGTACCTTTTTACAAACAAAAAACTGCACATAATAAAAATTAAAAAAAACTGCAGTAGTAAAAAAAAACTGCACCTATATATATAAAAAAATAAAACCTAGCAATCTACCAAGAAGGAATTATGGCGATGATAGACCACCCTTCTTGTTACAATTCCATAACAAAATTTACATTGAAAATCTAGGACCAAAATCGAGCAATAACAATCCACACAAACATATATAAATCCATACATCCACATGTAATTATATATTTGAATACCTAGAGTGCCATCTCTTTCTAAACATGCATAATCACAATAAAAAGAAATAGATCCACGTATATATACGTTAATTAATTAAAAGGGTTCAACCTAGGCTCTGATACCAATTGTAGGGAAAAATACCAAAGAAGTACACGCAGCGGAAGCGATACTAAAAATAAGATTTAGTAACTTTTAAAAAATTTTTCTTTATGAACCTTAAACCCTTTAATTAATTAAACATAGATATATAATAACAAAAAGTAGAATACCTTTTGTCGCGTGATCCGATTGACTTACGTCGATGGTAATCCGCAAGATCTTCAATCCTAGCACGAACGTGGATCACCTAGGAGCGTGGTCTCCCTTTTCTTTGAATTGCAAACCTGTGAATGGACAAAACAAAACTTTTCTTTTCTTTGTTAGTCACAAAACAATCAAAAGAATGACTAAGATTATTCCAGTCACTTTTGAGTTCTCAATCTAATGATCGAAACTCGCGTGAACCTAGATCGATATCGTATACACAAGCTTATTGATGATTAAGCAAATAGTATACTATCAAAGAATAATCTAACACTCCTTTTTGTCTTAGTAGAATAAAAAGCTCTCTATTAATGAAGAAGAAGAAGAAAAAAAATAGAATCTCAAGCACCAAGCATTGTGTTGGCCGAAATCTATAAGAGCACTTATATAGGTGGCCAAATTTTCATTCTTCTTTTCTTTAGGGTGGCCGAATTCTTCATGTGTTTCACCTAGGGTTGCCACAATTTTCCTCTACAAAAGAGGAGTTGTGTTGCACCCAAATACACATGTCATTTAAGACTTCAAACCCTAATCCAACTCATTGATTTTTTATTCTTTTATTTTGACTAAATAAAAAGACTCCTTATTTGATTAAATAAATAAAATTAATTATTTATTTCCTTATCAAACAAGTCTTATACTTTTAGGAAAGATTTGTTTCTTTAATTAAACAATTAATTAATAAATTAATTAATTCTTATTTAATTAAAACAAATGAAACAAAATAATATATTAGGTTAAAACTTTAACCTTGCCACCCCACTTGAATAAAATTGGGCCTAATATTATTTTCTTATTTCATTTAATCCATTGGACTTTAAATAAAAAGCCCACATGTGAACCAGACCCATTCTTACTAAAAGAAACAAGCCCACATGTCTTTCATTAATATATTAATATAATTGAGCAGCCCATTACATAAATAATGTGCAAATTATATTCTTAATATATTAAATGCAATTCTAGATGGACCCTTAAATTGGTCCGGTAGAATATATCAAGTGATCCATGCAAGTCCGTGTGGATTGGGGATCTTGGCGGCCCATCTAAATTTAAGCTTCAATAGACATAACCTAATCACAATCAACAAATGATTCACTTAGGTCCGATCCATTAATTTTAACTCATTCCACTAAAGAGCTAAAACTGAACTCTTAAATAAAGATAGAAAAGGAAGATGCTCCTCATTCATACCCTAGACAATCATATTGGAGATAGTTTATCCTCGTGATTAATATCAGTAATCGCCAAGAGTTCATAGACCGCCTATAACTCTCCAAGTTACCATATTTACTCATATGACCACATTTTGAACTTGAATATTTTGACTTGTCCAGAAGCCATGTTTTCAATAGACACTATCGAAAACTCAACGTTGAGATTTAATATCCAATTACCTCAAAACATCCATATGATGATATTATACTCTCATTTAATTAAATGGAGCCACGATGTCCATATCTATAAATGAAGTCCTCTATCGATTAACAAATGAATATCACCAAACTATCGAGGATAGACTATGCGATATAATCGTACTCATTGATAACTCAAATGATATCACTTGCAACCATAAGTCCATCATTTATCTCAGGATTAAGATAGACTCTCCGATTGTCCTGATAATGAAAAAGACTTTTATCTACTGACGGTTATAGATAAAGTATTTCATTTTGATCCAGTTCAATGCACCCAGTGCACTAGATCCTTTTGCTCGAAGACACTCCGATGATTTTAGACTCATCATATCTCATTTGATCCCACTCAAATGCTAGCAAAAGAATTCTACAACTTTAACAAGATAAAGGTGCCCAACCTTTAACTTAAGTTGTGAACATTATTCAAGACTAACTAAAGAATTGTGTCTACCACATACATATCCAGATGTACGAACAATTCTTCTTTTCCCATAGTCTTTAGACCTTATGATTATTTACTTTGACAATTATAATATTAAACTATAAATGCTATACGATTTGTTAAACCAGAAATCACTTTATTAATATGAAAAAGATTGTTAATTACAACATTACACTCTTGCTATTGAGCATAATCCTAACATCATGCAACCTCAAGCTAGGAAGCAAGCTAGACCGGTACACCAACGAAGATGGATTGAACCCACTCAACCACAAAGACATGGACAAGCTCACGTGCATGCTCAAGGACAAGGTATGATCCCTTATTTTATTCCTACATGTCATTTTTGTGGATTTGATGGTCATATTAGACCAAATTGCTTTCGATATATTAAAATGTGTAAAACACGAAGCATGATTGAAAAGAGAAAGAATAGAGCCAAGATGCATGCTCCTAGGAATGATAATATTGATGTGCATAATCCTAGGACATCTAGAACCTATGTACCAAAGACCACTAAGAAAGCTAAGATTGTTTCTAGGTGGATTAGAAAGAATGAAAATGTTTGCCATGTTGCTCAAATAGCCTTAAAGGCAAATTCTTTTAATTTTTGGTATTTAGATAGTGGGTGCTCTAGACACATGACGGGAAACAAGAGTTTCTTCAAGACTCTTGTTATGGAGGAAGGAGGATATGTCACTTTTGGTGATGGATCCAAAAAGAAAGTTGTAGGGAAATGAACCATTTTCGTTCCCGGATTACCCTCCTTATCTAATGCTTTGTTTGTTGATGGCTTGAAAGCCAATTTGATAAGCATTTCTCATCTTAGTGATGAAGGATATTCCGTCATGTTTAGTAAAAATAATTGCTCTATCCTAAAGCCCGATGGACAAACCTTGTTGAAAGGTATGAGATCTAGCGACAATTGCTATTGTCTTGAAGCTAGAATAGTCTCAAACAATGTGTCCATGGATGAGCATGTTAGGATTATGCTTAATAGCAAGAGTGTAATGTTGTAATTGATAATCTTTTTCATATTAATAAAGTGATTTCTGGTTTAACAAATCTTATAGCATTTATAGTTTAATATTATAATTGTCAAAGTAAATAATCATAAGGTCTAAAGACTATGAGAAAAGAAGAATTGTTCGTACATCTGGATATGTATGAGGTAGATACAATTCTTTAGTTAGTCTTGAATAATGTTCACAACTCAACTTCTGGCGGGGGGCACAAGCCCGCGAGCTTGGCGTGTTGAGCTCGCCAACTTGACCGACTCAGCTCTTTTCATGCCCAAATCACTCCCCTATATATATATTCTCTTTCCTAACCCTAAACCACATCCCTAATATCCAAACCTACACTTAAGAACACTTACAATTCACCTAGTTATCATCCACTTACACTAAATATCACACATCTAGCTTAGAATTGCACCCACACCATCCTAGCTCACTCTCAACACCTTTTGACTCCAAGCATGGGAAGAACAAGGAGAAGCCTAGCTAGCTTGAAGACTTCTTAAGAGATTGGGTTGTGTTCTTCATCTCTTTTGTTTTACTTAGCTTGTTGTTATTTGTGTTGTAATTTTACTACATGTGTATGTTGGGAATATTGGTGGAATTGTAATATTATTCATATTTTAGTTGATTAGTTGTTTGCTTGAGCTTAATTGATGCATGTTAATTGATTAACTAATTAATTGACATGTAATAAGATTTAGACTATTGAGACCTCAATAGCATGCATGAATGATTATTGTGTGTGTGCCTAATCCTAGACTAGATTGGTTAATACCAATTGTGTAAGCTTATTACTATCAACTAGGTAGTGGATTTATTGCATGAACCCAATTCCTAGCATTTGCATGTATTTATCATCTCACAACTACACTCTCTCATGACCAATCATGAGTGTAGTTGGTAATTAGATTAGTTTAGTTAATTAGTGTTAGTTAGTTAATTGATTAGGTAGCTTGTTAGTTTAGTTAGTTAATTGTAATTTAGTTGTAATTTAATTATTGCCATCTTAGTTTAGCCTTAGTGTAATCTTAGATTAGTTAGTTTAATTTGTTGTGACCATCTCCTTTTACTTTTATTGCATGTTAATAGTGTAAATAATAATATATATAAATAGTGTGACTATAACATAGACGTAGAACCGACTTACGTGTACACCCTTCCTTTGTGGGAACGATACCCTTACTCGTAACCACTATATGTGGCAAACGATTCGTATACTTGCGAGAGGGTAAAAACTCGCACACGCGCCATATCATTTACCGTAGTTTCTTAGAACCGATCCGTGCGCCGATCAAGTTTTTAGTGCCACCGGGGACATATTTTAGAACTACCACGTGCGCGTCAAGTTTTTGGCGCCTCTGCCGGGGAGGAGGATATAATATACGTTTCGTAGGTCTAGTCGTTGTTTTAGTCATTTTTAGTAATTTTTGTTATTTTTATTTTTATTTTTATTTTTAGTGTTCATAGCATATCTTGTTCGATTTGATTTTTGTGTGTTTGATATTTCAGGATTCGGATCAATATGGAAAACCTTTCCAGTGTGCCCGTTATTCAAAGGCTTATGAAGTACTTTGCTTTACCGATTTTGGGAGCTCAACCGTCAGCGATTTTGTTGAGTGATTTGCAACGGAGCTACGAGTTGAAGAGTTCTCATTTCAACACTCTTCCAGTTTTCCGAGGTGAACCGGATGAGGATTCCCTTCAGTTCATGAAGGAGTACTACGATGCTGTCACTACCATTCGACTCGGAGAACTCACGGAAGATCAGTTAAGAATGAGATGCTTCCCGTACTGCATGAAAGATGAAGCAAAGAAATGGTTATTGGCTCTACCCGCAGGTTCATTGATTACTTGGGAAGCGGTAGAGACCAAGTTCTTCTCAAAGTACTACCCCGCTTGGAAAACACGAGAAATCCGGGGCAATATAGCAACCTTTGAAGAGGAGCCAGGAAAAGCCTTTCATGAGACTTGGGACCTATATAAGTCACTCCTTGCACAATGCCCGTACCACATGTTTCCTTTCGTCCTACTGGTACAATGTTTCTATGACGGATTGACGGGACTCACACAAGCCACTGTTGATAATGCTTGTGGGGGAGCAATGAGGGAGAAGACTGCAAGGGAGGTGTTTGCCGTATATGAAATGTTGGGTGAAAATTCCCAACAACGAAGAGGAAGAGATGATTCTTGTGAGGAGAGGACCAATGCGGACTTAGGATTGCAACTGGCCAACATGTCACGGGAAATGGAAAATCTCAAGGCAAACTTTGGGCAACAACCGATAATGAGAGAGGTGCAAGTCGTGTATCCGTATCAAGACAAGCATCAAGCAAGCAACAATCAAGGATGGCAAGACCATCAATGGGGTAGCCAAGACAACCCCTCGTTCACCGAGCAACCGATTAGTGGCCTAGAAGAACTAATAGAAAATACAGCAGCCCCAGAGGGGAAGTTGGATGAAAAGGCACTAATCGATCTTCAGAGCGGAGATGTGAATTCACTAGAGGTCAAAGAACTAGAGTTTGTCTTTAGATCCTCTGAAGGCATATATGACCGAGTGGATGAAAGCATGCGCCTATTAGAAAGGGTGTTCGAGGAGGAGTATGGACAATATGAAAAGAAAGTAGTAGAAGTTGCACAAGAGAGTAAGGAATTGATAAGCCAAGATGTGAGCTTAGAAAAGAAAATCAATTCGCTTGAGAAGGAAAGGATTCATTCTTAAGAGTGATTGAAAAGCTTAAGGATGAATTGGCTCAAAAGGATGAGGCTTTGAATCTCATGAAGACAAGGGAACTTGACCACCTTGCAAAGCTTGCAAAGGCTAAGCAAGAATTGATGGCAAAGGGAAAGGAAGTGGTTCCATTTCCGAAAGATGAGCTTGACTTAGGTCAAGGAACTTCAAGTGCCACGGTCACCAAACCGAGTCTCAATCAATCAAAGAAGAAAGCCACCAAGAAGAGCAAACAAGTCCCACCTTCACTTCTACAAAACTTGAAGGACAAGCAACCAATACCAGAAGTCCTCAAGAGACCTACTCCAAGGTTGGCCCCAAGGCAGGACAAGATCAAGCAAGCCTCCAAGCAAACCGCAACAAATCAGAGAGGTACAATCTCTCACTTTAGTCCCATTTGTTACAAGTACCACATTAGAGGTCATATTGGATCTCAATGCGCAAATATGAAATGGCAACGTGTGACAAATGTGAGTCCTAGTACTAAAAAGTTGGTTGTCAATTCCTTGTGGATTGACAAGACCAAAATAGAAGGACTCAAGAGGAATGGACCCCTTTGGGTCAAGAAAAGTGAGAATGGGTATGTTGTGGTAAAACCACCCATCTTTGATGGTGGTTGAGTGCTTGACTTGTATGAACTTTTTGATATGTTTGTTAATGAGCAGGAATTTCAAGCTTTAAGGAAAGGACGCACTTAACGGACATTCATTTTTGTTTATATTTAAGTATTTTTATTTTTAATTTGTAATTATTTTGAACAATTATTACTGTAGTGTTTAGAGTCTAGAGTCATTATCTACTCACTTGTCATGTTGCACTTGTGCTTAACCATATCATGATGACATGTAGGGAAATAGATAGGTTTGGGGGTTATACTCCTTACTTATTTATTTACTTGCATAGAATATGCTTGTGGTGTTGTTGGCATGATTTTCATGTGTGCAGGCTATGGAAGCAAAGTGAAGGGCGAATAGGCTAAGAATGCCTACCGCGGGCCAAGTCCGTGGGATTATTCCCGCTCAACAAAGCCACGGGGTTCTCGTGGAACCTTGCGTGAGACACGTCCGCGGGAAAGAGCCCGCCAAGCCGAAAGTCTGAACTTGCGGCGGATTCCTGAGAATTGTTCGCGGGAAGAAAACTGCTCCACGAAGCCGCGACACACATCATGCACCATAAACCCTACCACAAGGCCACACCATCCTACGAATGCAAAATCGAAGGTCCAATTTCTTACTTTAAGCTTTTACTTCAAGTTGTTATCTCATGTTTAGCTTAGAGTGTGAATTGGGTGTTTTTGCATAGTGATTAGGATTGGTTGTTGTAATGTGATTAGTGGTGGATATTAGGATTGTAAATATGTGTTTACATGTTAGTTGTAGATATTAGGATTGTATATTATGTTATTTTTGTATTTTGTAGTTTTGAATTTCGTGTTTTATTTAAAACTTGTGAAGATGCCCTGTTTTGAATTTTTGAGGCGATATGTTTCTTAAAACCTGTACCAATCGGTAAAGAAATAAATTTTTCCGCCCACGCTGGGTTCATTGTTTTTTCGATACAATTCCAACGATATAAAGAACGTAAAGTTCTGGGCGATGGTTTGAAAGTTATGACTATTTTTTTGACCGAAGGTCATAGGTGTGCCCTGTTTTCAAAATATTTGCACGTGACCTGTTTTCAACGTCTGTTTTCACGCTTTTCCAAATTGAATTTTGAAATGTTTTCTTCCTGAAAAGTGTTTCTTTGCATGTCTATATACTTGTGTCAAAATTTGAACAAGTTTTATTGATCATCTTTGAAAATATGCATTGAAAAGCAGACGTTGTTCGATTTTGAAAAGTGACAGTTTTCTTGAAACATTGTCCTCTATGTTTAGATGCCTTCTTCACATGGTATATTTTATTATTTTGTTTTTAATTTTGTGTTGTGTTATATATTTACTATATGTGTGATTATTTGTATATAAGTGTTAGTATGTTTTGTGCCCGGATTTTCAAACCGATGAACTCTTTGTCCATGTACTTCAAATTTTCAACATTGAGGACAATGTCGAGTTTAGGTTTGGGGGTGCGGACACATATGTGTCGTTTGTTTTTGTGAATTTGAATAAAATTTTTCATTTTTGAATAAATTTTTCAAAATTTTGCGAATTGAGCCATCTTTGAACAAAATTGTTTGAATGAGATGTGTTGAGTTGTGCCGTTGAGGAGTTTTCGCATGTGTTAGTTGTTGAGTCTTGGATAACGTTTTGTCAGTCTAGGATTGCTTCGCATGATGTGAACTTAGTCCCTTTCTCTTAGTGTCTAAGTGGACGAGACTCCGTACTCAATTGTTAGGATTAATAGTGGAGACTACCCGTGAATTTTGTGCCTTAGCGTTCATTTTGAGGGTAAATTCTTTTTCTACTCTTATACACTCTTCGAACATGTTTTTCATTGTGATCTCATTGCATCATTCGCATTGTTTGCCATAGAACATTCATAATTGTGGATAACATGTTGAATTTGTATTCCCATGATAGATGGACTTTTAGAAATGATATTAGGACTTTGTAGTACCCACTACCAAAAAGCCTAAACACGTCCATTTCCCTTTATGCTTGATTCAATACAAACACGGCCAAACACATAAACCTATCACACAACACCCTAATCCATAGACCCATACACTTAATCTACACAGCTACTAATCTTGTTAAATTCTACTAAGTAGAGAATTCAGTCGTTAAGCTTTAAATTGTAATAGCGTGTACTGAGGCTTATTTTGTAACTTGTGCTAAAATAAAGGCTTTCAAAACTTAAGTGTTAAAAATTAAGCACTTAAAGCCTTCAATCTTCAAAGAAATGATTACTCCAATGAGAGTAATTAGATAGCACAATTATAAGTTCAAAATTGTAGCCTAGACGCTTGTGTAATGAGTAATCTAAAATGAGCTTTCGATTTGAAAAATGTAATATGAAACATTTTGGCATGATTAGTATCTTCGCATACCTTCCATATATTATTCACCACATATCACCTTGGCCAACACAAGTAGGGAAGAATTAATTGATCTTTTAGGAAGTCTATTTAAGGAATACGAATGTTAATATGCTCTACCACGTTCATGGCATTCAATTCCTTCATGAGATCAATTTTCAGAAAATGTGCTTTATTTCTAATACTCGCATGCGTTACATATTTGATTTCCAATTACATAACTTCCAAATCGCATGTGTTTGATAAAGAGTGTGCCTAGGACTCTGAGAGAAAAACAGAGTGAATTCCAGTGAGGATTAGAGTCGAGGCGAATTACATTCGAGCATTTGAGTGCGTAGAATTTGAAGCTATAACATTTTGAGTGTGGGATTTGCATTGTGTGTCTCAGTCGATTGAATGACTTTATGTTATCCTTCACTCAGCAATTCTCACATGTGTAATTCCTCATATGCACAACTTTTGATATCTCACTTTTGTATGGCTTTGTTTTTGCAAACTTTGTTTTTGCAAACTTTGTTTTGAATTGTAGTTTTAATTTTTAGCTTTACATTTGTGGGTATCGTAACGGTAAACCCTCAGGAGACTACACTCCTCCTACTAGGGACACCTAGGGGTTTAAAATGCTTGTGGCACGAGCTAAGTGCCATCGTTTCTCCCACGAAAGCGGACTAATTAGTTTATATTTTATTATGCTTTAGTGTATTTGTTTTTGTTTGTTTTGCTCGAGGACAAGCAAAAGTTAGGTTTGGGGGTCTGATCGCGCTGCAAATGTTCACATTTAGCGCTCCCATTTCCTATCTTTTGTATTCGTTTCTTGGGTAAAATAGGGATTTTAATGGTTTAAATAAGTGTTTCAGGGAAATATAGGAATTCAGGGGCATTTTGGTCATTTTGGAGAAATAGGGGCTAAAATGTAATATTCTGGAGAAGATTGAAGATTCTGCAATTAAGGAAGAGTTGAGGGACCAAACGGTAATTTGCCAGTCAGCGCAGGCGTCAGCGCGCCACGTCAGCATCGAAATGGCACCGTTTTGGCCTGTTTGCGTCACGCTGACGCAAGGCTGACGTCAGGTCGTCCCTTACCTTCAGCAACCCGACCCGGTTCTGATCCGGTCATGACCCGACTTTTTCCCGCCCATTTTCGACCAGTTTTCGACGGTTTTTCTAGCTGTTTTTTGCCCAGATCGACGGTAACACTCCCTTCGGTCAAGATGGGTCCACTTTGGGCCTCCCATGTAGAAGTTTTCTCTCTCCTCCAACAAGCCAAACCTCTATGGCCACCAAGCTTCAAGCTCACCTTCGGCGGCCTCTTTCCCGCCTTCCAGACGTTCCAAACTCGTCAAAAACGACGGCGGTTTCATGCAGCGGGAAAAAGCCAGCCTTCCAGAAGGCTAGAACTCGCCTCCAACCTCTAAAATCGACGGCGACTTCCGGCGGCGGGCACAAGCCCGCGAGCTTGGCGTGTTGAGCTCGCCAACTTGACCGACTCAGCTCTTTTCATGCCCAAATCACTCCCCTATATATATATTCTCTTTCCTAACCCTAAACCACATCCCTAATATCCAAACCTACACTTAAGAACACTAACAATTCACCTAGTTATCATCTACTTACACTAAATATCACACATCTAGCTTAGAATTGCACCCACACCATCCTAGCTCACTCTCAACACCTTTTGACTCCAAGCAAGGGAAGAACAAGGAGAAGCCTAGCTAGCTTGAAGACTTCTCAAGAGATTGGGTTGTGTTCTTCATCTCTTTTGTTTTACTTAGCTTGTTGTTATTTGTGTTGTAATTTTACTACATGTATATGTTGGGAATATTGGTGGAATTGTAATATTATTCATATTTTAGTTGATTAGTTGTTTGCTTGAGCTTAATTGATGCATGTTAATTGATTAACTAATTAATTGACATGTAATAGGATTTAGACTATTGAGACCTCAATAGCATGCATGAATGATTATTGTGTGTGTGCCTAATCCTAGACTAGATTGGTTAATACCAATTGTGTAAGCTTATTACTATCAACTAGGTAGTGGATTTATTGCATGAACCCAATTCCTAGCATTTGCATGTATTTATCATCTCACAACTACACTCTCTCATGACCAATCATGAGTGTAGTTGGTAATTAGATTAGTTTAGTTGATTAGTGTTAGTTAGTTAATTGATTAGGTAGCTTGTTAGTTTAGTTAGTTAATTGTAATTTAGTTGTAATTTAATTATTGCCATCTTAGTTTAGCCTTAGTGTAATCTTAGATTAGTTAGTTTAATTTGTTGTGACCATCTCCTTTTACTTTTATTGCATGTTAATAGTGTAAATAATAATATATATAAATAGTGTGACTATAACATAGACGTAGAACCGACTTACGTGTACACCCTTCCTCCGTGGGAACGATACCCTTACTCGTAACCACTATACGTGGCGAACGATTCGTATACTTGCGAGAGGGTAAAAACTCGCACATGCGCTATATCATTTACCGTAGTTTCTTAGAACCGGTCCGTGCGCCGATCAAGTTTTTAGTGCCACCGGGGACATATTTTAGAACTACCACGTGCGCGTCAGCCAACCCTAAAGAAAGAAGAAAAGAAATTTCGGCCACCTATATAATACATGCTATAGAATTCGGCCACCTCTCTGGTTCACTTAATCAATTTTTCTTCTTCTTCTTGTAAGGTTCCCATTTGGTGATTGGCTCATTTCGTGGACAAACCACATGTTGGGGATTCTTATAAGGGTAGCTTTAGTGTAGGTGTTATTGCTAAGGCCCTTTGAAGACCTCATTCTTGATAAGCACCGAAGGTAAATCTCTATGTGCTTACTTGTCTTGAAGAGATAGTTACACACACTCACAACTCATGCATATGTTTAATCCTTATATATTGTGTGTCTTATTTGTGTGCTTTAATGTTCATTAACATCTCTTCTTGCATGTTAGTTTGATTGCATCTTTCATATCCAATTGCCTTGTCATGCTTAGTCTTAGGATTGCATTTTTGCATTGGGCGCTCCCAAAAGCGCTCTACAGAAGCGCTGTACGAACAGCCCCCTTCGAGCGCTGTACAGACCTGATCGATTTAATTCGGTCACTGTACGAGCACTGCACAAAGCGCTATACAGGGCGCTCTACGTATAGCACCCCTCTGTTTTTCCGTGAGAACAGAGCAGGGGCGCTGTACAGGCGTTGTACAGAAGCGCCCTACGTACAGCGCCCAAGGAAAATTTGAGACAAACTTATCAAAACGACCACACTTTGTTTTGGCCTCCTATATATATGCCACTTTGACTTTAGGTCAATTACAAGAGTTCATATTCAGATTTCATACTTAGGATATTTTTCGAAGAGAAGAAAAATTCCAAGAACTCATTTTTAATTACTCAAACACTTTTTCATGATCATCAATCATCATCTAGCATCATCTTTGATCATCTAGATGTCATCTTGCATGGATTCTTCATCATACTTTGCTTGGTAAGCTTTTCACTAATATCTTACATATTTTGTGTTTCTCTTAATAAGCAATCTCAATTAATTACTTGTATGTTATTTTATATACTTTGGATACAAGATTGAGATTAGTGAGATGTATGTTTGAGAAGTTGTATTGTGATAGCTAATTAGGTTTTGTGCTTAATCTTGATTAGCTAAACTATTTGACATGTCATTTAGTTTTTAATATCTAGGATTGTTCTAATTGCATATTAATCACCTTAGATAAGCATATAGGGTTTCCCTTGCTCTATGTTGCATTTTGGATATTCATATATTCACTTAGGGTGTTATTCTCTTCATTGAAAAAGTAAGTCTTATGTGTAGCTTCCGGGATTAGGTTGCTTAGATCGCAAGCAAATTGGACTACGTTCACTCATACCGGGATTAGGTAGGTGTGTGATTACTTCCGGGATTAGGTTGTAATCGTTTTACACATTTAGTGGATTCGAGGTTCGAGTGTGGCGTACTTACTAGCCCGTGGTTTTTCCCGTGAGGGTTTCCACGTAAAAATCAAGTGTTATTTAATTTCCGTATTTTATACTTGATTTACTGCTTTATCTATTTAGGGGTAATTTTGTAATTTTGTCTTAATACGAAAAATTGGGTAATAAGCTTAAAATCTATTCACCCCCCCTCTAGATAGTTTTATACACACCATGCTATAATTTTTTTCAATTGGTATCAGAGCGGGTTCCAAGACATACATAGGTGATCCTTGCTTATTTTGGTGTGTTTTGCATTTTGTGTGATTTTTGATCATTCATACATTTGCATTCATTTCATTCATTCATAAACACTATGAGTGGAAACGGTGGAAATGGTGGTGGCAACGAAGGTGCTTCTAGCACAAGGCCTCCACTTCTTATCGGTTTGAACTATTCCCAATGGAAAGGGAAGATGGAATCCTACATATGCCAAATTCATGACTGTGCATGGATGGCGGAGGAAGACGGATATGATCTACCCAAGATGACTCCCGGTGGTGGAGGAGAAGAAGTATTGAAGCCTAAGGCACAATGGAACGCGCAAGAGTTTGAGGCTTCAAAGTGGAATAGGAAGGCGATGCATGCCATCTTATGTGCTATGGACGAAAATCAATACAAATTGATTCAAAATACTAGGATAGCTAAGGAGGCTTGGGACATCCTAGAGATTGCACATGAGGGAACCGAAGTAGTGAAGGACTCTAAGCTTCAAGTCCTCCAAACTCAATTTGAGATGCTTAAGATGGAGGAGAATGAGTGCTTCAACGACTTCGAGATCAAGTTGATGGACATAGTCAACTAAAGTCATCAACTTGGTGATCCATATTCGGATAGGAGAATCAAGCAAAAGATTATGAGATCTCTCCCCGATAGGTTTGAATCGAAGGTAACGGCTTTAGAAGAAAATAGTGGTTATAAGGATATGAAGCCGAGTGAGGTGATTGAGAGACTTCTAGCTTATGAGTCTAGAAAGGGTCCTATCTCCACACCTCCTAAAAAGCAAAAAGGAATTGCTTTGAAAACCTCCAAGGATGAAAAGGAGGCGAAGAAGAATGACTCGGGCGAAGACCTTGCACTATTTGTGAAGAGATTCAAGAGGGTCATGAAGTTCGGGAAAAAGGACTTTGGTTCCAAAGGTCAAAACTTCAAGAAAAAGGGTTCCTACAACAAGTTTGAGCCTAGGAAAGAGAAGACCGAAAGGAAAGGGATCCGATGCTTCGAGTGTGGTGGGATAGGTCACTTTGCCCCCGAATGTGCAAATCACAATGAGAGGAAAAAGGGAAAAATGATGGCCGCAACTTGGAGTGGAAGTAGTGATGACTCCTATGAGGGAGATGAGTCTTCGGATGATGAAGAGCTCATGGCTAATCTCCTAGCTTTTGCCTCCTCCCATAAAAGCAAAAGTGCTAGTGAGAGAGAGGAAATGAGTCAAGAGGAAAATGACTCAAGTGAAGAAGAAAGTGATTCCTCTTCTAACTCCATAAATGGATTTGTGGAGAAAAAGGTGCTTGCTAAATATCATGCCGAATTTAATGATTTAGCAATCAAGAGCACAAGAAAGATCAAGATGTTGAGAGAAGAAAATCTTGAACTTGCATCTCATAATGACTACTTAAGTGAACAAGTGGAAAAATTCAAGAAGATGGAAGATAAGCTAAAAGAGGAGTTAGTCTTATCTAGGAGGAATGAAGAAAGTCTAAAGAGGGAGCTTGAAGAAGTTAAAGAATCTATGACTAGGATGGATTCTAGCACCAAGAAACTTGACCGTATGCTTGGTGTTGGAAAGAGTCCATGTGACAAGAGGGGTCTTAGGTATGAAGATGGCAAGAAGATCTCAACCTCTAACAAGACCGTGTTTGTCAAGTCTTTGAGGAACGAAGAAACTTCATTTGTGCAAATTCCTAGGAAGAAGTTAGAAATAGGACAATATTCAAATGCACAAGTGAAGATGGGTCCAAGAAGGCAACCTCAAGCTCAACCCCCTAGGGTCCCTCAAGCTAACATTCCTCCACAATTAGCTCACAAAGGAAAGAGACCTATCATGCAACCTCAAGCTAGGAAGCAACCTAGACCGGTTCAATAACGAAGACGGATTGAACCCATTCATCCACAAAGACAAGGACAAGGTATGATTCCTTATTTTTCTCCTATATGTCACTTTTGTGGTTTCGATGGTCATATTAGACCACATTGCTTTCGGTATATAAAAATGTGCAAAACTAGAAGCATGATAGAGAAGAAAAAGAAAAGAGCCATGATGCATGTTCCTAGGAATGACAATATTATTATGCATGATCCTAGAACATCTAGAACCCATGTACCAAAGACCACTAAGAATGCTAAGATTGTTTCTAGGTGGATTAAAAAGAATGAAATTGTTTGCCATGTTGCTCAAATAGCCTTGAAGGCAAATTCTTCTAATTTTTGGTATTTAGATAATGGGTGCTCTAGGCACATGACGGGAAACAAGAGTTTCTTCGAGACTCTTGTTATGGAGGAAGGAGGATATGTCACTTTTGGTGATGGATCCAAAAAGAAAGTTGTAGGGAAAGGAACCATTTCCGTTCCCGGTTTACCCTCCTTATCCGATGCTTTATTTGTTGATGGCTTGAAAGCCAATTTAATAAGCATTTCACATCTAAGTGATGAAGGATATTCCGTCTTGCTTAGTAAAAATGATTGCTCTATCCTAAAGCCCGATGGACAAACCTTGTTGAAAGGTATGAGATCTAGTGACAATTGTTATTGTCTTGAAGCTAGAATAGTCTCAAACAATGTGTCCATGGATGAGCAAATTGAGTTGTGGCATGAAAGACTTGGCCATATGAACTTTAGGGATTTAAGAACCCTTGGAAAGTTCAATTGTGTGCGTGGCCTCCCTGAGCTTGGGAAGAAAGCCAATGGTATCTGTGGACCTTGCCAACAAGAAAAACAAACCAAAAGCATGCACAAAAAGGGCAAGTATCTCTCCACCAAGGAGCCCCTAGAGCTTCTCCACATGGATCTCATGGGTCCTATGCAAACCGAGAGTTTAGGTGGAAAGAGATACATTTTTGTTTGTGTTGATGATTTCTCTAGATTTACATGGACATACTTTCTTAGAGAAAAATCCGAAACTTTTGATAAGTTTAAAATGCTTTGTACTAAAATACAAAATGAAATGAATTCTAACATTAAAAGCATTAAACGGATTAGAAGTGACCATGGGAGGGAATTTGAGAATGCCTCTTTTGAAAGATATTGTGTTAGCTTAGGCATCTCCCATGAGTTTTCGGCTCCTAGGACATCTTAACAAAATGGAGTTGTTGAGAGGAAGAATAGGGTCCTCCAAGAGATGTCCCGAGTGATGTTGCTTAGCAACAATGTCCCTAGGAACCTATGGGCCGAAGCCGTCAATACGGCTTGCTATATAGGGAATCGTGTGTTCCTAAGGCCCGGATCTAGAAACACCTCCTATGAGTTATGAAAGGGTAGGAAGCCAAATGTTAGCTACTTCCACACATTTGGAAGCAAATGCTACATTTTAAATGACCGTGATCAACTTGACAAGTTTGATGCTAAGAGTGATGAGGGTATCTTTATTGGCTATGCCTTGAATAGTAGAGCCTATAGAGTTTTCAACTTGAAGACTCGAACCGTCATGGAATCATCCAATGTTGTCATTGATGATACTAGGCTTAAGTCTAATGACCATGAGGAGGTGGAAGTTTTAGAGGATGACTCTCCTTTGGAGAGGGTTGTGGTGACTCCCAATGTTGGGACATCTAATGAAAATGATGAAGTCACACAACCTAGTACTAGAGTCCCTCTCTTGGACTCTAATGAACCCGCTCCATGGGTTAGAAGACTCTATAACAAAGAGTATGTTATTGGAGATGTTAATGAGGGTGTTAGGACTAGGCGTCAAATAGCTAATCTCATTAGCTTTACATGCTACACCTCTCAAATAGAACCCAAAAAGGTTGATGAAGCCTTGAATGATGAATTTTGGGTTCTTGCCATGCAAGAAGAGCTAAACCAATTTGAAAGGAATGAGGTTTGGACTCTAGTTCCTAGGCCTAAAAGCTCACATGTGATAGGAACTAAGTGGATTTATAGGAATAAATCCGATGAGAATGGCAACATAGTGCGGAACAAGGCTAGACTTGTAGCACAAGGGTACCCTCAAATTGAGGGTATCGACTTTAAGGAGACTTTTGCTCCCGTTGCCCGTTTAGAGTCCATTAGGCTTCTCTTGTCCATCTCTTGTGTGCACAAGTTCAAATTACACCAAATGGACGTCAAGAGTGCCTTCCTCAATGGCTTCTTGCAAGAGGAAGTGTTTGTTGAACAACCCAAGGGGTTTGTGGATGCACACCACCCCAACTTGTGTGCACACCACCCCAAGAGTGCCTTCCTCAACTTGTGTGCACAAGTTCAAATTGCACCAAATGGACGTCAAGAGTGCCTTCCTCAATGGCTTCTTGCAAGAGGAAGTGTTTGTTGAACAACCCAAGGGGTTTGTGGATGCACACCACCCCAACCATGTCTATCGCCTCAAGAAGGCACTATATGGGTTGAAACAAGCACCGAGGGCTTGGTATGAGCGCCTCACTCAATTTCTTGTTGACAATAACTACACAAGGGATAGTGTTGACAAGACACTATTCATCAAGAGAGACAATGATGAGCTTTTCTTAGCTCAAATATATGTTGATGACATAGTGTTTGGCTCCACCAACAACACCAAGGTCCAATAATTTGTTGATGTCATGTCTCATGAATTTGAGATGAGTCTTGTTGGTGAGCTTAGTTACTTCCTAGGTTTGCAAATTAGGCAAATGAATGATGGGATTTTCATAACCCAAGCCAAATAAGCTAAGAACCTAGTGAAGAAGTTTGGTTTAGAAACTAAAGGATATTATTTCTATAGTCCTTCAGATCTTAAAGTATTTGTTTCGACAAATGCTAAATTTCTAGAAAAGGACTATATGAATGATTTTGTGCCTAGAAGTAGAATTGTCCTGAATGAGATGTTAGGAGATACAATTCCACGAGAGGTTACACAACCTAACCCAATTGTAAGTTTCGATCCAACACAAGATCAACAACCTACCATTCCTCGTCGTAGTGGGAGGGTTAGAACACAACCCGAAAGATACATCGGTCTGGGAGAATCAGTGGAGAATCTCCCGGACAACGATGATCCCTACACGTACAAGGAAGCTATGGAGGATGTTGATAGTCGCCATTGGCAAAAGGCAATGCAATCCGAGATTAAATCCACGTTCGATAACAAAGTCTGGTCCCTTGTAGACTTGCCTAAAGGGATAAAACCCATTGGGTGCAAGTGGGTATACAAGAGGAAAAGAGGTATGGATGGAAAGGTGAAAACCTTTAAAGTTAGATTGGTAGCTAAAGGGTATACACAGAAAGAAGGTATCGATTACGAGGAAACCTTCTCTCCTGTGGCCATGCTTAAATCCATTAGGATACTCTTATCCATTGCAGCATCTTTAGATTTATAGATTTGGCAAATGGACGTCAAGACAGCTTTCCTTAATGGAAGTCTTGACGAAAGCATCTACATGATGCAACCAGAGGGATTCATTGAAAAGGGCCAAATGGAAAAAGTATGCAAGTTGTAGAAATCCATATATGGATTAAAGCAAGCATCCAGATCCTGGAACATAAGGTTTGATCAAGCTATCAAAGGTTTTGGATTTATTCAGAATCCTGACGAACCTTGTGTATACAAAAGGATTAAGGGCGACAAGTTAGTTTTCCTGATTCTTTATGTTGATGATATACTACTCATTGGAAACGATGTAGGTGCATTGACATCAGTAAAAGAATGGTTAGCAAAACAATTTGATATGAAGGACTTAGGAGAAGCAAATTTTATTCTAGGTATCCAAGTAATAAGGGATAGAAAGAATAGAACGATTGCATTATCCCAAGCTTCATACATAGACAAGATCTTGTCTAGGTTTTCCATGCAGGATTCCAAGAAAGGTATGTTACCTTTCAGACATGGAATCAAGCTTTCTAAGGAACAAGTTCCTAAGAATGAGCATGAAGAGCAATTCATGAGTAGAGTTCCATATGCCTCGACAGTTGGAAGTCTCATGTATGCAATGCTCTGTACTAGACCAGATATTTGTTTTGCTGTTGGCAAAGTTAGCAGGTTTCAATCGAAACCTGGTCCTGATCACTGGACGGCAGTCAAGCATATTTTCAAGTATCTCAAGAGAACGAGAGATAATATGCTTTTATAATCTGGAGGGGATTTGATTCCCGTTGGGTATACAGATTCTGATTTCCAATCAGATTCTGACTCTAGAAAATCCATATCAGGGGCCGTGTTTACTATTGGAGGAGGAGCAGTCATATGGAGGAGTATCAAGCAATCTTGTATTGCCAATTCCACCATGGAAGCTGAGTATGTTGCTGCATGCGAGGCTGCAAAAGAGGCTGTTTGGCTCTGCCAATTCTTGATTGACTTGGAAGTGGTTCCTAGTGCGAATAAGCAGATCACTATCTACTGTGACAACAGTGGAGCAGTGGCTAATTCGAAAGAACCAAGAAGTCACAAGAGAGGAAAACACTTTGAAATAAAGTATCATTTTTTAAGGGAGATTGTTCAAAGAGGTGACGTGACGATTACAAAAATCGCGTCAGCAGAAAATCTAGCGGATCCCTTCATAAAGGCTCTACCTCAGAAGAGTTTCAATGGGCATCTAGAGAACATGGGCATGAGAGATATGACACATTTGCTATAGCGCAAGTGGGAGATTGTTAGGATTATGCTCAATAGCAAGAGTGTAATATTGTAATTAACAATCTTTTTCATATTAATATAGTGATTTCTGGTTTAACAAATCATATAGCATTTATAGTTTAATATTATAATTGTCAAAGTAAATAATCATAAGGTCTAAAGATTATGAGAAAAGAAGAATTGTTCGTACATCTGGATATGTATGTGGTAGACACAATTCTTTAGTTAGTCTTGAATAATGTTTACAACTTAAGTTAAAGGTTGGGCACATTTATCTTGTTAAAGTTGTAGAATTCTTTTACTAGCATTTGAGTGGGATCAAATGAGATATGATGAGTCTAAAATCATCGGAGTGTCTTCGAGTAAAAGAATCTAGTGCACTGGGCGCATTGAACTGGATCACAATGAAAAGCTTTATCTAGAACCGTCAATAGATAATAGTCTTTTCATTATCAAGACAATCGGAGAGTCTATCTTAATCCTGAGATAAATGATGGACTTATGGTTGCAAGTGATATCATTTGAGTTATCAATGAGTACGATTATATCGCATAGTCTATCCTCGATAGTTTGGTGATATTCATTTGTTAATCGATAGAGGACTTCATTTATAGATATGGACATTGTGGCTCCATTTAATAAATGAGAGTATAATATCATCATATAGATGTTTTGAGGTAATTGGATATTAAATCTCAACGTTGAGTTTTCGATAGTGTCTATTAAAAACATGGCTTCTGGACAAGTCAAAATATCCAAGTTCAAAATGTGGTCATATGAGTAAATATGGTAACTTGGAGAGTTATAGGCGGTCTATGAACTCTTGGCGATTACTGATATTAATCACGAGGATACACTATCTCCAACATGATTGTCTAGGGTATGAATGAGGAACATCTTCTTATTCTATCTTTATTTAAGAGTTCAATTTTAGCTCTTTAGTGGAATGAGTTAAAATTAATGGATCGGACCTAAGTGAATCATTTGTTGATTGTGATTAGGTTATGTCTATTGAAGCTTAAATTTAGATAGCCCGCCAAGATCCCCAATCCACATGGACTTGCATGGATCACTTGATATATTCTACCGGACCAATTTATGGGTCCATTTAGAATTGCATTTAATATATTAAGAATATAATTTGCACATTGTTTATTTAATGGGCTGCTCAATTATATTAATATATTAATGAAAGGCATGTGGGCTTGTTTCTTTTAGTAAGAATGGGTCTGGTTCACATGTGAGCTTTTTATATAAAGTCCAATGGATTAAATGAAATAAGAAAAATAATATATGGCCCATTTATTCAAGTGGGGCGGCAAGGTGTATATTAACCTAATATATTATTTTGTTTCATTGTTTTAATTAAATAAGAATTAATTAATTTATTAATTAATTGTTTAATTAAGAAACAAATCTTTTTCTGATTAGGAAATATATTTCCTAGAGTTATACTATTGGTAGTAGTATACTAAAAGTAAAAGGCTTGTTTGATAAGAAAATAATTAATTAATTTTATTTATTTAATCAAATAAGAAGTCTTTTTATTTAGTCAATAAAAGAATAAAATATCTGAGTTGGATTAGGGTTTGAAGTCTAAAGTATGATGGAAATTAGGGTGCAATACAAACCCTTTTTTGGCTTGTGATTTTCGGTAACCCTAGTCCCATTTAGAGGTGGATTTCGGCAACCTTAAAGACAAGAGGAAGCAAATTTCGGCCACCTATATATTTACACTTATAGAATTCGGCCACCGAAGTTGTTCATTGATACAATTTTCTTCTTCTTCTCAATTCATAGAAAAGTATTATTTTTATTCTACTAAAACATAAAAGAGTGAATAGATTATTTTTTGATGGTACACTAATTGCTTGCTCATCAATAAGCTTGTGTGTACAACATCGATTGAGGTTCACGCGAGTTTCGATCATTAGATTGAGGTGACCGGAATAATCTTAGTCTTCTTTTGATTGTTTTGTGACTAACAAAAGAAAAAGAAAAGTTTGTTTGTCCATTCTCAGGTTTGCAATTCAAAGAAAAGGGAGACCATGCTCTTAGGTGATTCACGTTCGTACTAGGATTGAAGATCTTGCGGATTACCATCGACGTAAGTCAATCGGATCACACGACAAAAGGTATTCTTCTTTTGTTGATTATATGTATGCTTAATTAATTAAAGGGTTAAGGTTCATAAAAAGGAAAAAATTTTAAAACTACTAAATCTATTTTTAGTCTCGCTTCCGCTGCGTGTACTACGGTATTTTTCCCCACAATTGGTATCAGAGCCTAGGTTGAACACTTTTAATTAATTAACATATATATACGTGGATCTATTTCTTTTTATTGTGATTATGCATGTTTAGAAAGAGATGGTGTATGGAAAAATACCATAGTACACGCAGCGGAAGCGAGACTAAAAATTGATTTAGTAACTTTTAAAAAATTTTCCTTTTATGAACCTTAAACCCTTTAATCAATTAAACATATATATTATCTAACAAAAGAAGAATACCTTTTGTCGCGTGATCCGATTGACTTGTGTCGATGGTAATCCGCAAGATTTTCAATCCTAGCACGAACGTGGATCACCTAGGAGCGTGGTCTCCCTTTTCTTTGAATTGCAAACCTGTGAATGGACAAAACAAACTTTTTCTTTCTTTGTTAGTCACAAAAACAATCAAAAGAATACTAAGATTATTCCGGTCACTTTTGAGTTATCAATCTAATGATCGAAACTCGCGTGAACCTAGATCGATGTTGTATACACAAGCTTATTAATGAATAAGCAAATAGTATACCATCAAAGAATAATCTATCACTCTTTTATGTTTTTAGTAGAACAAAATAATCTTTCTATGAATTGAGAAGAAGAAGAAAATAGAATCAAGCATCAAAAACCCTAAGTGGCCGAATTCTATAAGTCCACATATATAGGTGGCAAAATTTTCTTTCTCTCTTTCAATTAGGGTGGCCGAAAATCATAACCTAAAAGGGACTAGGGTTGCCGCAATACTCAAGTCAAAAGAGAGTTTGTATTGCACCCTAATTCCTATTTAGTTTAAGACTTCAAACCCTAATTTAATTCATAAATCTTTTATTCTTTTATTTGACTAAATAAAAAGACTTCTTATTTGATTAAATAAATAAAATTAATTATTTATTTCCTTATCGAACAAGTCTTTTACTTTTACTTTTAGGAAATATATTTCCTGATCAGAAAAGATTTGTTTCTTAATTAAACAATTAATTAATTCTTATTTAATTAAAACAATGAAACAAAATAATATATTAGGTTAATATTAACCCTTGCCGCCCCACTTAGAATAAATGGGCCAAATATTATTTTCTTATTTCATTTAATCCATTGGACTTTAAATAAAAAGCCCATATGTGAACCAGACCCATTCTTACTAAAAGAAACAGGCCCACATGCCTTTCATTAATATATTAATATAATTGAATAGCCCATTACTTAAATAATGTGCAAATTATATTCTTAATATATTAAATGCAATTCTAGATGGACCCTTAAATTGGTCCGGTAGAATATATCAAATGATCCATGCAAGTCCGTGTGGATTGGGGATCTTGGCGGGCCATCTAAATTTAAGCTTCAATAGACATAACCTAATCACAATCAACAAATGATTCACTTAGGTCCGATCCATTAATTTTAACTCATTCCACTAAAGAGCTAAAACTGAACTCTTAAATAAAGATAGAAAAGGAAGATGCTCCTCATTCATACCCTAGACAATCATATTGGAGACAGTGTATCCTCGTGATTAATATCAGTAATCGCCAAGAGTTCATAGACCGCCTATAACTCTCCAAGTTACCATATTTACTCATATGACCACGTTTTGAACTTGGATATTTTGACTTGTCCAGAAGCCATGTTTTCAATAGACACTATCGAAAACTCAACGTTGAGATTTAATATCCAATTACCTCAAAACATCCATATGATGATATTATACTCTCATTTATTAAATGGAGCCACGATGTCCATATCTATAAATGAAGTCCTCTATCGATTAACAAATGAATATCACCAAACTATCGAGGATAGACTATGCGATATAATCGTACTCATTGATAACTCAAATGATATCACTTGCAACCATAAGTCCATCATTTATCTCAGGATTAAGATAGACTCTCTGATTGTCCTGATAATGAAAAGACTATTATCTATTGACGGTTCTAGATAAAGCTTTTCATTGTGATCCAGTTCAATGCACCCAGTGCACTAGATCCTTTTGCTCAAAGACACTCCGATGATTTTAGACTCATCATATCTCATTTGATCCCACTCAAATGCTAGCAAAAGAATTCTACAACTTTAACAAGATAAAGGTGCCCAACCTTTAACTTAAGTTGTGAACATTATTCAAGACTAACTAAAGAATTGTGTCTACCACATACATATCCAGATGTACGAACAATTCTTCTTTTCTCATAGTCTTTAGACCTTATGATTATTTACTTTGACAATTATAATATTAAACTATAAATGCTATACGATTTGTTAAACCAGAAATCACTTTATTAATATGAAAAAGATTGTTAATTACAATATTACACTCTTGCTATTAAGCATAATCCTAACAATCTCCCACTTGCGCTATAGCAAATGTGTCATATCTCTCATGCCCATGTTCTCTAGATGCCCATCGAAACTCTTCTGAGGTAGAGCCTTTGTGAAGGGATCCGCTAGAGTTTTTGCTGACGCGATTTTGGTAATCGTCACGTCACCTCTTTGAACAATCTCCCTTAAAAGATGATACTTTCTTTCAATGTGTTTACCTCTCTTGTGACTTCTTGGTTCTTTCGAATAAGCCACTGCTCCACTGCTGTCACAGTAGATAGTGATCTGCTTATTCGCACTAGGAACCACTTCCAAGTCAATCAAGAATTGGCGGAGCCAAACAGCCTCTTTGGCAGCCTCGCATGCAGCAACATACTCAGCTTCCATGGTGGAATCAGCAATACAAGATTGCTTGATACTCCTCCATATAACTGCTCCTCCTCCAATAGTAAACACAGCCCTTGATATGGATTTTCTGGAGTCAGAATCTGTATACCCAACGGGAACCAAATCCCCTCCAGAGTATACAAGCATATTATCTCTCGTTCTCTTGAGATACTTGGAAATATGCTTGACTGCCGTCCAGTGATCAGGACCAGGTTTCGATTGAAACCTGCTAACTATGCCAACAGCAAAATAAATATCTGGTCTAGTACAGAGCATTGCATACATGAGACTTCTAATTGCCGAGGCATATGGAACTCTACTCATAAATTGCTCTTCATGCTCATTCTTAGGAACTTGTTCCTTAGAAAGCTTGATTCCATGTCTGAAAGGTAACATACCTTTCTTGGAATCCTGCATGGAAAACCTAGACAAGATCTTGTCTATGTATGAAGCTTGGGATAATGCAATCGTTCTATTCTTTCTATCCCTTATTACTTGGATACCTAGAATAAAACTTGCTTCTCCTAAGTCCTTTATATCAAATTGTTTTGCTAACCATTCTTTTACTGATGTCAATACACCTACATCGTTTCCAATGAGTAGTATATCATCAACATAAAGAATCAGGAAAACCAACTTGTCGCCTTTAATCCTTTTGTATACACAAGGTTCGTCAAGATTCTGAATAAATCCAAAACCTTTGACAGCTTGATCAAACCTTATGTTCCAGGATCTGGATGCTTGCTTTAATCCATATAAGGATTTCTGCAACTTGCATACCTTATCCATTTGGCCCTTTTTAATGAATCCCTCTGGTTGCATCATGTAGATGCTTTCGTCAAGACTTCCATTTAGGAAAGCTGTCTTGACGTCCATTTGCCAAATCTCTAGATCTAAAGATGCTGCAATGGATAAGAGTATCCTAATGGATTTAAGCATGGCCATAGGAGAGAAGGTTTCCTCGTAATCGATACCTTCTTTCTGTGTATACCCTTTAGCTACCAATCTAGCTTTAAAGGTTTCCACCTTTCCATCCATACCTCTTTTCCTCTTGTATACCCACTTGCACCCAATGGGTTTTATCCCTTTAGGCAAGTCTACAAGGGACCCGACTTTGTTATTGAACATAGATTCAATCTCGGATTGCATTGCCTTTTGCCAATGGCGACTATCAACATCCTCCATAGCTTCCTTGTACGTATAGGGATCATCGTCGTCCGGGAGATTCTCCACTGATTCTCCCAGACCAATGTATCTTTCGGGTTGTGTTCTAACCCTCCCACTACGACGAGGAATGGTAGGTTGTTGATCTTGTGTTGGATCGGAACTTACAATTGGGTTAGGTTGTGTAACCTCTCGTGGAATTGTATCTCCTGACATCTCATTCAGGACAATTCTACTTCTAGGCACAAAATCATTCATATAGTCCTTTTCCAGAAATTTAGCATTTGTCGAAACAAATACTTTAAGATCTGAAGGACTATAGAAATAATATCCTTTAGTTTCTTTTGGATACCCTACAAATATACATGTTTCTGAACGGGACTCCATCTTTTATGTCTTTCCTTTTAACACATGCGTAGGACAACCAAATATCCTTAAGTATTGTAAACTAGGCTTGCGCCCAGTCCATAACTCATGCGGTGTTTTAGGAACAGACTTAGATGGTACATCGTTTAAAATGTATATAGCAGTTTGTAAAGCATATCCCCAAAAAGAAATAGGAAGCGTTGAATAACTTAACATAGACCTAACCATATCCAAAAGAGTTCTATTTCTCCTTTCTGGTACCCCATTCTGTTGAGGTGTACCTAGTGTAGAAAACTGAGAAACTATCCCATTATCAATAAGATATTGCTGAAACTCACAAGATAGATATTCTCCACCACGATCAGATCTCAAGATTTTTATGTGTTTCTCAAGCTGATTTTCCACTTCAGCTTTGAATGCTTTGAACATGTCAAAAGCATCCGACTTATGTCGCATGAGATACACATAACCAAATCTCGAGTAATCATCTGTGAAGGTGATGAAGTACTCATATCTGTTAGGATTATGCTCAATAGCAAGAGTGTAATATTGTAATTAACAATCTTTTTCATATTAATAAAGTGATTTCTGGTTTAACAAATCGTATAGCATTTATAGTTTAATATTATAATTGTCAAAGTAAATAATCATAAGGTCTAAAGACTATGAGAAAAGAAGAATTGTTCGTACATATGGATATGTATGTGGTAGACACAATTCTTTAGTTAGTCTTGAATAATGTTCACAACTTAAGTTAAAGGTTGGGCACCTTTATCTTGTTAAAGTTGTAGAATTCTTTTGCTAGCATTTGAGTGGGATCAAATGAGATATGATGAGTCTAAAATCATCGGAGTGTCTTCGAGCAAAAGGATCTAGTGCACTGGGTGCATTGAACTGGATCACAATGAAATACTTTATCTATAACCGTCAGTAGATAAAAGTCTTTTCATTATCAGGACAATCAGAGAGTCTATCTTAATCCTGAGATAAATGATGGACTTATGGTTGCAAGTGATATCATTTGAGTTATCAATGAGTATGATTATATCGCATAGTCTATCCTCAATAGTTTGGTGATATTCATTTGTTAATCGATAGAGGACTTCATTTATAGATATGGACATCGTGGCTCCATTTAATTAAATGAGAGTATAATATCATCATATGGATGTTTTGAGGTAATTGGATATTAAATCTCAACGTTGAGTTTTCGATAGTGTCTATTGAAAACATGGCTTCTGGACAAGTCGAAATATCCAAGTTCAAAACGTGGTCATATGAGTAAATATGGTAACTTAGAGAGTTATAGGTGGTCTATGAACTCTTGGCGATTACTGATATTAATCACGAGGATACACTATCTCCAATATGATTGTCTAGGGTATGAATGAGGAACATCTTCCTTTTCTATCTTTATTTAAGAGTTCAGTTTTAGCTCTTTAGTGGAATGAGTTAAAATTAATGGATCGGACCTAAGTGAATCATTTGTTGATTGTGATTAGGTTATGTCTATTGAAGCTTAAATTTAGATGGCCCGCCAAGATCCCCAATCCACACGGACTTGCATGGATCACTTGATATATTCTACCGGACCAATTTAAGGGTCCATCTAGAATTGCATTTAATATATTAAGAATATAATTTGCACATTATTTATGTAATGGGCTGCTCAATTATATTAATATATTAATGAATGACATGTGGGCTTGTTTCTTTTAGTAAGAATGGGTCTGGTTCACATGTGGGCTTTTTATTTAAAGTCCAATGGATTAAATGAAATAAGAAAATAATATATAGCCCATTTATTTAAGTGGGGCGGCAAGATGGTTTTTAACCTAATATATTATTTTGTTTCATTGTTTTAATTAAATAAGAATTAATTAATTTATTAATTAATTATTTAATTAAGAAAAAAAATCTTTTCTGAAAAGGAAATATATTTCCTAAAGTTATACTATTGGTAGTAGTATACTAAAAGTAAAAGACTTATTTGGTAAGAAAATAAATAATAAGGTTTATTTATTTAATCAAATAAGGAAGTCTTTGAGATAGTCACAAATACACTAAAGAGTTGGATTAGGGTTTGGAATTCTAAGGAAATCTACCTAGGGTTAGGATTTAAGTCAAAAGACAAATCCTACATGGTAGATGATTTTGGCCACGATATATATATATATATTAAATATATAAGGCCTAAAATATAGAGATATATATATTGTTTTAGGCGTGAAATATATATATTTATATGGGGCATGCAGTACCGAATAGATATATTCTTATATAGCATGTAGAGTAATATATAGATATATAAATATATTATTCTTGCAACAAAAATGTGGGTGCCGCAGTGTATATTTTGTTTAGGCGTGCAGCGTTGGTGCACTAATATATAGGTGTGCAGATTTATGTAATACATATAGTGATATATAGATATTATATAAAGATAGAATTCAGCTAACCCTACTTGCAAGGCTTGAGAGTTTTTCTTTTGCTTAAAAAATAGAATCCAACTCTAGTGATTAGTGTGTGTTGATTTCAACTAAAAACATAAAAGAGTGAATAGATTATTCTTTGATGGTACACTAATTGTTTGTTCATCAATAAACTTGTGTGTACAACATCGATTTAGGTTCACGCGAGTTTCGATCATTAGATTGAGAACTCAAAAGTGACCGGAATAATTTTAGTCTTCTTTTGATTGTTTTGTGACTAACAAAAGAAAAAGAAAAGTTTGTTTGTCCATTCTCAGGTTTACAATTCAAAGAAAAGGGAGACCACGCTCCTAGATGATTCACGTTCGTGCTAGGATTTAAGATCTTGCGGATTACCATCGACGTAAGTCAATCGGATCACGCGACAAAAGGTATTCCTCTTTTGTTGATTATATGTATGCTTAATTAATTAAAGGGTTTAAGGTTCATAAAAAGGAAAAATTTTAAAAGTCACTAAATCTTATTTGTTAGTCTCGCTTCCGCTGCGTGTACTTCTTGGTATTTTTCCCTACAATATCCACCTCTAGCTTGAATGCTCATAGGTCCACATACATCAGTGTGTATCAATCCTAAACATTCAGTGGCTCTTGCACCTTTGGCAGAGAACGTCCTTTTGGTCATTTTACCTTCCAAACAAGATTCACAAGTTAGTAGATCATCAACCTTGAAGTCACTCAAAGGTCCGTCACATACCAATCTTTTAATCCTATTAAGGTTAATATGACCTAAGCGTAAATGCCAAAGGTAGGTTTCATCTGTTGATAATTTTACTCTTTTATGATTAGGTTCCGTTATTTTTGTGTCTAACGAGTGAGAGATATTTCTATGCAAAAAGTATAGACCGTTTTCCAATGTACCTTGGCAAATAATTTTGTCGTTCTTACTAATAATAAAAACTTTATTAAAAGTAACTGAATATCCAAATTTATTTAAACAAGAAACTGAAATTAAATTCCTCTTGAATTAAGGTACATAATAAACGTCTATTAAATCTAAATGCCTTCTAGAATCCAAATAAACTCTAATATCTCCCACTGCACTTGCAGACACTAACGTTCCGTTGCCCAAGCACAAATTGATTTCATTCTTACTCAGCCTTCTCCTTTCTTGGAACCCCTGCAACGAATAACAAACATGATTAGTGGCTCCTGAGTCTATGATCCAAGAATCTGTAGAATCAGCCAAAAAACATGTTTTTAGATAATTCACATTACCTTCTTCCTTCTTATTCTGGGACTTTGGGCAATTTCTCTTCCAATGTCCCTTTTCACCACAAAGGAAGCATTTCCCTTTGATCTTGGTTACTTTCTTGGTCTCCTTCTTGGTAGGCCCAAGTTGCTTTTTCTTCTGTTGTTTCTTGACCTTTTGACGGGCCTTAACAGTAGCAACTTTACCAACCATATGAATCTCTTGACCTTTGCCTTTCACAAGGATCTTTTCAGCACTTTGAACATCTTGCATCAGGCCTTGTAAGGTGTATTCCTTTTTGTTCAAAGTGTAGTCCAATTTGAACTGATCAAAGGAATCTGACAATGAATTGACAACCATATCAATCTTTGTCTCACCATCTATCTCAGCGCCATGCAGTTCAGCAATGTTGAGATGTGCTATGACTTTCATCATGTGATCTTCACAGCCTGTCCAGGTTTCATCCTAAGATTCATAAAAGCAGTCACTGCCTCTCTCTTAGTCGTCCTGGACTTCATAGCAAACATCTCCTCTAGAGACATCATTATATCAGCAGCGGACTCCATTCCTTCATGTTGCTGTTGCAACACGTCGGAGATAGTGGCCATAATGTAACATTTTGCCATATCATCTAAAGTCTTCCACTGCTCATACTCATCTCTATACATTATGCTAGATTCATTATTAGGAGCAGGTGGTTTAGGAGTAGTTAGAACAAATTTATGTTTTTCACTTTGCAGCAACAACCTAATTTTCCTTTTCCATGTGACATAATTATCTCCAGTTAAAGTGTTGTCTTTTAGGATGTTTATAAGTGATAGGGTCATGATTTCTGAATAAAACAAAACATATATAAGTAAATAATCATGATAAAGCACTTTTAAATATTTATCTTGAATTAAATAAATAACTCAATCATAAAATTCAACGGTGATCCAACACCCATAAATGTTACGCCTCCTTTGGGAGTTCGCACCATTTACTAGTTAGACTAGGTCCCACCTAATTGTTAACATAACAACCAGCGTTTTCAATTTTAGCCTTGCAATTTTATTGACAAGAACTCTTGGGAGGATATCAATAAAATTACATTGAGTGTGTTACCAAGATATCGACCCTCAATTTTCTCTCACGAAAATCCCTCCTTGGGGAGTAGATCTCGTTTGAGTCCATTGTCTAGTCTATCCTTGTAAGGAAGTATATTGCTAAATTCCATTCATGGACGCCCCTTGGGGGGATTACCAATAAATAATAAAGCTCAACTAACCTTGGAGGCCATAGGTGTTACAAAAACACCTTCTCCCACTCAATTATTTAAGGCGTGTGATTAAATCCCAAAGAATGATTTACCAAGTTATCTAGATGCCAATTTAGATACCTAAATCATTCAATGCATGTTCATACCAAAAGAGATATATGAGTGGCACTCCTATTCTATATGTCATGTTATCATACAATAACAAATATTGTAATATTTAAGCATAAATTAAGTAGCAACAATTTTGGCCCATCCTAGAAAAACAAGTAAATTACAGTTGTTTAGGAATACAAGATCTTCAAGTGGCCCATCAACCATACGCTCATCCTTCGGCCTTCTCCCATGGGCGTGCACAACCCACAACCCCACAAAGGGGCTGCCATGCGCAGCCCATAAGACCACACAAGGCTGCCGTGCGCAGCCCACCAAGGTTTGGGCTTGCCATGCGCAGCCCAATCCACTCCTAGGGTGCGCACGGTGCTCGTTCTCGGTTCCGGTTGCTTCGTTTTTCTTCGTGTCTTCAAATCTTCAGTACCCGAATACATTACAGCAGTATAAAATAATAAAATACTGCAGTATTGATTTTTTTTTTTTTTTTATTCACTGCAGTACTTTTACAAAATAAAAACTGCACATAAAAATTAAATAAAAAAAACTGTAGTAGTAATAAAAAAATACTGCACTTATTTAAATAAAATAAAAATAAATCTAGCAACTACCAAGAAGGAATTATGGCGATAATAGACCACCCTTCTTGTTACAATTCCATAACAAAAATACATTGAAAATCTAGGACCAAAATTGAGCAATAACAATCCACATAAAACATATATAAATCCATACATCACATGTAATTATATATGCGAATACCTAGAGTGCCATCTCTTTCTAAACATGCATAATCACAATAAAAAGAAATAGATCCACGTATATATATGTTAATTAATTAAAAGGGTTCAACCTAGGCTCTGATACCAATTGTAGGGAAAAATACCATAGTACACGCAGCGGAAGCGAGACTAAAAATTGATTTAGTAACTTTTAAATTTTTTTCCTTTTATGAACCTTAAACCCTTTAATCAATTAAACATATATATTATCTAACAAAAGAAGAATACCTTTTGTCGCGTGATCCGATTGACTTGCGTCGATGGTAATCCGCAAGATCTTCAATCCTAGCACGAACGTGAATCACCTAGGAGCGTGGTCTCCCTTTTCTTTGAATTGCAAACCTGTGAATGGACAAAACAAACTTTTCTTTTCTTTGTTAGTCACAAAAACAATCAAAAGAATACTAAGATTATTCCGGTCACTTTTGATTTCTCAATCTAATGATCGAAACTCGCGTGAACCTAGATCGATGTTGTATACACAAGCTTATTAATGAATAAGCAAATAGTATACCATCAAAGAATAATCTATCACTCTTTTATGTTTTTAGTAGAATAAAATAATCTTTCTATGAATTGAGAAGAAGAAGAAAATAGAATCAAGCACCAAAAACCCTAAGTGGCCGAATTCTATAAGTCCACATATATAGGTGGCAAAATTTTCTTTCTCTCTTTCAATTTGGGTGGCCGAAAATCATAACCTAAAAGGGACTAGGGTTGCCGCAATACTCAAGTCAAAAGAGAGTTTGTATTGCACCCTAATTCCTATTTAGTTTAAGACTTCAAACCCTAATTTAATTCATAAATCTTTATTCTTTTATTTGACTAAATAAAAAGACTTCTTATTTGATTAAATAAATAAAATTAATTATTTATTTCCTTATCAAACAAGTCTTTTACTTTTACTTTTAGGAAATATATTTCCTGATCAGAAAAGATTTGTTTCTTAATTAAACAATTAATTAATTAATTAATTAATTCTTATTTAATTAAAACAATGAAACAAAATAATATATTAGGTTAATATTAACCCTTGCCGCCCCACTTAGAATAAATGGGCCAAATATTATTTTCTTATTTCATTTAATCCATTGGACTTTAAATAAAAAGCCCACATGTGAACCAGACCCATTCTTACAAAAAGAAACAAGCCCACATGCCTTTCATTAATATATTAATATAATTGAGCAGCCCATTACTTAAATAATGTGCAAATTATATTCTTAATATATTAATTGCAATTCTAGATGGACCCTTAAATTGGTCCGGTAGAATATATCAAATGATCCATGCAAGTCCGTGTGGATTGGGGATCTTGGCGGGCCATCTAAATTTAAGCTTCAATAGATATAACCTAATCACAATTAACAAATGATTCACTTAGGTCCGATCCATTAATTTTAACTCATTCCACTAAAGAGCTAAAACTGAACTCTTAAATAAAGATAGAAAAGGAAGATGATCCTCATTCATACCCTAGACAATCATATTGGAGAAAGTGTATCCTCGTGATTAATATCATTAATCGCCAAGAGTTCATAGACCGCCTATAACTCTTCAAGTTACCATATTTACTCATATGACCACGTTTTGAACTTGGATATTTTGACTTGTCCAGAAGCCATGTTTTCAATAGACACTATCGAAAACTCAACGTTGAGATTTAATATCCAATTACCTCAAAACATCCATATGATGATATTATACTCTCGTTTAATAAATGGAGCCACGATGTCCATATCTATAAATGAAGTCCTCTATCGATTAACAAATGAATATCACCAAACTATCGAGGATAGACTATGCGATATAATCGTACTCATTGATAACTCAAATGATATCACTTGCAACCATAAGTCCATCACTAATCTCAGGATTAAGATAGACTCTCCGATTGTCCTGATAATGAAAAGACTATTATCTATTGACGGTTCTAGATAAAGCTTTTCATTGTGATCCAGTTCAATACACCCAGTGCACTAGATCCTTTTGCTCGAAGACACTCCGATGATTTTAGACTCATCATATCTCATTTGATCCCACTCAAATGCTAGCAAAAGAATTCTACAACTTTAACAAGATATAGGTGCCCAACCTTTAACTTAAGTTGTGAACATTATTCAAGACCAACTAAAGAATTGTGTCTACCACATACATATCCAGATGTACGAACAATTCTTCTTTTCTCATAGTCTTTAGACTTTATGATTATTTACTTTGACAATTATAATATTAAACTATAAATGCTATACGATTTGTTAAACCAGAAATCACTTTATTAATATGAAAAAGATTGTTAAGTACAATATTACACTCTTGCTATTGAGCATAATCCTAACAGATGGCACTCTAGGTATTCGCATATATAATTACATGTGGATGTATGGTTTTATTTATGTTTATTATGTGGATTGTTGTTGCTCGATTTTGGTCCTAGATTTTCAATGTAATTTTTGTTTCGGAATTGTAACACGAAGGGTGGTCTATTATCGCCATAATTCCTTCTTGGTAGTTGCTAGGTTTTATATTTTTTTATTTTATTTAAGTGCAGTATTTTTTACTGCAGTTTTTTTTTATTTATATGTGCAGTTTTCATTTTTGTAAAAGTACTGCAGTGAATAAAAAAAAAAAAAATTTAATACTGCAGTATTTTATTATTTTATGCTGCTTTAATGTATTCGGGTATTGAAGATTCGAAGACACGAAGAAAAACGAAGCAACCGGAACCGAGAACAAGCACCGTGCGGACCCTAGGAGTTGATTGGGCTGCGCATGGCAAGCCCATTACATGGTGGGCTACGCACGGCAGCCTTGTGTGGCCTTATGGGCTGCGCATGGCAGCCCCTTTGTGGGGTTGTGGGTTGTGCACGCCCATGGGAGAAGGCCAAAGGATGAGCGTATGGTTGATGGGCCACTTGAAGATCTTGTATTCCTAAACAATTGTAATTTACTTGTTTTTCTAGGATGGGCCAAAATTGTTGCTATTTAATTTTTGCTTAAATATTACAGTATTTGTTATTGTATGATAACATGACATATAGAATAGGAGTGCCACTCATATATCTCTTTTGGTATGAACATGCATTGAATGATTTAGGTATCTAAATTGGCATCTAGATAACTTGGTAAATCATTCTATGGGATTTAATCACACGCCTTAAATAATTGAGTGGGAGAAGGTGTTTTTGTAACACCTATGGCCTCCAAGGTTAGTTGAGCTTTATTATTTATTGGTAATCCCCCTAAGGGGTGTCCATGAATGGAATTTAGCAATATACTTCCTTACAAGGATAGACTAGACAATGGACTCAAACGAGATCTACTCCCCAAGGAGGGATTTTCGTGAGAGAAAATTGAGGGTCGATATCTTGGTAACACACTCAATGTAATTTTATTGATATCCTCCCAAGAGTTCTTGTCAATAAAATTGCAAGGCTAAAATTGAAAACGCTGGTTGTTATGTTAACAATTAGGTGGGACCTAGTCTAACTAGTAAATGGTGCGAACTCCCAAAGGAGGCGTAACATTTATGGGTGTTGGATCATCGTTGAATTTTATGATTGAGTTATTTATTTAATTCAAGATAAATTTTTAAAAGTGCTTTATCATGACTATTTACTTATATATGTTTTGTTTTATTCAGAAATCATGACCCCATCACTTATGAACATCCTGAAATATAACACTTTAACTGGAGATAATTATGTCACATGGAAAAGGAAAATTGGGTTGTTGCTGCAAAGTGAAAAACATAAGTTTGTTCTAACTACTCCTAAACCACCTGCTCCTAATAATGAATCTAGCATAATGTATAGAGATGAGTATGAGCAGTGGAAGACTTCAGATGATATGGCCAAATGTTACATTATGGCCACTATCTCCGACGTGTTGCAACAGCAGCATGAAGGAATGGAGTCCGCTGCTGATATAATGATGTCTCTAGAGGAGATGTTTGCTATGAAGTCCAGGGCGACTAAGAGAGAGGCAGTGACTGCTTTTATGAATCTTAGGATGAAACCTGGACAGGCTGTGAAGGATCACATGATGAAAGTCATAGCACATCTCAACATTACTGAACTACATGATGCTGAGATAGATGGTGAGACAAAAATTGATATGGTTGTCAATTCATTGTCAGATTCCTTTGATCAGTTCAAATTGGACTACACTTTGAACAAAAAGGAATACACCTTACAAGGCCTGATGCAAGATGTTCAAAGTGCTGAAAAGATCCTTGTGAAAGGCAAGGGTCAAGAGATTCATATGGTTGGTAAAGTTGCTATTGTTAAGGGCCGTCAAAAGGTCAAGAAACAACAGAAGAAAAAGCAACTTGGGCCTACCAAGAAGGAGACCAAGAAAGTAACCAAGATCAAAGGGAAATGCTTCCTTTGTGGTGAAAAGGGACATTGGAAAAGAAATTGCCCAAAGTCCCAGAACAAGAAGGAAGTAGGTAATTTGAATTATCTTGAAACATGTTTTTTGGCAGATTCTACAGATTCTTGGATCATAGACTCTGGAGCCACTAATCATGTTTGTTATTCCTTGCAGGGGTTCCAAGAAAGGAGAAGGCTGAATAAGAATGAAATCAATTTGCGCTTGGGCAACGGAACGTTAGTGTCTGCAAGTGCAGTGGGAGATATTAGAGTTTGTTTGGATTCTAGAAGGCATTTAGATTTGATAGACGTTTATTATGTTCCTCAATTCAAGAGAAATTTAATTTCAGTTTCTTGTTTGAATAAATTTGGATATTCGGTTACTTTTAATAAAGTTTTTATTATTAGTAAGAATGACAAAACTATTTGCAAAGGTACATTGGAAAACGGTCTCTACTTTTTGCATGGAAATATCTCTCACTCGTTAGACACGGAATTAATGGAACCTAATCATAAAAGAGTAAAATTATCAATAGATGAAACCTACCTTTGGCATTTACACCTAGGTCATATTAACCTTAATAGGATTAAAAGATTGGTATGTGACGGACCTTTAAGTGACTTAAAGGTTGATGATCTACCAACTAGTGAATCCTGTTTGGAAGGTAAAATGACCAAAAGGACGTTCTCTGCCAAAGGTGCAAGAGCCATTGAATGTTTAGGATTGATACACACTGATGTATGTGGACCTATGAGCATTCAAGCTAGAGATGGATATGAGTACTTCATCACCTTCACGGATGATTACTCAAGATTTGGTTATGTGTATCTCATGAGACATAAGTCGGATGCTTTTGACATGTTCAAAGCATTCAAAGCTGAAGTGGAAAATCAGCTTGAGAAACACATAAAAATCTTGAGATCTGATCGTGGTGGAGAATATCTATCTGGTGAGTTTCAGCAATATCTTATTGATAATGGGATAGTTTCTCAATTTTCTGCACCAGGTACACCTCAACAGAATGGGGTAGCAGAAAGGAGAAATAGAACTCTTTTGGATATGGTTAAGTCTATGTTGAGTTATTCAACACTTCCTACTTCTTTTTGGGGATACGCTTTACAAACTGCTATATACATTCTAAACGATGTACCATCTAAGTCTGTTCCAAAAACACCGCATGAGTTGTGGACTGGGCGCAAGCCTAGTTTACAACACTTAAGGATTTTTGGTTGTCCTGCGCATGTGTTAAAAGGAAAGATAGAAAAGATGGAGTCCCGTTCAGAAACATGTATATTTGTAGGGTATCCAAAAGAAACTAAAGGATATTATTTCTATAGTCCTTCAGATCTTAAAGTATTTGTTTCGACAAATGCTAAATTTCTGGAAAAGGACTATATGAATGATTTTATGCCTAGAAGTAGAATTGTCCTGAATGAGATGTCAGGAGATACAATTCCACGAGAGGTTACACAACCTAACCCAATTGTAAGTTCCGATCCAACACAAGATCAATAACCTACCATTCGTCGTCGTAGTGGGAGGGTTAGAACACAACCCGAAAGATACATCGGTCTGGGAGAATCAGTGGAGAATCTTCCGGACGACGATGATCCCTACACGTACAAGGAAGCTATGGAGGATGTTGATAGTCGCCATTAGCAAAAGGCAATGCAATCCGAGATTAAATCTATGTTCGATAACAAAGTCTGGTCCCTTGTAGACTTGCCTAAAGGGATAAAACTCATTGGGTGCAAGTGGGTATACAAGAGGAAAAGAGGTATGGATGGAAAGGTGGAAACCTTTAAAGCTAGATTGGTAGCTAAAGGTTATACACAGAAAGAAGGTATCGATCACGAGGAAACCTTCTCTCCTGTGGCCATGCTTAAATCCATTAGGATACTTTTATCCATTACAGCATCTTTAGATTTAGAGATTTGGCAAATGGACGTCAAGACAGCTTTCCTTAATGGAAGTCTTGAAGAAAGCATCTACATGATGCAACCAGAGGGATTCATTGAAAAGGGCCAAATGGAAAAAGTATGCAAGTTGCAGAAATCCATATATGAATTAAAGCAAGCATCTAGATCCTGGAACATAAGGTTTGATCAAGCTGTCAAAGGTTTTGGATTTATTCAGAATCTTGACGAACCTTGTGTATACAAAAGGATTAAGGGCGACAAGTTGGTTTTCCTGATTCTTTATGTTGATGATATACTACTCATTAGAAACGATGTAGGTGTATTGACATCAGTAAAAGAATGGTTAGCAAAACAATTTGATATGAAGGACTTAGGAGAAGCAAGTTTTATTCTAGGTATCCAAGTAATAAGGGATAGAAAGAATAGAACGATTGCATTATCCCAAGCTTCATACATAGACAAGATCTTGTCTAGGTTTTCCATGCAGGATTCCAAGAAAGGTATGTTACCTTTCAGACATGAAATCAAGCTTTCTAAGGAACAAGTTCCTAAGAATGAGCATGAAGAGCAATTCATGAGTAGAGTTCCATATGCCTCGGTAGTTGGAAGTCTCATGTATGCAATGCTCTGTACTAGACCAGATATTTGTTTTGCTGTTGGCATAGTTAGCAGGTTTCAATCGAAACCTGGTCCTGATCACTGGACGGCAGTCAAGCATATTTTCAAGTATCTCAAGAGAACGAGAGATAATATGCTTGTATACTCTGGAGGGGATATGATTCCCGTTGGGTAGTCAGATTCTGATTTCCAATCAGATTCTGACTCCAGAAAATCCACATCAAGGGCTGTGTTTACTATTGGAGGAGGAGCAGTCGTATGGAGGAGTATCAAGCAATCTTGTATTGCCGATTCCACCATGGAAACTGAGTATGTTGCTGCATGCGAGGCTGCCAAAGAGGCTGTTTGGCTCTGCCAATTCTTGATTGACTTGGAAGTGGTTCCTAGTGCGAATAAGCAGATCACTATCTACTGTGACAACAGTGGAGCAGTGGCTAATTCGAAAGAACCAAGAAGTCACAAGAGAGGAAAACACATTGAAATAAAGTATCATCTTTTAAGGGAGATTGTTCAAAGGGGTGACGTGATGATTACAAAAATCGCATCAGCAGAAAATCTAGAGGATCCCTTCACAAAGGCTCCACCTCAGAAGAGTTTCAATGGGCATCTAGAGAACACGGGCATGAGAGATATGACACATTTGCTATAGCGCAAGTGGGAGATTGTTAGGATTATGCTCAATAGCAAGAGTGTAATATTGTAATTAACAATCTTTTTCATATTAATATAGTGATTTCTGGTTTAACAAATCGTATAGCATTTATAGTTTAATATTATAATTGTCAAAGTAAATAATCATAAGTTCTAAAGACTATGAGAAAAGAAGAATTGTTCGTACATCTGGATATGTATGTGGTAGACACAATTCTTTAGTTAGTCTTGAATAATGTTCACAACTTAAGTTAAAGGTTGGGCACCTTTATCTTGTTAAAGTTGTAGAATTCTTTTGCTAGCATTTGAGTGGGATCAAATGAGATATGATGAGTCTAAAATCATCGGAGTGTCTTCGAGCAAAAGGATCTAGTGCACTGGGTGCATTGAACTGGATCACAATGAAATACTTTATCTATAACCGTCAGTAGATAAAAGTCTTTTCATTATCAGGACAATCAGAGAGTCTATCTTAATCCTGAGATAAATGATGGACTTATGGTTGCAAGTGATATCATTTGAGTTATCAATGAGTACGATTATATCGCATAGTCTATCATTGATAGTTTGGTGATATTCATTTGTTAATCCATAGAGGGCTTCATTTATAGATATGGACATTGTGGCTCCATTTAATAAATGAGAGTATAATATCATGTTAGGTTGATAATTAGTGTTGGCATTAATTCCATATCAAAACGTGTTTTACTTGTAATGTTTAGTGGTTAGTAAATGAAGGATTTCGAAGAGGAAGGACGTCTCAACCATTATTCGTTCAAGTTGCCGGCTTTTAAGAGTTTCGGACATTATCGGTCTACAAAGGTATTCAAAGACCTCTTATCTCTTACAAGGCTAGGCACACACTCACACATATCATTCTTGTGTGTCCCTTCATGATTTATTTCATTTACATTTCACTTTCACACACTTGACAAAATATGCTCATGCATTCACATTTAGTTAATAAACTTTGTGTTTTGCATTTTCTAGGACTATGTCCGGAAACTAGCATATGTGTGTGTATTTGTGTTTGTATGTTTCCGTATTTTGTGTTTAGGACTTGAACATGTTCTTATTCAATACCTTATTGAGTTTCGGTCGTTTCGGTTACTCATTCATAAGGTTTCGAGTCCAAACGTGTTGACTATGCCACTTTACGTTCTCTTACGTTGTGTTGACTTCATCGATGATTTCCGAGATGATTTCTCAACCGTTTTTCAAAGTTGTATAGTTTTTATCGTGCGTGAGAGAGTCATGGTTTGTAATCCAAAAACAGATTCGAATTCGGAGTTCGGACGCCCGAGATACGGGTCGACGAACTGAGGGAGCGCACGAGAGGACAGCCCAGGCCGTGGGCCACAAGGGCTGGCCGTGGTTGAGGCCGTGGGCCCCACGGCCTGGAGCAGCCTCTGCTCCCGTGTGGGCCACGCGCCCCCCACGGCCAGGGGGTGATGTGGCACCACGTGGTTGGCCGGTTTCCTCCTTCTCTCTCCTCGTATTTCTTCCCTCTCTCTCTCTATTTGAATTTCCATGAAGAAAAATTTCTGATTTCCCGTCTAGAGTTCTCTCCAATTTTTCCAAACTTCAAAACACCATATCTTCCTCATCCGGAGTCGGATTTGAGTGATTCAAGTTGGAGAGTGTTCGTATTTGAGTCCTCTAACATCTCCAAGTAGTTTGGTGGCTGATTGATCGTGATTTCAAGTGGTTGGACACTGAATTTCGCACCAGCTGCAGAATCCGAGGTTTGAGTCTCAACTTTGGGATTTCTTGTTATTTGACCTTCCATTTGCTTGGGGTTTCTTCTTCTATATCTATGTTATTGTTTTATAAAAGCTATTTGGAAAGGTAGCTTGATTATCATTCTAATTGAAACTCAATTTGTGGGCTTATGTTGACTAGATTTTATGATTCTAGGTTTTACATTTGTTTGTGAGTTGTATTGTGATTAGAATGGCATCTTAGGTTGTTTGATACTTAATTGAATTAATTTTGTGTTAAAATGACTTTGAGATTTGATTTGGTCCTTTGATTAGTGAAATCTAGGATTTGTGTATTTTATGTGATTTAGAGAATATAGGTTTTGATTGATGTAAATCTCAAAACCTTGCTCTATATTTTTGTCTAGTATATTGATTGATTTTAATCTCATATATCTAGCTTTTAATTGTATATTGATAGCATCTTGAATTTGTACTTAATGAACATTTTGTGATTCAAGTGTTATGTGTGTGAATGAGACTTTGAGTATATGTGTTAGGTGTTTCACATGCTTAGGTTTCTATTCATGTATTTTTGTATCTAGACTTGATTAATTGTGATATCACATGTTTAGGTCTATTTGTGCCATAGAATGTATTGATGACATGTTCTATGTTGTATTGAATGTTTGCATCATTTGCATTCACATGATCACACTAGGAAGTCCTTGTAAAAGGCATGAAGTCTTGGTTAGAGTCGGGATGACTCGGATAGCCAAGCAAGAAGTCTTGCCTAGAGTCGGGATGACTCGGATAGGTAAGCAAGGAGTCATGGCTAGAGTCGGGAGGACTCGGATAGTCATGCATGGGAGGCTCCCTAGAGGCAAGAGGTCCTTGGATAGGGAGTTGGCTATTGTATTGGTAGGCCTAGGCGTATGGTTAGACATAGAGTCCGATAGAGCGGGGTACACAGGAGGTGTATGCACTCTTGAGGAATTTCTAATCTACCATCGATGTTGGTTGAGTGTGTTGTCCAATATATGGTGGTTCCGCATCATTGAGGGATTTCATACTTTCCAATAGGGTTGGGTAGGCTTAGACTTCACAGGTTGGGTGAGCTAAAGATTGGTCACTTTGTGAATGTTCTATGTTTACTTTCCAATAATATAGTACCCAATGGTTGTAGTTCAACCCGTGGATGTTTCCTCCTTGGAGGTTTTACCACGTTAAAAAATCCCTTGTGTTAATTCTTTCTATCTCTTTCTCTTATATTTTAATTGTATATTTTATTGTCTTGATTCATAATATCCACATGTGATATATTGTGAAGCAAGTCTTTGTATAGTGTGATTAGTATATTCATTCTTTAGATCAATTTGTATCTTTGATTCTTTATATATTGTAATCTTTGTATAGTGACATTTTGATCACTCTTGTAACACATTGAACATCTTATGAAATACAAGCTTATTTTGTTGTTATGTTTATTTGCTATTTTACCTCATATGACTTGTTGATATACTTAGACATTTCTCTTATGATCGTATCATCGTATTGTCTATGTATGTCTTCCTTGGCTTATTGTGTTGTGTGTAAGGCTACATTGAGGGACAAACGGATGTTTGTTCAAGGGTTTGAAAAAAGGTGTAAAAACCTATTCACCCCCCCTCTAGGTATGCTTTAAGCAATTTAACTTCGTTTGTGTACATTCAATTGGTATCAGAGCGGGTCGTCAGACGGCACTCGACGAGATCCGGGTTACAGTTACGAGTGGATTGCTTAGGTATTTGCTAGAATGGTTTTCCAAGATGATGTGATGACGGAAGGGGCTTCAAATTCTAGGCCTCCTCTTCTCAAGGGTCACAACTACGGGTTTTGGAAATTATGGATGAAGGCTTACGTCCGATCTATTGATGAGAGAGCTTGGATGACCGTTGAAGAAGGTTACCTTGCTCCTAACAAGATTGAGGATGGAGTGACCGTTTCCAAGCCCAGGAGTGAGTGGTCTACTAATGAGTTTGAGTTAGCAAAATAGCATCATCGGGCGGTGAATGCTATTTTTGGAGGTGTTGATAGTAGGCAATTCTCCTACATTCAAAACCTAGAAACCGCTAAGTAGGCATGGGAGGCTCTCCAAGTCACCAATAAGGGGACTAAAGCGGTGAAGAAGTCTCGTCTTCAATTGCTCACTTCCCAATTTGAGATTTTGCAAATGGGTGAGGAAGACAAGTTTGTTGACTTCCAAGATAAGCTTCTAGACATCGCCAACCAATGCCAAGCATTTGGTACTCCTATCTCCGGTGAGAGGCTAAATTGGAAGATTCTTAGATCACTTCCAAAGAGGTTCAAAGCCAAGGTTACCGCCATTGAAGAGAGCAAGGACGTTGACGTCATGAGCATAGATGAGTTGCTAGGATCTCTTCAAACTTTTGAGGCGTGCATGAAACCAAAGGCTAAGAACAAGGGTTTAGCTCTTAAGGTTGTCAAGGAAGCTAGTAGTAGCGATGATGATGAGGAGATGGCATTATTGGTTAGGAAGTTTAGGAAGTTCATGAGGAAATGTGCCAAGTCAAGTGGCAAGTACTCAAGGGACAAGGAAGTCAAGAAGTCCTTTACTCCACCTCATGAGAGGAGTGGCCATGCTAAGAGCAATAGGAAGGTTCAATGCTTCAAGTGCAAGAAGCTTGGACATTATACTTCGGATTGTCCTAGTGGTGATTCTAAGAGGGACAAGAAGGGAAAGGCTATGACGGCTACATGGAGTGAAGATGATGCCTCTAGTGATGAGGAGAGCTCAAGTGATGAGTCTTCTAGTGAAGAAGAGCTAGTGAGTAACTTTGTTGCATTTATGGCTTCTCACTCTACTCTAGAGGATGTTAATCAAGATTCATTGGATAAGAAGATTGATCAAAGTCATCAAGAGTGTTTAAATGATAATCCATCCTACATTGATCTTTTGGCTAAGGTGAAGTTTCTTGAGGAGAAGTTGAAATTAGCCTTGAGTGAGATTGATGAGAAGGAGGACTTGATCAAGATTCAAGTGGATGAGTTTGTTGCTACAACTCGTAGGCTCTTGCGTGAAAAGAATGCTATTGAAAAGAAGCTTTGCGAAGTTGAGGGTATTTTGCTTGAAAAGGATAGGATCATCTCAAATATGAACTTAGAGAGCTCAAGTGTAGCGGTGGTTGAAGAGAAGCTCATAGAAGCATCACTTCCTACTAGTGAAGCTATCATTGAAGAGAAAGCTCCTAAGAAGAGACGTTCCAAGAAGAAGAACAAATTGAAGAATAAGGTACCCCTCGAAACTCCCACTTGTCCTCCACCACCACCGGAAGGTAAAATCTCTCCTTTTGTTCCCATATGTCATTTTTCCAATACCTTAGGCCATATCAAGCCCAAGTGCTATAAATTCATTGAATATTGCAACTTAGAAAATGCATCTAGGAATAGAGAGATTGGACCTAATTATATGCATGCTAAAGCTTTTGAATATGGAAAGCATGATAATTTGTCAAAGCATGTTAAGAACATCCGGAAGGTGAAGAATGCATATCCTACAAAGTGTGACCATGCATGTGTTGCTAACAATGTTGAGAAGAAGAGTATTAATGATATTATTGTGAATCAAGTTGTGGAAGAACTTTACTCTAGGTTCAACATTGTGGTCAAAGAGAATCTTGATGATGTTCGTGTATGTCCACCCAAGACAAAATTTGTCAAGGGTGAGTGCTCTTACCATTAGTGTAAGTTGCACATGTGAGTTAGCTTTAAGACTAGTGTCGTTGATAAGAAACTTAGCTTTTTGCTTTGTATCTTTACAACTTGACATGTGTAAGGATTCCCGTTGTTTTTAATTGGCTTATTTCGTGATCAAACCATAAATGGGGATACTTTGTAAGGGTAGTTTAAATGTTGTTGATTAGTGCATTAGGCCCTTTGAAGACCTCATTATTGACAAGCACCAAAGGTAATTTTCTAAGTGCTTTCTTGTCTTGAAGAGATAGTTGCACACACTCACAACTCATGCATATGTTTAATCTTTGTATGTTGTGTTTCTTTTTGTTGTGCATAAATGATTATTTACATCTCTTCTTGCTTGATTTTATGATTGCATCTTGTGTTGAAAACATCATAGCATTTAGGCTTTTAGGATGCATCTTGTTTGACTTTGCACCCCTTGCATCATTGCATGTGGGATGCAAATTTTGGGGCTGTGCGCTGGTCCACCAGCGCCGGTCGACCAGCGCCGCTCACCGGCGCAAATCGCCCAGTGGCGCGCCGCTGGTCGTGCGCTGGTGTGGACCAGCGCCGGCCACCAGCGCCGATCGCCCAGTATGGCGCCGCTGGACTGGCGCTGGTGGTAGCGCCTGTCGTCCAGCGCTCAAGCCAAAATTGGCTTGTGCGCTGGTCCTGCGCTGGTCCACCAGCGCAGGTCCACCAGCGCACAGAGTATTTTTCTGGTGGTTTTCAAAACGACCTCACTTCACTTATGGCCTCTATATATATGCTAACTTGATTTTAGGTCATTCACAAGAGTTCTTATTCATGCTTCATACTTAGGATATTTTTCAAGAGAAGAAAAATACACAAAGAACTCATTTTTAATTACTCAAACACAATTTCATGATCATCAATCATCATCTAGCATCATCTTAGATCATCTAGATGTCATCTAGCATGGAATCTTCATCATACTTTGCTTGGTAAGCTTTTCACTAATATCTTACATATTTTGTGTTTAATTTATCTAGCAAATCTCAATTAATTACTTGATTGTTATTTTGTATGCTCTAGATACAAAATTGAGATTAGTATGATGTATGTTTGAGAAGTTGTATTGTGCTAGCATATTAGGTTTTGTACTTGATATTGATTAGCTTAACTATTTGACATGTCATTTAGTTTTGATATCTAGGATTGTTCTTAATTGCATATTAATCATCTTAGATAAGCATATAGGGTTTCCCTTGCTCTATGTTGCATTTTGGATATTTTCATATATTCACTTAGGGTTGTATTCTCTTCAAGAGAAGCTAAGTCTTGTGTGTAGCAATCGGGATTAGGTTGCTTAGATCGCAAGCAAATTGGACTAGGTTCACTCATACCGGGATTAGGTAGGTGTGTGATTACTTCCGGGATTAGGTTGTAATCGTTTGCACATTTAGTGGATTCGAGGTTCGAGTGTGGCTTACTTACATAGCCCGTGGTTTTTCCCGTGAGGGTTTCCACGTAAAAATACAAGTGTTAATTTAATTTCCGCACCATATTACACTTGCTTGTTTATATTATCTTGAGGGTAATTTCGTAATTTTGACTAACACGAAAAATTGGGTAAAAAGCGTAAAATCTATTCACCCCCCCTCTAGATAGCTTTATACACACCGTGGTATATTTAGTTTCAATTGGTATCAGAGCGGGTTCCTAGACATACATAGGTGATCCTTGCTTTATTTTGGTGTGTTTTGCATTTTGTGTGATTTTTGATTATTCATACATTTGCATTCATTTCATTCATTCATAAACACTATGAGTGGAAACGGTGGAAATGGTGGTGGCCACGAAGGAGCTTCTAGCACAAGGCCTCCACTTCTTACCGGTTTGAACTATTCCCAATGGAAAGGGAAGATGGAATCCTACATATGCCAAATTCATGACCGTGCATGGATGGCGGTGGAAGACGGATATGATCTCCCTATGATGACTCCCGCGGGTGGAGGACAAGATGTTTTGAAGCCTAAGGCGCAATGGAACGCGCAAGAGTTTGAGGCTTCTAAGTGGAATAGGAAGGCGATGCATGCCATTATGTGTGCCATGGATGAGAATCAGTACAAGCTTATTCAGAACACTCAAATTGCCAAAGTGGCATGGGACATCCTTCAAGTTGCACATGAGGGAACCGAGGTGGTGAAGGAGTCCAAGCTTCAAGTCCTCCAAACTCAATTTGAGTTACTTAGGATGGGAGAGGATGAATGCTTCAACGACTTCGAAATCAAATTGATGGACATAGTAAATCAAAGCCATCAACTCGGAGACCCGTATTCGGATAGGAGAGTCAAGCAAAAAATTATGAGATCTCTCCCCGATAGGTTTGAATCAAAGGTGACGGCCATAGAAGAAAATAGTGGCTACATGGATATGAAGCCAAGTGAGGTAATTGGGCGTCTCCTTGCATATGAGTCTAGGAAGGCTCCTAGCAACACTACTCCTCCTAAGAAGTCTAAAGGAATAGCTTTGAAAGCATCTAAGGATGCAAAGGAGGCAAAGCATGAATCGGATGAAGACCTTGCCTTATTTGTGAAACGGTTCAACAAGGTTATGGGGTTCAAGAAGAAGAAGGGATTTGGGTCAAGAGGACAAGATTTGAAGAAAAAGAGTTCCTTCAAGAAGTTTGAGCCTAGACAAGAGAGGACCGAAAGGAAAGGGGTCCGATGCTTTGAGTGTGGTGGGATTGGTCACTTTGCCCCCGAATGTGCGAATCACAATGAGAGGAAGAAGGGTAAAGTGATGGCCGCCACATGGAGTGGGAGTAGTGATGACTCCAATGAGGAGATGAGTCTTCAAGTGAGGAAGAGCTCATGGCTAACTTCCTAGCTTTTGCATCTTCTCACAAGAGCAAAAGTGCTAGTGAAAAGGAAGATTTGAGTCAAGAGGAAATTGACTCTAGTGAAGAAGAAAGTGACTCCTCTTCTAGTTCCAAGAAGAAGTTTGTGGAGCAAAAGGTGCTTGCTAAATACCATGCCGAGTTCAATGATTTAGCACTTAAAAGCACAAGAAAGATTGAGAGGTTGAGAGAAGAAAACCTTGAACTTTCGGCTCACAATGACCACTTAAGTGAACAAGTGGAAAGATTGAAGAGGAGAGAGGATAAGCTAATTGAGGAGTTAGACTTGTCCAAGAGAAGTGAAGAAGGCTTGAAGAGGGAACTTGTAGAAGCTAAAGGGTCCTTGGCTAGGATAGATTCTAGCACCAAGAAGCTTGATCATTTACTTGGTGTTGGAAAGAGTCCAAGTGACAAGAGAGGTCTTGGGTATGAAGATGGCAAGAAAATCTCAACCTCTAACAAGACCATATTTGTCAAGAGCTTGAAGAATGAAGAAACTTCATTTGTGCAACCTCCTAGGAAGAAGTTAGAAATAGGACAAAGTTCTAATGCACAAGTGAAAATGGGGCCAAGAAGGAAAACTCAAGCTCAACCTCCTAAGGTTACTCAAGCCAACACTCCTCCCAAATTGGCTCACAAAGGAAAGAGACCAATCATGCAACCTCAAGCTTGGAAGCAACCAAGACCGGTTCAACAACGAAGATGGATTGAACCCACATATCCACAAAGACATGGACGTACTCAAAGGCGAGGTATGATTCCTTTTTCATTCCTATTTGTCACTTTTGTGGTTGTGATGGTCATATTAGACCAAATTGCTTTCAATATATTAAAATGTGTAGAAAACAAAGCATGATTGAAAAGAGAAAGAATAGAGTCAAGATGCATGTTTCTAGGAATGAAAATGTTGATTTGCATGATCCTAGAAATAGTAGAGCACATGTACCAAAGGCCACTAAGAAAGCTAAAATTGTTGCTAAGTGGATTAGAAAGAATGAAAATGTTTGCCATGTTGCACAAATAGCCTTGAAGGCAAATTCTTCTAATTTTTGGTACTTGGATAGTGGGTGCTCTAGGCACATGACGGGAAACAAGAGTTTCTTTCGAGACTCTTGTTATGGAGGAAGGTGGAAATGTCACTTTTGGTGATGGATCCAAAAGAAATGTTGTAGGGAAAGGAACCATTTCCGTTCCCGGATTACCCTCCTTATCCAATGCTTTATTTGTTGATGGCTTGAAAGCCAATTTAATTAGCATTTCACATCTTAGTGATGAAGGATATTCCGTCTTGTTCTCTAAAGATTATTGCTCTATCCTAAAACCCGATGGACAAACCTTGTTGAAGGGCATGAGATCTAGCGACAATTGTTATTGTCTTGAAGCTAGAATTGTATCTAATCATGTGTCCATGGATGAGCAAATTGAGTTGTGGCATGAAAGACTTGGCCACATGAACTTTAGGGATCTACGGACCCTTGGAAAGTTCAATTGTGTGCGTGGCCTCCCTAAGCTTGGGAAGAAAGCCAATGGTATTTGTGGACCTTGCCAACAAGGAAAGCAAACCAAAAGCATGCACAAAAAGGGTAAGTATCTCACCACCAAGGAGCCACTTGAGCTTCTCCACATGGACCTCATGGGTCCCATGCAAACCGAAAGTTTGGGTGGAAAGAGATACATTTTTGTTTGTGTTGATGATTTCTCTAGATTTACATGGACATATTTTCTTAGAGAAAAATCCGAAACTTTTGATAAGTTTAAAATGCTTTGTACTAAATTGCAAAATGAAATGAATTCTAACATTAGAAGCATTAAACGGATTAGAAGTGACCATGGGAGAGAATTTGAGAATGCCACCTTTGAAACCTTTTGTGATGGTTTAGGCATCTCCCATGAATTTTCTGCTCCTAGGACACCTCAACAAAATGGAGTTGTTGAGAGGAAGAATAGGGTCCTCCAAGAGATGGCCCGTGTGATGTTGCTTAGCAACAATGTCCCTAGGAACCTATGGGCCGAAGCCATTAACACGGCTTGCTATATAGGAAATAGAGTGTTCCTAAGGCCCGGTACTAGAAACACCTCCTATGAGTTATGGAAAGGCAAGAGGCCAAATGTTAGCTACTTCCACACTTTTGGAAGCAAATGCTACATTTTGAATGACCGTGATCAACTTGGCAAGTTTGATGCTAAGAGTGATGAGGGTATTTTTATTGGCTATGCCTTAAATAGTAGAGCCTATAGAGTTTTCAATTTAAAGACTCTAAGTGTTATGGAATCATCCAATGTCGTATTTGATGATACTAGGCTCAAGTCTAATGATCATGAGGAGGAGGTTATTTTTAGTGATGATTCTCCTTTGGAGAAGGTTGTGGTGTCGCCTAATGTTGGGACATCTAATGTCAACAATGATGGCACACAACCTATTGATAGAGTTCCTCTCTTGGACTCTAAAGAACCCGCTCCATGGGTTAGGAAACTCCATGATAAAGAAGATATCATTGGAGAGGTAAATGAGGGTGTTAGGACTAGACGCCAACTTGCTAATCTTATTAGCTATACATGTTACACCTCTCAAATTGAACCCAAAAAGGTTGAAGAAGCCTTAAATGATGAATTTTGGGTTCTTGCCATGCAAGAAGAGCTAAGCCAATTCGAAAGGAATGAGGTTTGGACTCTAGTTCCTAGGCCTAAGACCACTAATGTCATAGGCACCAAATGGATATTTAGGAACAAATCCGATGAGGATGGCAACATAGTGCGGAACAAGGCTAGACTTGTAGCACAAGGGTACTCTCAAATTGAGGGTATCGACTTTGAGGAGACTTTTGCTCCCGTTGCCCGCTTAGAGTCCATTAGGCTTCTCTTGTCCATCTCTTGTGTGCACAAGTTCAAATTGCACCAAATGGACGTCAAGAGTGCCTTCCTCAATGGCTTCTTGCAAGAGGAAGTGTTTGTTGAACAACCTAAGGGGTTTGTGGATGCACACCACCCCAATCATGTCTATCGCCTCAAGAAGGCACTTTATGGGTTGAAACAAGCACCGAGGGCTTGGTATGAGCGCCTCACTCAATTTCTTGTTGACAACAACTACACAAGAGGTAGTGTTGACAAGACACTATTCATCAAGAGAGACAATGATGAGCTTTTCATAGCTCAAATATATGTTGATGATATAGTTTTTGGCTCCACCAACAACACCAAAGTCCAACAATTTGTTGATGTCATGTCTCTTGAATTTGAGATGAGTCTTGTTGGTGAGCTTAGTTACTTCCTAGGTTTGCAAATTAGGCAAATGCATGATGGGATTTTCATAACCCAAGCCAAATATGCTAAGAACCTAGTGAAGAAGTTTGGTTTAGAGAAAGCCAAACATTGTGATACACCCATGAGTACCACTTTGAAGCTTAGCAAGGATGCTAGTGGTAAAAGTGTGGAACAAACTCTATATCGTGGCATGATAGGTAGCTTGCTTTATTTGACCGCAAGTAGGCCCGATATATCTTTTAGTGTGGGTGTGTGTGCTAGGTACCAAGCGGATCCTAAGGAGTCCCACCTCTCTTGTGTGAAGAGGATCATTCGCTATGTGAATGGGACATCCAACTATGTGATTTGGTACTCTTTTGACACTAATGCTAGTCTAGTTGGCTTTAGTGATGCGGATTGGGCAGGAAATTGTGATGATAGGAAGAGCACATCGGGCGGTTGCTTCTTTCTAGGCAACAACTTGGTATCTTGGTTTTGCAAGAAGCAAAACTCAATTTCCTTGTCCACGGCCGAGGCCGAGTACATAGCCGCGGGGAGTGGATGCACACAACTCCTATGGATGAAACAAATGCTTGTAGACTACGGATTCAACCAAGGTACTCTCACTCTCTTTTGTGATAACATGAGTGCTATTAATATTTCCAAGAATCCGGTTCAACATTCTAGAACTAAGCATATTGACATCCGCCATCACTTCATTAGAGAGCTTGTTGAAAATAAATGCATAGTACTTGAACATGTAGGTACTAATGATCAACTTGCGGACTTATTTACTAAACCCTTAGATGCTACTCGATTTAAAACTCTTAGTAGATCTATTGGGATATGTCTTGTGGAGTGATGTTCTATGATTGACCCCATATGGGGAACTCAAGCAAAGAGAGCTATTTTGCATTCATGTAACTTGCAAAAAATTTGAAATAACTTATGCCTCTTCTTTTGATTGCTTGAGTAAGCTTGGTTGTACATATGTATATATGCTTTCAAATTCTATAAGTGTGAACCTTGCTTGTCTACAATCCATGTCATATTTATGTTCAAACATGCATTTTTGGACTAGGAGATTTACATAGGAAGTATGATGTGAATGACCTATAGTTATCTCCATGACATGATGTTTCTTAAATAACTTGCTTATGCTAAATGAAAAAGCATGAAATTCATACAACATGCTCACATGAAAAGCATGAATTGATGATTGCATATTCTTAAAAATGCAAAACTTGTGTGAAAGCTAATGAGACTCAAAATGAATAAAGGATCTTGTATCCGTTCAAAGGAATTTACATTCCATATGTCTCTCTTTCTTTATTAGTTGAACATGGTTACTATCATACGGATTTCTTATCCGGAAAAATCAAATAGGGTGCAAAGTCGCTCATGCCATGTTTCGCTTATAAAGTTGGACATAGTTGCTCTTAAAATTGAAATCAATAATCTCTATATCCTTGCTTTTCCCTTGACATTGGTGAAATTGGTTTGAATTCTTATTTGAAACCTTTGTCATTTGCTTTGCCAAATACCATTGTATTTTGGACTTGAATGCTATATGTCTTGTATGCAAAGCATGTTGGATTCACACATTTTCTCAAATAAATCTCCTTGTTTCTCTCAAATTAATTGAAGTGCATAACGTGACTTATATGTATATGCATATCTTGCATGCTTCTATCTCTCGTTGCTATGAGTGACCCGGTTGGGGACTACTCCTTTGCCTATATCATGACAAAAAGGGGGAGTAGGATATTGTAAGGGGAGTTGCAAAATAGAGAAGCTATTGTGCACTTTGGGGAGATAAAACATTGAGGGGGAGTAACCCTTTGAGGGGGAGCATTGCATTTATCATACATTGCATACATTTGCTAATGTTGTGCCTAAATTCTAAAAATGCAAATGCTTGGTATTATTCTCACATGATTAATCTCACACTTTACTTGAATTGGAATGTTAGAAACTCTTTTCAGGGATTGATTATTCTACAAGAGGATTGAAGACTTCAAGTTGCATTCTCTTATCTCTTTGTAATGTAGAATATCATTGTAATCCCGTAGTTTCTATTTCTTTTGTGAGGATTTAATGTGAGTGATGGTTTTGTCACGAAATAGCCAAAGGGGGAGATTGGTATAAAACTTAGCTATCTCACTTTGTTTGTTTTGATAGTCAAAATTTGTTGATTAACTTTTGAGAAGTTTTTTTTGGAATCTATTTGATAACATTATTGTTATGGCTTTTAGAGAAAGTCATTTTTTTTGTTTGTTTGAGTTGGATTACATTGTCTTTAGTCTCTTGGAATCGACACACCTATAACTTGTAGTCATGAGGACTTACAAGCCAAGAGGACTTACAAGCCAAGAGGACTCATAAAAAGGGTGAAGGCTTTGTATTTGGTGAAAATAGCTTGCGAAGGTATCTCTATATCATATTGCTTGCTTACTTTATTTTTCATCTATCAACTCATTGTTTGTATCACATTCATGAAGCATGTCATAATTGAGAACTAATATAGTGTTTATATGGTACTCTTTGACATTTGCTAGTTTAAGATCTTTTGGTGATAAGTGTTCACATTGATCTTATTTCATGAAGTGTGTTGTTATTTGTATGATTGTTGAGTGGCTAATTTTTGAATAATGTGAGCTTCATACTCTTTGATAGCTACTCTCTTGAGAAGTAGAGATCTTAAGTAAGTCTCTTTACTTGCTTCTAGATCATATGCTTTTAAGCCTTGAAATTGGTTTCAAAAATGCACTTTGCTTCTCTTGTATGTTTTGTTAAGTATGTTGAGCTTGATTGATGTTCGCTTTGGATACACCTTGAAGTCCTAAGGACTAGTACATTTAAAAATGACCAATGGTTGGTATCCATTTGCTTCGGCAACATAGAACTCAACGAGCACCCTCATGGAAAGGGCTACACACCTTGGTTGTGAAGCCACCAAATGTTGGAAAGGGCTACATCATTGTGATGAGTGAAAGCCGCCATGAGGTGTATATGTTTATGTTAGAAAAATCAAAGAAGTGTTGAATTGAATCATAAAAAAAAAAAAAAAAATCTTTGATTCAAGCCTTAAAAAAATAAATAAATAAATAAATAAAATAATAAAAGGCTTTTGGAGTATAGTTGAATAATCAAATGAGCTCAGGTTGACAAATAGAAATGGGTTGACGAGCCACATGCACACACACGCTCACATGTTGAAATCTATTCTCTTTATAAGCAAAATTTCGGATGATAACCGGTTTGACCTTTTTATGGAAAGGCCTTAGATGAATAGATGTTGAAATTGTATGCATGCTTGATTATCAAACTACTTCTTTTCATATACTTGAAGCAAAATCTTCACACACTCACTTTTGCTTAATTAGTATTTGTGATACTTTAGCAATTTTTGATGACATATGAGAGTGATTGAAAATCTTGATGTAACTCTCTTAGATATGTGAAGCTTATTTGCAAATCTAATAAAAATTGCTTGTGATGTGATTGTGTGGTGATTTTTGTGAACATTTGTCTATCTTGATTTTAGATGAGGCATTTGTCAAGGGGGAGCATAATATGCTAAATTCTTGTTCTCTTTTATGACATGTTCACATGTTCTTCAAGGTTGTTAATTGTTGGCATTATTCTTATTTTTAATAAATCATGAAGATGCCATGATAAATTCTTACTTGCATGGTGATTTATTAAATATAGTGTTTTGCCTTTGTTTATGTTTATTGGTTTCTTATTTGTTTCTTTGTTTCCTCTCACTTTGTTTTTAGTTTGTTTTGTGTTGCAAGATTATGGGAAAAGCAAAGAAGGTTGGTGGAAATACTTCTTCATCTCCCATTGCCAAGTCCAAACCTACAATTTCTTCCAAAATTTCCAAAGGTAACAAAGTTGATGAATTGGGAATTTTTGGTTGCAAAAAGATAATTCAATAAAGAGGTATTGACTTGGACTCTTGTGTTGGATCCTATGTTTATGATGTGCTTAAGAGTAGAAATTGGATTTCATGGGTCAACATGTTAGGAATATCTAATGAGACCGTTGTTAGAGAATTTTATAATGCTTTCAAATCCGGTTCTACTGTGACTAGTGCTACTCTTAGCATAAGGAAAGTTGTCTTTAGAGTTTGCCCTAGGAAGGTTAATGAATTTCTTAACTTGTCCGATGACATTGAATCGGAATTCCTTGCTGTTGATGTCTTGGAAAACCTTGGTTTAATGGGAAAGACTCTATGTGATGATAATGATTTTGTGTGGGGGAAACGTGCTTTTATTAGGCAAGGTGAGCTAACAAAAAATTAGTGCTTTTTGGCATTTATTTGTATGCTCCAATCTTGTTGTTTCTACTAATGCTTCGGAGCTTAATAGAGACAAGATTATGATTGTATATGCCTTGGTTACTAACCAACCTATAAACCTTGGTGAATTGCTTGTGGAGCAAATTCAAATTGCGGCTTGTACTAGTCGTTTGGACAAGAAATTGGCTTTTCCGGGGTTTATAACTCAATTGTGCTTAGCTAAAGGTGTGAGGAATCTTGATGGTGATGTTATGCTTCCTCCCTTAGAGAAGTTGAGTGAGAAACGTATGGCAACCATGTCGTACAAGGACAAGGGAAAGTCTAATGATGTACTTAGGCTTTTTGGTGATTCTCTTGATTCTAACCATGTCCCTAACTCACCCGCTCTTCCTAGTTGGGCTTTAAAATTGAGGAAAGAGGTTGAAGAATCTCATAGGTTGATTGAGGCGTCACAAAGGAAGATTGAAGACCTTAGTGCAAAGCTTGTTGCTCAAGATGAGAGGATCAAAGAGTTGGAAGGAAAATCAACTCCAACAAGGCAATATGTGAGATCCGCACACCGTTCTTCTTTCCTTGGTGGCACAAGTGGCTAGAGAGCTTCATGAGGTATAATTTCTTCTCTTTCCCTTTGGCTTCATATCATGTCAAAAAGGGGGAGAAATATGAGAAACACATGGGAGATATCTAGCTTACTTAGTCTTATGTTAGTTGTTATTATATTTTTGTATATTTGGTATCTAGCTTGAACTATATGGCATGTAATATTTTTGTTGAATTTTGGCTTAGAATATATTGATGGATAGTATGTATTAAGGGGGAGCATACTTGATCCATTTGAACTTATATGTTATTATTTTCTTGCCTAAGATTGGATATTGCCATACTTGTTGTCTCCTGGATATTCTTGTGCTTTCAAATTCTTTTTAGGTGATATCAAGAGAAGACCAAGATGAAGTTCAAGACTTGTTGTTATAATTTGTGTCTATATGTGTAACTCATTGTACTCATTGTGACCAAATTTTCTTTGTAATTGTTTTAGTGTTTGTTTAGGGGTTTTGTCATTGAATTTGCCAAAGGGGGAGATTGTTAGGTTGATAATTAGTGTTGGCATTAATTCTATATCAAAATATGTTTTACTTGTAATGTTTAGTGGTTAGTAAATGAAGGATTTCGAAGACGAAGGACGTCTCAACCATTATTCGTTCAAGTTGCCGGCTTTTAAGAGTTTCGGACATTATCGGTCTACAAAGGTATTCAAAGACCTCTTATCTCTTACAAGGCTAGGAACACACTCACACATATCATTCTTGTGTGTCCCTTCATGATTTTATTTCATTTACATTTCACTTTCACACACTTGGCAAAATATGCTCATGCATTCACATTTAGTTAATAAACTTTGTGTTTTGCATTTTCTAGGACTATGTCCGGAAACTAGCATATGTGTTTGTATGTTTCCGTATTTTGTGTTTAGGACTTGAATATGTTCTTATTCAATGCCTTATTGAGTTCCGGTCGTTTCGGTTACTCATTCATAAGGTTTCGAGTCCAAACGTGTTGACTATGCCACTTTACGTTCTCTTACGTTGTGTTGACTTCATCGATGATTTCCGAGATGATTTCTCAACCGTTTTTCAAATTTGTGTAGTCGTTATCGTGTGTGAGAGAGTCACGGTTCGTAATCCAAAAACGGATTCGAATTCGGAGTTCGGACGCCCGAGATACGGGCCGACGAACCGAGGGAGCGCACGAGAGGACAGCCCAGGCCATGGGCCACAAGGGCTGGCCGTGGTTAAGGCCGGCCTGGAGCAGCCTCTGCTCCCATGTGGGCCACGCGCCCCCCACGGCCAGGGGGTGACGTGGCACCACGTGGTTGGCTAGTTTCCTCCTTCTCTCTCCTCCTATTTCTTCCCTCTCTCTCTCCATTTGAATTTCCAAGAAGAAAAATTTCTGATTTCCCGTCTAGAGTTCTCTCCAATTTTTCCAAACTTCAAAACACCATATCTTCCTCATCCGGAGTCGGATTTGAGTGATTCAAGTTGGAGAGTGTTCGTATTTGAGTCCTATAACATCTCCAAGTGGTTTGGTGGCTTATTGATCGTGATTTCAAGTGTTTGGACACTGAATTTCGCACCAGCTGCAGAATCCGAGGTTTGAGTCTCAACTTTGGGATTTCTTGTTATTTGACCTTCCATTTGCTTGGGGTTTCTTCTTCTATATCTATGTTATTGTTTTATAAAAGCTATTTGGAAAGGTAGCTTGATTATCATTCTAATTGAAACTCAATTTGTGGGCTTATGTTGACTAGATTTTATGATTCTAGGTTTTACATTTGTTTGTGAGTTGTATTGTGATTAGAATGGCATCTTAGGTTGTTTGATACTTAATTGAATTAATTTTGTGTTAAAATGACTTTGAGATTTGATTTGGTCCTTTGATTAGTGAAATCTAGGATTTGTGTATTTTTATGTGATTTAGAGAATATAGGTTTTGATTGATGTAAATTTCAAAACCTTGCTCTATATTTTTATCTAGTATATTGATTGATTTTAATCTCATATATCTAGCTTTTAATTGTATATTGATAGCATCTTGAATTTGTACTTAATGAAAATTTTGTGATTCAAGTGTTATGTGTGTGAATGAGACTTTGAGTATATGTGTTAGGTGTTTCACATGCTTAGGTTTCTATTCATGTATTTTTGCATCTAGACTTGATTAATTGTGATATCACATGTTTAGGTCTATTTGTGACATAGAATGTATTGATCACATGTTCTATGTTGTATTGAATGTTTGCATCATTTGCATTCACATGATCACACTAGGAAGTCCTTGTAAAAGGCATGAAGTCTTGGTTAGAGTCGGGATGACTCGGATAGCCAAGCAAGAAGTCTTGCCTAGAGTCGGGATGACTCGGATAGGTAAGCAAGGAGTCATGGCTAGAGTCAGGAGGACTCGGATAGTCATGCATGGGAGGCTCCCTAGAGGCAAGAGGTCCTTGGATAGGGAGTTGGCTATTGTATTGGTAGGCCTAGGCGTATGGTTAGACATAGAGTCCGATAGAGCGGGGTACACAGGAGGTGTATGCACTCTTGAGGAATTTCTAATCTACCATCGATGTTGGTTGAGTGTGTTGTCCAATATATGGTGGTTCCGCATCATTGAGGGATTTCATACTTTCCAATAGGGTTGGGTAGGCTTAGACTTCACTAGGTTGGGTGAGCTAAAGATTGGTCACTTTGTGAATGTTCTATGTTTACTTTCCAATAATATAGTACCCAATGGTTGTAGTTCAACCCGTGGATGTTTCCTCCTTGGAGGTTTTACCACGTTAAAAAATCCCTTGTGTTAATTCTTTCTATTTCTATCTCTTTCTCTTATATTTTAATTGTATATTTTATTGTCTTGATTCATAATATCCACATGTGATATATTGTGAAGCAAGTCTTTGTATAGTGTGATTAGTATATTCATTCTTTAGATCAATTTGTATCTTTGATTCTTTTATATATTGTAATCTTTGTATAGTGACATTTTGATCACTCTTGTAACACATTGAACATCTTATGAAATACAAGCTTATTTTGTTGTTATGTTTATTTGCTATTTTACCTCACATGACTTGTTGATATACTTAGACATTTCTCTTATGATTGTATCATCGTATTGTCTATGTATGTCTTCCTTGGCTTATTGTGTTGTGTGTAAGGCTACCCTGAGGGACAAACGGATGTTTGTTCAAGGGTTTGAAAAAAGGTGTAAAAACCTATTCAACCCCCCCCCCCCCCCCCCCCCCCCCCATCTAGGTATGCTTTAAGCAATTTAACTTCGTTTGTGTACATTCATATCATCATATGGATGTTTTGAGGTAATTGGATATTAAATCTCAACGTTGAGTTTTCGATAGTGTCTATTGAAAATATGGCTTCTGGACAAGTCAAAATATCCAAGTTCAAAACGTGGTCATATGAGTAAATATGGTAACTTGGAGAGTTATGAACTCTTGGCGATTACTAATATTAATCACGAGGATACACTATCTTCAACATGATTGTCTAGGGTATGAATGAGGAACATTTTCTTATTCTATCTTTATTTAAGAGTTCAATTTTAGCTCTTTAGTGGAATGAGTTAAAATTAATGGATCAGACCTAAGTGAATCATTTGTTGATTGTGATTAGGTTATGTCTATTGAAGCTTAAATTTAGATAGCCCGCCAAGATCCCCAATCCACACGGACTTGCATGGATCACTTGATATATTCTACCGGACCAATTTATGGGTCCATTTAGAATTGCATTTAATATATTAAGAATATAATTTGCACATTGTTTATTTAATGGGCTGCTCAATTATATTAATATATTAATGAAAGGCATGTGGGCTTGTTTCTTTTAGTAAGAATGGGTCTGGTTCACATGTGGGCTTTTTATTTAAGGTCCAATGGATTAAATGAAATAAGAAAAATAATATATGGCCCATTTATTCAAGTGGGGCGGTAAGGTGTATATTAACCTAATATATTATTTTGTTTCATTGTTTTAATTAAATAAGAATTAATTAATTTATTAATTAATTGTTTAATTAAGAAACAAATCTTTTTCTGATCAGGAAATATATTTCCTAGAGTTATACTATTGGTAGTAGTATACTAAAAGTAAAAGGCTTGTTTGATAAGAAAATAAATAATTAATTTTATTTATTTAATCAAATAAGAAGTCTTTTTATTTAGTCAATAAAAGAATAAAATATCTATGAGTTGGATTAGGGTTTGAAGTCTAAAGTATGATGGAAATTAGGGTGCAATACAAACCCTTTTTTGGCTTGTGATTTGCGGCAACCCTAGTCCCATTTAGAGGTGGATTTAGGCAACCTTAAAGACAAGAGGAAGCAAATTTCGGCCACCTATATATTTACACTTATAGAATTCGGCCACCGAAGTTGTTCATTGATACAATTTTCTTCTTCTTCTCAATTCATAGAAAAGTATTATTTTTATTCTACTAAAACATAAAAGAGTGAATAGATTATTTTTTGATGGTACACTAATTGCTTGCTCATCAATAAGCTTGTGTGTACAACATCGATTTAGGTTCACGCGAGTTTCGATCATTAGATTGAGAACTCAAAAGTGACCGGAATAATCTTAGTCTTCTTTTGATTGTTTTGTGACTAACAAAAGAAAAAGAAAAGTTTGTTTGTCCATTCTCAGGTTTGCAATTCAAAGAAAAGGGAGACCATGCTCTTAGGTGATTCACGTTCGTGCTAGGATTGAAGATCTTGCGGATTACCATCGACGTAAGTCAATCGGATCACGCGACAAAAGGTATTCTTCTTTTGTTGATTATATGTATGCTTAATTAATTAAAGGGTTAAGGTTCATAAAAAGGAAAAAATTTTAAAACTACTAAATCTATTTTTAGTCTCGCTTCCGCTGCGTGTACTACGATATTTTTCCCTACATGTGTGTGCTAGGTACCAAGCGGATCCTAAGGAGTCCCACCTCTCTTCCGTAAAAATGATCATTCGCTATGTGAATGGGACATCCAACTGTGGGATTTGGTACTCTTTTGACACTAATGCTAGTCTTGTAGGCTTTAGTGATGCGGATTGGGCAGGAAATTGTGATGATAGGAAGAGCACATCGGGCGGTTGCTTCTTTCTAGGCAACAACTTGGTGTCTTGGTTTTGCAAGAAGCAAAACTTGATTTCCTTGTCCACGGCCGAGGCCGAGTACATAGCCGCGGGGAGTGGATGCACACAACTCCTATGGATGAAGCAAATGCTAGTAGACTACGGATTCAGCCAAGGTACTCTCACTCTCTTTTGTGATAACATGATTGCTATTAATATTTCCAAAAATCCGGTCCAACATTCTAGAACTAAGCATATTGACATCCGCCATCACTTCATTAGAGAGCTTGTTGAAAATAAATGCATAGTACTTGAACATGTAGGTACTAATAATCAACTTGCGGACCTATTTACTAAACCCTTAGATGCTACTCGATTTAAAACTCTTAATAGATCTATTGGGATATGTCTTGTGGAGTGATGTGATTTGTGATTGACCCCATATGGGGAACTCAAGCAAAGAGAGCTATTTTGCATTCTTGTCACTTGCAAAAAATTTGAAATAACTTATGCCTCTTCTTTTGATTGCTTGAGTAAGCTTGGTTGTACATATGTATATATGTTTTCAAATTCTATAAGTGTGAACCTTGCTTGCTTACAATCCATGTCATATTTATGTTCAAACATGCATTTTTGGACTAGGAGATTTACATAGGAAGTATGATGTGAATGACCTATAATTATCTCCATGACATGATGATTCTTTTATAACATGCTAATGTCAAATGAAAAAGCATGAAATTCATATAACATGCTCACATGAAAAGCATTAATTGATGATTGCATACTCTTGTAGGGAAAAAATAATAAATAAAAGTGTTAGACGCAGCGGAAGCGATACTAAAGACGATTTAGTGACTTTTAAAATTTTTCCTTTATGAACCTTAAACCCTTTTAATCAATAAACATGCATATATATCAACAAAAGTAAATTACCTCTTGTCGCGTGATCCGATTGACTTACGTCGATGGTAATCCGCAAGACCTTCAATCCGAGCACGAACGTGGATCACCTAGGAGCGTGGTCTCCCTTTCCTTTGAATTGCAAACCTGTGAATGGACCAAACAAATACTTTCTTTTCTTTGTTAGTCACAAAACAATCAAAAGAATGTCAAAATTATTCCGGTCACTTTTGAGTTCTCAATCTTATGATCGAAACTCGCGTGAACCTAGATCGATATCGTATACACAAGCTTATTGATGTTTAAGCAATTGTATACTATCAAAGAATAATTTTTCACTCCTTTTTGTCTCTCTAGAATAAAAACTCTCTTAGAATTAAGAAGAAGAAAAAAGAAAATAAAAACTCAAGCACCAATTAATTGATGTGGCCGAACCCTATAAGAACATATATATAGGTTGGCCAAATTTTTCTTCTTTTTCCTTTAGGGTTGCCGAATTCTATGTAGTATATAATTAGGGTTGGCCGAATTTTATCATGTCACTTATATAGGGTGACTAAAATTCAACCCTAATTCTTTTTAACTTTATAGACTTCAAACCCTAATCCAACTCTTTTATTTTTATTCTTTTATTTGACTAAATAAAAAAGACTCCTTATTTGATTAAATAAATAATACTAATTTATTTATTTACTTATCAAACAAGTCTTTTACTTTTAGGAAAGATCTGTTTCTTTAATTAAACAATTAATCAATAAATCAATTAATTCTTATTTAATTAAAACAAATGAAACAAAATAATATTTTTAGGTCAAAACCTTAACCTAGCCGCCCCACTTATATATAAGATGGGCCTAATATTATTTTCCTATTTCATTTAATCCATTGGACTTTAAATAAAAAGCCCACATGTGAACCAGACCCATTCTTACTAAAAGAAACAAGCCCACATGTCTTTCATTAATATATTAATATAATTGAGCAGCCCATTACTTAAATAATGTGCAAATTATATTCTTAATATATTAAATGCAATTCTAGATGGACCCTTAAATTGGTCCGGTAGAATATATCAAGTGATCCATGCAAGTCCGTGTGGATTGGGGATCTTGGCGGGCCATCTAAATTTAAGCTTCAATAGACATAACCTAATCACAATCAACAAATGATTCACTTAGGTCCGATCCATTAATTTTAACTCATTCCACTAAAGAGCTAAAACTGAACTCTTAAATAAAGATAGAAAAGGAAGATGCTCCTCATTCATACCCTAGACAATCATATTGGAGATAGTGTATCCTCGTGATTAATATCAGTAATCGCCAAGAGTTCATAGACCGCCTATAACTCTCCAAGTTACCATATTTACTCATATGACCACGTTTTGAACTTGGATATTTTGACTTGTCCAGAAGCCATGTTTTCAATAAACACTATTGAAAACTCAACGTTGAGATTTAATATCCAATTACCTCAAAACATCCATATGATGATATTATACTCTCATTTAATTAAATGGAGCCACGATGTCCATATCTATAAATGAAGTCCTCTATCGATTAACAAATGAATATCACCAAATTATCGAGGATAGACTATGCGATATAATCGTACTCATTGATAACTCAAATGATATCACTTGCAACCATAAGTCCATCATTTATCTCAGGATTAAGATAGACTCTCCGATTGTCCTGATAATGAAAAGACTATTATCTATTGACGGTTCTAGATAAAGCTTTTCATTGTGATCCAGTTCAATGCACCCAGTGCATTAGATCCTTTTGCTCGAAGACACTCCGATGATTTTAGACTCATCATATCTCATTTGATCCCACTCAAATGCTAGCAAAAGAATTCTACAACTTTAACAAGATAAAGGTGCCCAACCTTTAACTTAAGTTGTGAACATTATTCAAGACTAACTAAAGAATTGTGTCTACCACATACATATCCAGATGTACGAACAATTCTTCTTTTCCCATAGTCTTTTGACCTTATGATTATTTACTTTGACAATTATAATATAAACTATAAATGCTATACGATTTGTTAAACCAGAAATCACTTTATTAATATGAAAAAGATTGTTAATTACAACATTACACTCTTGCTATTGAGCATAATCCTAACAACTCTTAAAATGCAAAACTTGTGTGAAAGCTTATGAGACTCAAAATGAATAAAGGATCTTGTATCCGTTCAAAGGAATTTATATTCCAAATGTCTCTCTTTCTTTATTAGTTGAACATGGCTACTATCATACGGATATCTTATCCGGAAAAATCAAATAGGGTGCAAAGTCGCTCATGCCATGTTTCGCTTATAAAGTTGGATATAGTTGCTCTTAAATTGAAATCAATAATCTCTATATCCTTGCTTTTCCCATGACATTGGTGAAATTGGTTTGAATTCTAATTAGAAACCTTTGTCATTTGCTTTGCCAAATACCATTGTATTTTGGACTTGAATGCTATATGTCTTGTATGCAATGTTAGGATTATGCTCAATAGCAAGAGTGTAATGTTGTAATTAACAATCTTTTTCATATTAATAAAGTGATTTCTGGTTTAACAAATGGTATAGCATTTATAGTTTAATATTATAATTGTCAAAGTAAATAATCATAAGGTCAAAAGACTATGGGAAAAGAAGAATTGTTCGTACATCTGGATATGTATGTGGTAGACACAATTCTTTAGTTAGTCTTGAATAATGTTCACAACTTAAGTTAAAGGTTGGGCACCTTTATCTTGTTAAAGTTGTAGAATTCTTTTGCTAGCATTTAAGTGGGATCAAATGAGATATGATGAGTCTAAAATCATCGGAGTGTCTTCGAGCAAAAGGATCTAGTGCACTGGGTGCATTGAACTGGATCACAATGAAATACTTTATCTATAACCGTCAGTAGATAAAAGTCTTTTCATTATCAGGACAATCGGAGAGTCTATCTTAATCCTGAGATAAATGATGGACTTATGGTTGCAAGTGATATCATTTGAGTTATCAATGAGTACGATTATATCGCATAGTCTATCCTCGATAGTTTGGTGATATTCATTTGTTAATCGATAGAGGACTTCATTTATAGATATGGACATCGTGGCTCCATTTAATTAAATGAGAGTATAATATCATCATATGGATGTTTTGAGGTAATTGGATATTAAATCTCAACGTTGAGTTTTCGATAGTGTCTATTGAAAACATGGCTTCTGGACAAGTCAAAATATCCAAGTTCAAAACGTGGTCATATGAGTAAATATGGTAACTTGGAGAGTTATAGGCGGTCTATGAACTCTTGGCGATTACTGATATTAATCACGAGGATACACTATCTCCAATATGATTGTCTAGGGTATGAATGAGGAGCATCTTCCTTTTCTATCTTTATTTAAGAGTTCAGTTTTAGCTCTTTAGTGGAATGAGTTAAAATTAATGGATCGGACCTAAGTGAATCATTTGTTGATTGTGATTAGGTTATGTCTATTGAAGCTTAAATTTAGATGGCCCGCCAAGATCCCCAATCCACACGGACTTGCATGGATCACTTGATATATTCTACCGGACCAATTTAAGGGTCCATCTAGAATTGCATTTAATATATTAAGAATATAATTTGCACATTATTTATGTAATGGGCTGCTCAATTATATTAATATATTAATGAAAGACATGTGGGCTTGTTTCTTTTAGTAAGAATGGGTCTGGTTCACATGTGGGCTTTTTATTTAAAGTCCAATGGATTAAATGAAATAAGAAAATAATATTAGGCCCAATTTTATTCAAGTGGGGCGGCAAGGTTAAAGTTTTAACCTAATATATTATTTTGTTTCATTTGTTTTAATTAAATAAGAATTAATTAATTGTTTAATTAAAGAAACAAATCTTTTCTAATCAAGAAATATATTTCCTAAAAGTAAAAGACTTGTTTGATAAGGAAATAAATAATTAATTTTATTTATTTAGTCAAATAAGGAGTCTTTTTATTTAGTCAAAAGAATAGAATAAAATATCTATGAGTTAGATTAGGGTTTGAAGTCTAAAAAGTTGAAAAGAATTAGGGTTGAATTTCGGTCACCCTATATAAGTGACATGATGAAATTCGGCCAACCCTAATACACAACTACATAGAATTCGGCAACCCTAAAGGAGAAAAGAAGCAAAATTCGGCCACCCTATATTATTCTTGCTATAGGATTCGGCCACCACACACATGTGTTCATGAGATTATATTTTTCTTCTTCTTCTTCATTCATAGAGAGTTTTTATTCTACTAAGACAAAAAGGAGTGTTAGATTATTCTTTGATAGTATACTATTTGCTTAATCATTAATAAGCTTTTGTATACGATATCGATCTAGGTTCACGCGAGTTTCGATCATTAGATTGAGAACTCAAAAGTGACCGGAATAATCTTAGACATTCTTTTGATTGTTTTGTGACTAACAAAGAAAAGAAAAGCTTTGTTTTGTCCATTCACAGGTTTGCAATTCAAAGAAAAGGGAGACCACGCTCCTAGGTGATCCACGTTCGTGCTAGGATTGAAGATCTTGCGGATTACCATCGACGTAAGTCAATCGGATCACGCGACAAAAGGTATTCTACTTTTTGTTATTGTATATACATGTTTAATTAATTAAAGGGTTTAAGGTTCATAAAGGAAAAATTTTTAAAAGTCACTAAATCTTATTTTTTAGTATCGCTTCCGCTGCTTGTACTACTTTTGTTATTTTTCCCTACATGCAAAGCATGTTGGATTCACACATTTTCACAAATAAATCTCCTTGTTTATCTTCAATTAATTGAGATGCATAAAGTGACTTATATGAATATGCAAATATCTTGCATGCTTCTATCTCTCGTTGCTATGAGTGACCCGGTTGGGGACTACTCCTTTGCCTATATCATGACAAAAAGGGGGAGTAGGATATGGTAAGGGGAGTTGCAAAATATAGAAGCAATTGTGCACTTTGGGGAGAACATACATTGAGGGGGAGTAACCCGTTGAGGGGGAGCATTGCATACACATACATTGCATAATGTTGTGCCTATTTTTTTTTAAATGCAAATGCTTGTTTTGATATCACATGATTAATCTCACTCTTTACTTGTTTTGGAAATGTTAGAAACTTTAATTTCAGGGGTTGATTGTTCTACAAGAGATTGAAGACTTGAAGTTTTATTTTCTTATCTCTTTGTAATGTAGATAATCATTGTAGTCCCGTAGTTTCTATTTTTTGTAAGGAATCAATGTGAGTGGTGGTTTTGTCACGAAATAGCCAAAGGGGGAGATTGTAAGGTTCCCATTTGTTGATTGGCTCATTTCGTGGACAAACCACATGTTGGGGATTCTTGTAAGGGTAGCTTAAGTGTAGGTGTTATTGCTAAGGCCCTTTGAAGACCTCATTCTTGATAAGCACCGAAGGTAAATCTCTATGTGCTTACTTGTCTTGAAGAGATAGTTGCACACACTCACAACTCATGCATATGTTTAATCCTTATATGTTGTGTGTCTTATTTGTGTGCTTTAATGTTCATTAACATCTCTTCTTGCATGTTAGTTTGATTGCATCTTGCATATCCAATTGCCTTGTCATGCTTAGTCTTAGGATTGCATTTTTGCAATGGGCGCTCCCAAAAGCGCTCTACAGAAGCGCTGTACAGACCTGATCGATTTAATTCGGTCACTATACAAGCGCTGTACAAAGCGCTGTACAGGGCGTTCTACGTAGAGCGCCCCTTTGTTTTTCCGTGAGAACAGAGCAGGGGCGCTGTGGCAAATTTGAGGCAAACTTATCAAAACGACCACACTTTGTTTTGGCTTCCTATATATATGCCACTTTGACTTTAGGTCAATTACAAGAGTTCATATTCAGATTTCATACTTAGGATATTTTTCAAAGAGAAGAAAAATTCCAAGAACTCATTTTTAATTACTCAAACACTTTTTCATGATCATCAATCATCATCTAGCATCATCTTTGATCATCTAGATGTCATCTTGTATGGATTCTTCATCATACTTTGCTCGGTAAGCTTTTCACTAATATCTTACATATTTTGTGTTTCTCTTAACAAGCAATCTCAATTAATTACTTGTATGTTATTTTATATACTTTGGATACAAGATTGAGATTAGTGAGATGTATGTTTGAGAAGTTGTATTGTGATAGCTAATTAGGTTTTGTGCTTAATCTTGATTAACTAAACTATTTGACATGTCATTTAGTTTTTAATATCTAGGATTGTTCTAATTGCATAATAATCATCTTAGATAAGCATATAGGGTTTCCCTTGCTCTATGTTGCATTTTGGATATTCATATATTCACTTAGGGTGTTATTCTCTTCATTGAGAAAGTAAGTCTTGCGTGTAGCTTCTGGGATTAGGTTGCTTAGATCGCAAGCAAATTGGACTAGGTTCACTCATACCGGGATTAGGTAGGTGTGTGATTACTTCCGGGATTAGGTTGTAATCGTTTTACACATTTAGTGGATTCGAGGTTCGAGTGTGGCTTACTTACTAGCCCGTGGTTTTTCCCATGAGGGTTTCCACGTAAAAATCAAGGGTTATTTAATTTCCGCATTTTATACTTGATTTACTGCTTTATCTATTTAGGGGTAATTTTGTAATTTTGTCTTAATACGAAAAATTGGGTAATAAGCTTAAAATCTATTCACCCCCCCTCTAGATAGTTTTATACACACCGTGCTATAATTTGTTTCACTTCTCAACTCATAGAAAGTGTTTGATTATTCTACCAAGACATAAAAGAGAGAAGAGATTATTCTTTTGATGGTACACTAATTGCTTGTTCATCAATAAGCTTGTGTGTACAATATCGAATTAGGTTCACGCGAGTTTCGATCATTAGATTGAGAACTCAAAAGTGACCGGAATAATCTTTGTATTCTTTTGATTGTTTTGTGACTAACAAAAGAAAAAGAAAGTTTGTTTGTCCATTCTCAGGTTTGCAATTCAAAGAAAAGGAAGACCACGCTCCTAGGTGATTCATGTTCGTGCTAGGATTGAAGATCTTGCGGATTACCATCGACGTAAGTCAATCGGATCACGCTACAAAAGGTATTCTACTTTTGTTACTTGATATGTATAGTTAATTAATTTAAAGGGTTAAGGTTCATAAAAAGGAAAAATTTTAAAACATACTAAATCTATTTTTAGTCTCGCTTCCGTTGCGTGTACTACGGTATTTTTCCCTACATTCACTTCATTGATCTACTTAAGTTGAGAGCTCTAAATTTTCTTCTTTTAATCTCCTAATTTCCTTCTTGTTCTTTAACCTTGAACTCTCAATTTTTTCCATGTAGTCTTTAAGATCCATCCTATCCACATTTCCATTTGTGGATTGTGATGAAGAGCAATCATCACTTGAGTCAATTTCCTATTGACTCTCATTCTCTTCTTTACTAGCATTTTTGCTCTTGTGAGAAGAGGTAAAGGCTATGAAGTTAGCCATGAGTTCTTCATCATCCGAAGACTCATCTCCTTTATTAGAGTCATCACTGCCACTCCATGTAGCGGCCATCACTTTCCCTTTCTTCTTGTTAACATGATTAGCACAATCGGGGGCAAAGTGTCCTATGCCACCACACTCAAAGCATCAGACCCCTTTCTTCTCAATCTTCTCTTGCCTAGGCTTAAACTTCTTGAATGGAGTCTTTTTCTTGAAGTCTTGACCCTTGGATCCGAAACGGACTTGTAGAATTTCTTGAACCTTCTCATCAAAAGAGTCATTTCTTTGTTCGAATCATCATTCTCCTCCTTCTCAACTTTCGAGGCTTTCAAAGCAATTCCCTCTTGCTTTTTAGGAGGTGTAGAGGTATGACCCTTCCTAGACTCATAAGCTAGAAGCCTCCTAATCACCTCACTCGGCTTCATATCCTTGTATGTGCTATTCTCCTCTAAAGCTGTCACCTTTGATTCAAATCTCTCAGGAAGCAATCTCATAATCTTTTGTTTGATCCTCCTATCCAAGTAAGGGTCACCATGTTGATGACTTTGGTTGACTATGTCTATCAACTTGATCTCGAAGTCGTTGAAGCACTCATTCTCCTCCATCTTAAGCATCTCAAATTGAGTTTGGAGGACTTGAAGCTTGGAGTCCTTCACCACTTCGTTTCCCTCATGTGCAATCTCTAGGATGTCCCATGCCTCCTTAGCTATCCTAGTATTTTGAATCAATTTATATTGATTTTCGTTCATTGCACATAGGATGGCATGCATCGCCTTCCTATTCCATTTTGATAACTCAAACTCTTGCGCGCTCCATTGCGCCTTAGGCTTGAGCACATCCTCTCCTCCACCCGTAGGAGTCATCATGGGTGATGTGTAGCCGTCTTCAACTGCCATCCAAGCCCGGTCATGGATTTGACATATGTACGACTCCATCTTGCCTTTCCAAGAGGCATAATTCAACCCGGTAAGAAGTGGAGGCCTTGTGCTAGAAGCACCCTCGTTGCCACCACCACCATTTCCACCGTTTCCACTCATAGTGTTTATGAATGAATGAAATGAATGCAAATGTATGAATGATCAAAAATCACACAAAATGCAAAACATACCAAAATGAGCAAAGGATCACCAAAGTATATCTTGGAACCCACTTTGATACCAATTGAAACAAATACTCGGTGTGTAATATATTAATCTAGAGGGGGGTGAATAGATTTTAATTAATTTTACCCAATTTTCGTGTATGGTCAAGATTACGAAAATGCCTCTAACTAGTCACAATAATATAACAAGTGTAATATGGTGCGGAAATTAAATAACACTTGATATTTACGTGGAAACCCGCACGGGAAAAACCACGGGCTAGTAAGTAAGCCACACTCAAACCTCGAATCCACTAAATGTGTAAACCGATTACAACCTAATCCTGGTAAGTAATCACACACACCTACCTAATCCCGGTATAAGTTAACCTAGTCCAATTGCTTGTGATTTACGCAACCTAATCCCAGAAGCTACACAAGTCTTACTTCTCAATGAAGAGATAAAGAGCCTATGTGAATTTATGAAATACTTAAAAATGCAATAAAGAGCTAGGTAACCCTATAAGCTTGTCTAGGATGATGATATAGCAAGAAATACAATCCTAGATATCAAAGAACTAAATGACATGTCAAAAAGCTTAGCTAATCAAAGATTATGAAAGCCTAGAAAGCTATCACAATACAACTCTCAAACTTGTATCTAAGATATATATCAATGACAAACAAGTGATAAATGAGATTGCTTGGGAAGAAAGACACAAAATATGTAAGATATAAGTGAAAAGCTTACCAAGCAAAGTGTGTTGAAAAATCCATGCAAAATGATATCTAGATGATCAAGGATGATGCTAGATGATGTTTGATGATCATGAAATGGTGTATGAGTAAAGAAAGGTGAGTTCTTTGGTGAAATATTTCTCTTGGAAAAATATGCTAAGTAAAAATATGCTTTTGAACTCTCTAAAAATGATCTAAGATGAAAGAGACATATATATAGGGTGTCAAGATGAAGTGACATCATTTTGAAAAGTGACACACAATTTGCCTTAGGCGCTGTACAAGGCGCTGTACGTAGAGCGCCTTGTACAGCGCCTTTCTAGAAAAAAATGAAGCATGTTCTTTATTGGCGCTATTCGAACAACGCTTCTGAACAGCGCCTGAACTTTGTTCTCTCGGGTCTCAAATAGGCGCTGTACGTACAGTGCTTTTGTACAGCGCTCGTACAGCGCCTTCCAAAATTGCATCAAACTTGATGCATTAAAAATGCATTTTTCAACTAGGTCAAGATAGGCGCTGTTCAAATAGTGCCCTCTGTAGAGCGCTTTTGACAGCGCCCATTGCAAGTTTGCAATCCTAAGTCTATGCATGACAAGGCTTTTGGAAAACAAGATGCAATAATATTGTTGACGGTGAAATTTGGATTGCCACACACAACAATTATATCAATTTAAAGTAAAACGAGAAAATAATCAATGCATGCAAGAGACAGATTTTTACGTGGAAAACCCTTGAATGGGAAAAAACCACGGTGCCCTAGAGGGCAGAAAAATAATACTAGTCTTATTGCTTGGTTACATACTCAGATCTCTCATGCGATTGCTCTCTTCTCTCTCTCTCAGTTTTCAAACCCCTTCCTCATGGGATAGATGGTTCTATTTATACATGTCTAATTTAGGGTTTCCCCTTGTTTTTAGCCGCATTGGTGGTAGATTTCCCTATTTGATTCGTACTAGGATTCCTCCCTTTGTCACGGGCCAGGATGTTTATCTTATCTCTTTACGATTCCTTGTTGCCATGGGTCTTCTAAAGTTTAGGGTTGATTTCTGTGTTTCTGCCGAGTTGGTTCGGGCCCAGTACGCTGATGCAGCGAACACCTTTACTTCTGGAATTTATTCCTTTGGTGACCACATTTCTACCTGTGGCGAGTATATATCTAGTTCTGGCGACCACGCCTTTGATTTTACTGATTTAAGGCAGCAACATTCTGGCTCGCCACATTTTCTCCCTTTGACTAAGTCAATGAGTGACGTAGCAACCTTTTCTTCATCATCTATTGACTCTTTTGGTGATGTGTCCGCTTGGCAAATTTATACATACAACAATACCCCCATAAATACTTCGAGCTGGGCGAATGACTTATTCTTTTTACTTCGTTTGCCCCTGCGAGCAGTATTTATACCTATGCTTTAAAGATTTCAGCGCGTTTTGTAATTAATTACCTCTCTTTTTTACCACGCACTCCACTGATTATTTGATTCTTCCGGTGCAAGTTTTTAATTTTAGCCACACAATTTCTAGCGCTTCCACTTACTTGACAGGCGATGGTACATTCTGACTGCTTGGTGACCCCCGAGACACCACATGTCCATTATTTGGTGGTGACTATTGCGGCTGGTTACTGTGGCCGTCACTCATATTAATTGCGTATCCTCTTTTTGATTTTTTCTATTTGAATTTCAAAGTTCCCTCTTTTAAGGCCCGATCGTTTCTTCTTCCTTATTTCACTCTTTCTGTTTACTCTTCTACTTTCTCCTTCTTTTTCTCAGAACAGAGTTCCTCCATCTCCCTTAGAAATTTCTACCACGAATTTCTTCTGTTCTATTTTATTTTTTGGACGGCTTGCCTTGAAACTGATCGTGCTTATTTCTCGACGTCCCCAAATCTCTTGTTCATCCTCGGAACCTAGGGTTTTTCTGGTGAGTTTTCATGGATCCCTCTTTACGCTCTTCTCTTTTTAATCGGATGATGCAAGCTATGGAGCTTGGTGATAAATGTACTGTAGATAAAATTGAATCTTTGATTCGTAATTTTCACTTGGATTCTCCAGTCCCTATTTCTGTTTATGTCCCATCTTCTGAGGATGATTTTATTCCTAACATCTCTCCTCCATCTTCCAACAGCGATTCTCCAACGATGCCGAGATCCTCTAGACTAGGTGGCAGTAAACGACGCGCCCCTAGGGCTTCTCGTGAATCCCTACTAGATGCGCAGACGATTGTTGATTCTGACGTTGAAGACCATCAAAGGGACAGGCTGCACTTTTCGCTAGATCGTCCGTGTTCCTTTGACACGGAAGTTAACGTGGTTGGCGAGGACGAGCTTTGCAAATATAAGAGTCGTTTTGACATTCCAGACTCAGTGACTCTGATGTTACCTGGCGATCGAGCTGTGTGGAATCCTCCTGAAAATGCGGTCGCCATTTATGGTGCCATGCTCAACTGTGGGGTAACCCTTCCCCTTCAGCCTTTTATCGCCAGATTTCTCGCAGAGGCTCGAATTGCACTGGCACAACTTGCTCCAAATAGCTATAGGATATTGATGTGCCTGTGTCTCATGTGGAAGCTGAAGGGTTATGGGCCCCCTACACCTCGCGAGATCCGCCATTTTTATACGCTAAGGCAGGCGGGCAATGGTGGCACGTATTTCCTTCTCTCTTCGCCTGTGGAGAACTGGATCCCTGAGGGTGTGGCGAACCCTGGTCAAATAGAGGTCTCCAGTGATGAGAAGAAAAAAGGTTTCATCTGGGGATTTCCCACTTCAAACAAGAGGTGGAAGAATAGTTGGTTTTTTGCTGGTGGTGAGTGGGGCCACGATGCGCCTGCCAGCAGTCATCGTAAACTATCGGCGAAGAAGGTTCCCAGGCACTTCACATCTCCTGAAGCCTGGTAGAAGGCAGCCCCTGTTTTGCTGGATAGGGAGATCTCTCATCTTGCCGCGGTAGCTGTCCTTCCTTTGGACTCGAGGGATAGATCCTTCCTCTTGGATGAGGAGAAGATGATCTCTCAGTAGATTTTCACTCGCCTACATGCTAGGCTTCCTCGTCGTAAGTCTTTATCAGTTTATCCTTTTGTATCATTGTTTCGTTTTATTCTGTTAGTGACACTTGGTTTTTTTTTCTTGCAATTTGCGATTTTGACACTGTTTGCGATTTGCAAGCTCGGGCAGTGAAGAATTCCGAGGCTGTCAGCAAAAGACACGCTGCTGGTTTGGCCAAGGAGGGAATTGCTAGCCCGGATGGCGATGACCCCTCGGATGGCGAGGAAGCTGGTGATGTTTCTGGGGAAGGTGCTGAGTCGGGGTGACCCCTCATGCGTGCATAGGTTGCTGCGAATACTCCTATTGCAACTACTGCTGCGACTACCCCTGCTGCGGCTACCCCCAGCCGTAAAGGTAAGGAGAAAGTTGGTGTTTCAGGGGGGGGGGGGGGGGGGTCAGTGACATTCCAAATTTTAACGCGGATGTCCCTAAGACTCCTCATGATCCCGCGAGTGATCTTGCCCCAAGAGCTGGTAGAGGTAATCGCCCAGCTGAGAATACACCTGATCGTCCTGCTCGACCCCCTAAGTGGGCATCAAGGGTGGTGCAGTATGTCGTCTCTTTAGACGAGGAGGGTGCTGGCGAGACAGCTCTCGCTGAAACTCCTATTCAAACGGATGTTCACGAGGATAATGCTGAGGGGACTAATGCAGCGGTGCCTCCCCCTGAGGAGGTTAATGAATTGAATATCCCTGCTTCTTCTCCGCCCCGAACAGTTTCTCCTCCAGTGGCCAGGGGTGAGTCTAATTTCTCTTCAGATCAGCCTAGATCGTCTGGTCAGTCTGAATCAGTTGATCGGCTCGGTCGATCGAAGCAACCTGGGACTTCTGCCTCTGGTTCGGGTTTTGCCCATGAAGCCCCTCCTTCGGGGTCATCTGGAGCCGATAAAGGGAACATATCTCTTTCTGATTTTTCGGCTACTGAAATCTTCTCCCACTTGGTTAATAACGATGTGTACATCGGTGAAAGCTGGGGGCATGTTAAAGGCAAGTCCTGTAACAGAAAGATGGAATTTTTCTTCAACTACCACTCTTTGGTAAGCGTTTAGCCATAAATCTATATATATTTATATATATACACTTCCTAATTCAGCTATTTTTTCTTTTCAAATGATGTTTGAGTTGGTTGAGAACTACAAGTATGGGAACAAAGTTTCCCGGAGATTAAGCGCTTGCGCTAGCAGGCTTCTGTTAAGGCTGCTGAGAAGCTCTCTGCTGAAGAATCCCATGCTCAACAGCTCACTCAGCTAAGAGAGTCTGCAGATGGTCATCTGTCTGCGTAGCTAGCCGCCGAGGAAAAGCTCTCTGCTGCCGAAGAGGAGATCCGCTCGTTGAAGGAGCATTTATCTGCCAGTCAAGAATCCTTCGCAGCACGTTTGGAGGCTGAGCGGGTGGCTGAGGAGGCTAGGGAAAAAGCTAAGCATGAGGCGCTGGACTTGCACAATCAGTTGTCTTCTCGTGAACTCATCTTTGATAACCTGAAGGCTGTGCTAGAGGTTGAAGCGGTTGATCATTTCAAGAGATCCCCTGCCTATGACGCGCTTTTGCTGCGTGAGTTTGAACGGGGCATGAGGCAGTCGAAGAAGTTCTTCGCCATGAAGGATCATTCCAATGAAAAGGCTTTAAGGCGCTTCGACAGGTCTCTTGAACAGCACATGGCCAGCGGAGTGGGTTCGATTAAAGAGCAAATAAAATGATGGAAAGCCCACTGCCGTTATAACAGGACTGATCCTCATCCTATGCATTTAGAAATCCCTAGCAAGCGTGCCTTAAATACTTACTACTCGGGTCAAAAGAGCAGCTTTTCTGGTTCTGGTGCTGAGCCCGACTTGGGTCCTGTCGCTGGAAGGGATTATGAGCCTTTTATGCCGGATGGGGATGAAGAGGTCACCTGGCCTTCTGAAGAGGAGATCGAAGATGAGGAAGACAGCGAAGGCCCTCCTACAGCTAGTTGAGTTTTAGGTCTTGGCAGATTGTTTAAGATTGTAAATTTTTATATCTTTCTTTTTTTTATTATTTTTTTTTTTTACACCTTCATTTGTAATTCTTCAATTGTAAATAACTTTTTATTTAAGTTATAAACTCTTTTGTTTTTGTTCAGCTGTCTTTGCTGAGTTTTCGGCTTACTCGGTATTTCATCAAGTTTTTGGTATGCTTTATAGCTTTATTCAGCTGCCATTGCTGCGTTTTGGCATACTCAGTGTTTGTCAGGACGTATTCGACCATACACCGAGTTTTTAACATGTTTATTTGTTTGTTCAGCTGCCATTGCTGAGTTTCAGCATCTTATTGGGATGTCTACCTCTTGCTTTTGCTTTTTTTTTTTTTTTTTTTCAGCTGGCTTTCTCGCCTCCTTAGGGGTTTTGTTTTCCCGTAATGGCTATCGCCGATTTTTATAACTTGGGATTTTACTTTATCTCGCCAGTTCTCATTGCTGCGAGTATGAAACTCGTCTTTATGCAATGGTAGTGATGTGCGGAGGCGAATGCCCTTTGTGACTGGCGAGTGAAATCGCGAATTTTCAGTAATAAATTACTCTTTATTGAATGCTTCCTGCAACTTTTTGTTAACATAGTCACAGAAAAAATGCTAAAACAAAAACTGTTCTAAGAAATAAAAAGGCTGAAATAAATCCTAAAAGCAATGAAAAAGTCAAGGGTAATATATCTTCAAGTACTGCGCATTGCATGGACGAGGTAGTTCGCCAAAACCCTCTCGAGTGATGCGATATGTCCCGTGACCAGCTATGCCTATGATTTGGTAAGGCCCCTCCCATTTGTCTGCGAGTGACCCTGCAGCTTTGTCTCTTGTTCCTGGGTTTACTCTTTTCAGCACTAAGTCGCCCAGCGAGAACCTTCTTTCATGCACATGTGAGTCGTAATATCTGGCCACCCTCTGTTGGTACGCAGTATTTCTTATTTGTGCGCGTTCTCTTCTTTCTTCTAATTCATCCAGACCGCATTTTAGCATATCAATGTTAAGTTCCGGTTGAAAGAGTTGTACCCTTGGTGAAGAGAAAGATGTTTCCACGGGAATGACAGCTTCAGCTCCATAGGCCATTGTTAGGTTGATAATTAGTGTTGGCATTAATTCCATATCAAAACGTTTTTAACTTGTAATGTTTAGTGGTTAGTAATTGAAGAATTTCGAAGACGAAGGACGTCTCAACCACAATTCGTTCAAGTTGCCGGCTTTTAAGAGATTCAGGCATTATCGGTCTACAAAAGTATTCAAAGACCTCTTATCTCTTACAAGGCTAGGCACACACTCACACATATCATTCTTGTGTGTCCCTTCATGATTTAATTTCATTTACATTTCACTTTCACACACTTGGCAAAATATGCTCATGCATTCACATTTAGTTAATAAACTTTATGTTTTGCATTTTCTAGGACTATGTCCGGAAACTAGCATATGTGTGTGTATTTGTGTTTGTATGTTTCCATATTTTGTGTTTAGGACTTGAACATGTTCTTATTCAATGCCTTATTGAGTTCCGGTCGTTTCGGTTACTCATTCATAAGGTTTCGAGTCTAAACAAGTTGACTATGCCACTTTACGTTCTCTTTCGTTGAGTTGACTTCATCAATGATTTTCGAGATGATTTCTCAACCATTTTTCAAATTTGTATAGTCATCGTCGTGCGTGAGAGAGTCACGGTTCGTAATCTGAAAACAGATTCGAATTCGGAGTTCGGACGCCCGAGATACGGGCCGACGAACCGAGGGAGCACGCGAGAGGACAGCCCAGGCCGTGGGCCACAAGGGCTGGCCGTGGTTGAGGCCATGGACCCCACGGCCTGGAGCAGCCTCTGCTCCTGTGTGAGCCACGCGCCCCCCATGGCCAGGGGGTGACGTGGCACCACCTGGTTGGCCGGAATCTTCCCTCACTCTCTCCATTTTGAAAATTCAAGTTGAAGAAATTTTCAGTTTTCCCGATATACATTCTCTCCAATTTTTCCAAACTTCAAAACACCATATCTTCCTCATACGGAGTCGGATTTGAGTGATTCAAGTTGGAGAGTGTTCGTATTTGAGTCCTCTAACATCTCCAAGTGGTTTGGTGGCTGTTTGATTGTGATTTCAAGTGGTTGGACCCTGATTTCCGAACCAGCTGCAGAATCCGAGGTATGAGTCTCAACTTTGGGATTTCTTGTTATTTGACCTTCCATTTGCTTGGGGTTTCTTCTTCTATATCTATGTTATTGTTTGGTAAAAGCTATTTGGAAAGATAGCTTGATTATCATTCTAATTGAAACTCAATTTGTGGACTAATGTTGACTAGATTCTATGATTCTAGGTTTTACATATGTTTGTGAGTTGCATTGTGATTAGAATGGCATCTTAGGTTGTTTGATACTTAATTGAATTAATTTTGTGTTAAAATGACTTTGAGATTTGATTTGATCCTTTGATTATTAAAATCTAGGATTTGTGTATTTGTTTGTGATTTAGAGAATATAGGTTTTGATTGATGTAAATCTCAAAACCTTGCTCTATATTTTTGTCTAGTATATTGATTGATTTTAATCTCATATATCTAGCATTTAATTGTATATTGATAGCATCTTGAATTTTTACTTCATGAACATTTTGTGATTCAAGTGTTATGTGTGTGAATGAGACTTTGAGTATATGTGTTAGGTGTTTCACATGCTTAGGTTTCTATTCATGTATTTTTGCATCTAGACTTGATTATTTGTGATTTCACATGTTTAGGTCTATTTGTGCCAGAGAATGTATTGATCAAATGTTCTATGTTGTATTGAATGTTTGCATCATTTGCATTCACATGATCACACTAGGAAGTCCTTGTAAAAGGCATGAAGTCTTGGTTAGAGTCGGGATGACTCGGATAGCCAAGCAAGAAGTCTTGCCTAGAGTCGGGATGACTCGGATAGGTAAGCAAGGAGTCATGGCTAGAGTCGGGAGGACTCGGATAGTCATGCATGGGAGGCTCCCTAGAGGCAAAAGTGCCTTGGATAGGGAGTTGGCTATTGTATTGGTAGGCCTAGGCGTATGGTTAGACATAGAGTCCGATAGAGCGGGGTACACGGGAGGTGTATGCACTCTTGAGGAATTTCTAATCTACCATCGATGTTGGTTGTGTGTGTTGTCCAATATATGGTGGTTCCGCATCATTGAGGGATTTCACACTTTCCAATAGGGTTGGGTAGGCTTAGACTTCACTAGGTTGGGTGAGCTAAAGATTGGTCACTTTGTGAATGTTCTATGTTTACTTTCCAATAATATAGTACCCAATGGTTGTAGTTCAACCCGTGGATGTTTCCTCATTGGAGGTTTTACCACGTTAAAAAATCCCTTGTGTTAATTCTTCCTATCTCTTTCTCTTATATTTTAATTGTATATTTTATTGTCTTGATTCATAATATCCACATGTGATATATTGTGAAGCAAGTCTTTGTATAGTGTGATTAGTGTATTCATTCTATAGATCAATTTGTATCTTTGATTCTTTTATATATTGTAATTTTTGTATAGTGACATTTTGATCACTCTTGTAACACATTGAACATCTTATGAAATACAAGCTTATTTTGTTGTGTTGTTTATTTGCTATTTTACCTCACATAACTTGTTGATATACTTAGACATTGCTCTTATGATTGTATTATCGTATTGTCTATGTATGTCTTCCTTGGCTTATTGTGTTGTGTGTAAGGCTACCTTGAGGGACAAACGAATGTTTGTTCAAGGGTTTGAAAAAGGTGTAAAAACCTATTCACCCCCCCTCTAGGTATGCTTTAAGCAATTTAACTTCGTTTGTGTACACTCAGCCATGGAATATGGTGTCTCGCCTGTGGAACCCCTTTCAGTGGTTCGATATGCCCAGAGTACCTGTGGTAATTTATCTGCCCAGCTACCTTTTTTCGCCACCAACTTAGCTTTCAGGTTGTGTTTAATGATCTTATTCACTGCTTCAGTCTGGCCATTCGTCTACGGATGTGCTGGGGAGGTGTAGTAGTTGCTGATGCCGTACTTGTCACACAGCTCTCTGAATTTCTTACCATCGAATTGGGTCCCATTGTCTGTGATGATGGTGTTTGGTATCCCGAATCTGTACAGGATATTTTTCTTCACAAAGCTTATCGTGTTTGCTTCTGTTATCTGTACCAAAGGTTCGGCATCTACCCATTTTGTAAAATAATCCACGGCTACTATAGCATGCTTCGCTCCTCCAGTTGCTGTTGGCAGTGGGCCGATCAAGTCAATTCCCCACATGGCGAATGGCCAAGGCGAGGTAATACTCTGCAAGAGCTCAGGTGGTTGGCGGATGTTATTGGCTATTTTTTCACACGCCTCACATCTTGCTGCCACTCTTTTGGCGTCGGCAAACAGTGTTGGCCAGTAAAAACCCTGCCTTAATGTTTTGTGGGCTAAGCTGACACCCCCAGCGTGATTCCCACAATTTCCACTATGTATGCTTCTTAGGATACCTTCTGCTTCTTCAGGTCCGACGCATCTCTGCAGTGCCCTTGAGTACCCCCTTTTGTACAGTTCTCCATTGAGTACTGAATATCTCGTAGCTCTGTACTTCAATCGTTTTCCTTCTAATGGGTCGCTCGGGAGTACATCATTGACGAGGTACTCTTTGATTGGTGTGATCCAGCTGTCTTTCTCGCCAAAGACTACTCCCAACTTCCTTTGATTTGAATATACTCGGCTGCTGTAGGCGGATCATAGAGATAGTTTTGGGCCAGATGTTGATTGTGGCGGAAGCCAACTTGGCCAGGGCATCAGCCTTCTCGTTTTCTTCTCTGAGGATGTGAACAATTCTGTATTCTTTAAATCTTTCTGATAGATCTTTTGCTAATTCCAGGTAAGTGATCATGCTTTCTGTAGGGAAAAATACCGTAGTACACGCAGCGGAAGCGAGACTAAAAATAGATTTAGTATGTTTTAAAATTTTTCCTTTTTATGAACCATAACCCTTTAATTAATTAACTATACATATCAAGTAACAAAAATAGAATACCTTTTGTCGCGTGATCCGATTGACTTACGTCGATGGTAATCCGCAAGATCTTCAATCATAGCACGAACGTGAATCACCTAGGAGCGTGGTCTCCCTTTTCTTTGAATTGCAAACCTGAGAATGGACAAACAAACTTTTCTTTTTCTTTTGTTAGTCACAAAACAATCAAAAGAATACAAAGATTATTTCGGTCACTTTTGAGTTCTCAATCTAATGATCGAAACTCGCGTGAACCTAATTTGATGTTGTACACACAAGCTTATTGATGAACAAGCAATTAGTGTACCATCAAAAGAATAATCTCGTCTCTCTTTTATATCTTAGTAGAATAAAAATAATACTTTTCTATGAATTGAGAAGAAGAAGAAAATTGAATCATTGAACAACCAGGGTGCCCGAATTCTATATGTTGTATTATATAGGTGGCCGAAATTTTGCTTCCTCTTCTATTTAGGGTTGCCGAAATCTTCCTCTTATGGGACTAGGGTTGCCGCAAATCCCATACCAAAAAGGGTTTGTGTTGCACACTAATTTCCATCAACCTTTAGACTTCAAACCCTAATCCAACTCATAAGTATTTTTATTATTTTATTGACTAAATAAAAAGACTTCTTATTTGATTAAATAAATAAAATTAATTATTTATTTTCTTATCAAACAAGTCTTTTACTTTTAGTATACTACCACCAATAGTATAACTCTAGGAAATATATTTTCTGATCAGAAAAAGATTTGTTTCTTAATTAAACAATTAATTAATAAATTAATTAATTCTTATTTAATTAAAACAATGAAACAAAATAATATATTAGGTTAATATTTACACCTTGCCGCCCCACTTATATAAATGGGCCATATATTATTTTCTTATTTCATTTAATCCATTGGACTTTAAATAAAAAGCCCACATGTGAACCAAACCCATTCTTACTAAAAGAAACAAGCCCACATGCCTTTCATTAATATATTAATATAATTGAGCAGCCCATTAAATAAATAATGTGCAAATTATATTCTTAATATATTAAATGCAATTCTAAATGGACCCATAAATTTGTCCGGTAGAATATATCAAGTGATCCATGCAAGTCCGTATGGATTGAGGATCTTGGCGGGCTATCTAAATTTAAGCTTCAATAGACATAACCTAATCACAATCAACAAATGATTCACTTAGGTCCGATCCATTAATTTTAACTCATTCCACTAAAGAGCTAAAATTGAACTCTTAAATAAAGATAGAATAAGAAGATGTGAGACAGTTCATAGACCGCCTATAACTCTCCAAGTTACCATATTTACTCATATGACCATGTTTTGAACTTGGATATTTTGACTTGTCCAGAAGCCATGTTTTCAATAGACACTATCGAAAACTCAACGTTGAGATTTAATATCCAATTACCTCAAAACATCCATATGATGATATTATACTCTCATTTAATAAATGGAGCCACGATGTCCATATCTATAAATGAAGTCCTCTATCGATTAACAAATGAATATCACCAAACTATCGAGGATAGACTATGTTGTATAATCGTATTCATTGATAACTCAAATGATATCACTTGTAACCATAAGTCCATCATTTATCTCAGGATTAAGATAGACTCTCCGATTGTCCTGATAATGAAAAGACTATTATCTATTGACGGTTCTAGATAAAGCTTTTCATTGTGATCCAGTTCAATGCACCTAGTGCATTAGATTCTTTTACTCAAAGACACTCCGATGATTTTAGACTCATCATATCTCATTTGATCCCACTCAAATACTAGTAAAAGAATTCTACAACTTTAACAAGATAAAGGTGCTCAACCTTTAACTTAAGTTGTGAACATTATTCAAGACTAACTAAAGAATTGTGTCTACCTCATACATATCTAGATGTATGAACAATTCTTCTTTTCTCATAGTCTTTAGACCTTATGATTATTTACTTTGACAATTATAATATTAAACTATAAATGATATAAGATTTGTTAAACCAGAAATCACTTTATTAATATGAAAAAGATTGTCAATTACAACATTACACTCTTGCTATTGAGCATAATCCTAACACTTTCATCTCTCGCCTGGTATTCGTCTAGCACCTGATTGACAACAACTTGAGAGTCATTGAAAATTTCCACCTCATCTGCTTCTAGGACTTTGCAAACTTTTAAACCTGCTATGAGTGCCTCGTACTCAGCTTGGTTGTTAGTAGCTTTAAAGTCAAAACGCAAGGCACATTCGACTGAATCTCCTTTTGGGGTTGACACCACTACCCCTGCCCCGCTGCCGTGCATGTTTGACGAGCCGTCAACGCGGAGTTGCCATTTGAATTTTTTCTTATTTTGCTCCACCATCATTCTCGCCACCTCTATGCTTGGCTAGGTAAACTCTGCTACAAAGTCTGCCACTGCTTGGGCTTTAATTGCTGTCCTTGAGAGATACTCTACATCGAATTCACTTAACTCGATCACCCACTTCGTTTGAATGTACACAAACGAAGTTAAATTTCTTAAAGCATACCTAGAGGGGGGGTGAATAGGTTTTTACACCTTTTTTTCAAACCCTTGAACAAACATTTGTTTGTCCCTCAAGGTAGCCTTACACACAACACAATAAGCCAAGGAAGACATACATAGATAATACGATGTTACAATCATAAGAGAAATGTCTAAGTATATCAACAAGTCATGTGAGGTAAAATAGCAAATAAACATAACAACAAAATAAGCTTGTATTTCATAAGATGTTCAATGTGTTACAAGAGTGATCAAAATGTCACTATACAAAAATTACAATATATAAAAGAATCAAAGATACAAATTGATCTATAGAATGAATATACTAATCACACTATACAAAGACTTGCTTCACAATATATCACATGTGGATATTATGAATCAAGACAATAAAATATACAATTAAAATATAAGAGAAAGAGATAGAAAGAATTAACACAAGGGATTTTTTAACGTGGTAAAACCTCCAAGGAGGAAACATCCACGGGTTGAACTACAACCATTGGGTACTATATTATTGGAAAGTAAAGATAGAACATTCACAAAGTGACCAATCTTTAGCTCACCCAACCTAGTGAAGTCTAAGCCTACCCAACCCTATTGGAAAGTATGAAATCCCTCAATGATGCGGACCACCATATATTGGACAACACACTCAACCAACATCGATGGTAGATTATAAATTCCTCAAGAGTGCATACACCTCCCGTGTACCCCGTTCTATCGGACTCTATGTCTAACCATACGCCTAGGCCTACCAATACAATAGCCAACTCCCTATCCAAGGCACTCTTGCTTCTAGGGAGCCTCCCATGCATGACTATCCGAGTCCTCCCGACTCTAGCCATGACTCCTTGCTTACCTATCCGAGTCATCCCGACTCTAGGCAAGACTTCTTGCTTGGCTATCCGAGTCCTCCCGACTCTAACCAAGACTTCATGCCTTTTACAAGGACTTCCTAGTGTGATCATGTGAATGCAAATGATGCAAACATTCAATACAACATAGAACATTTGATCAATACATTCTATGGCACAAATAGACCTAAACTTGTGAAATCACAATTAATCAAGTCTAGATGCAAAAATACATGAATAGAAACCTAAGCATGTGAAACACCTAACACATATACTCAAAGTCTCATTCACACACATAACACTTGAATCACAAAATGTTCATTAAGTACAAATTCAAGATGCTATCAATATACAATTAAAAGCTAGATATATGAGATTAAAATCAATCAATATACTAGACAAAAATATAGAGCAAGGTTTTGAGATTTACATAAATCAAAACCTATATTCTCTAAATCACATATAAATACACAATTCCTAGATTTTAATAATCAAAGGATCAAATCAAATCTCAAAGTCATTTTAACACAAAATTAATTCAATTAAGTATCAAACAACCTAAGATGCCATTCTAATCACAATACAACTCACAAACAAATGTAAAACCTAGAATCATAAAATCTAGTCAACATAAGTCCACAAATTGAGTTTCAATTAGAATGATAATCAAGCTACCTTTCCAAATAGCTTTTACAAAACAATAACATAGATATAGAAGAAGAAACCCCAAGCAAATGGAAGGTCAAATAACAAGAAATCCCAAAGATGAGACTCAAACCTCGGATTCTGCAGCTGGTGCGAAATTCAGTGTCCAACCACTTGAAATCACGATCAAACAGCCACCAAACCACTTGGAGATGTTAGAGGACTCAAATACAAACACTCTCCAACTTGAATCACTCAAATCCAACTCCGGATGAGGAAGATATGGTGTTTTGAAGTTTGGAAAAATTGGAGAGAACTCTATGCGGGAAAACTGAAATTTTCTTCTTGAATATTCAAAATGGAGAGAGAGAGGGAAGAAATAGGAGGAGAGAGAAGGAGGTTTTAGGCCAACCACGTGGTGCCACGTCACCCCCTGGCCATGGGGGCCGCATGGCCCACACGGAAGCAGAGGCTGGTCCAGGCCGTGGGGCCCACGGCCTCAACCACGGCCAGCCCTTGTGGCCCACGGCCTGGGCTGTCCTCTCGCGCGCTCCCTCGGTTCGTCGGCCCGTATCTCGGGCGTCCGAACTCCGAATTCAAATCTGTTTTCGGATTATGAACTGTGACTCTCTCACGCACAACGAAGACTATACAAATTTGAAAAACAGTTGAGAAATCATCTCAGAAATCATCGATGAAGTCAACACAACGTAAGAGAACGTAAAGTGGCATAGTCAACATGTTTGGACTCGAAACCTTATGAATGAGTAACCGAAATGACCGGAACTCAATAAGGCATTGAATAAGAACATGTTCAAGTCCTAAACACAAAATACGGAAATATACAAATACAAATACACACACATATGCTAGTTTCCGGACATAGTCCTAGAAAATGCAAAACACAAAGTTTATTAACTAAATGTGAATGCATGAGCATATTTTGCCAAGTGTGTGAAAGTGAAATGTAAATGAAATAAAATCATGAAGGGACACACAAGAATGATATGTGTGAGTGTGTGCCTAGCCTTGTAAGAGATAAGAGGTCTTTGAATACCTTTGTAGACCGATAATGCTCGAAACTCTTAAAAGCCGGCAACTTGAACGAATAATGGTTGAGATGTCCTTCGTCTTCAAAATTCTTCAATTACTAACCACTAAACATTACAAGTAAAACACGTTTTGATATGGAATTAATGCCAACACTAATTATCAACCTAACATCGTTAATCGACCAGATACTTCTGGTTTCTGCAGAATTAATTTCAGTGGGCAGTTGGTGTATACCCCGATTTTATGAGCCTGGAAATATGGCCTTAATTTCCTTGCTGCAGTTATTAGAGCGAGTGCCATTTTTTCGGCCGGTGAGTACCTAGTTTCGGCTGGTAGCAGTTCTTTGCTGGTGTAGTATATTGGTTTCTAGATCCCCCATTCCTGTCTTACCAGCACGGAACTTGTGGCTGCTTCAGAGATGGACAAGTATATATATAGTGTTTCTCCCGTTTCTGGTTTTGATAGTAGCAGTGCCTGCCCAAGGTACTCTTTCAAGGCCTAGAAAGCTCTTTCACAATCTTCATTCCACTCGACTCCCTTTCCTTTCTTTAGAGCTTTGAAAAATGGTAGGCATCGGTCTGTTGATTTAGCTATGAACCTGCTCCGTGATGCCAGACACCCCGTGAGTCTTTGGACATCCTTCAAAGTTCTTGGCGAAACCATTTTTGCTAATGCTTGGATTTTTTCAGGGTTCACCTCTATTCCTCTTTGATGTACTTGATATCCGAGAAACCTCCCAGAAGGTACGCCGAATACATATTTTGCTGGATTTAGCTTCATTCCATACCTAACCAACACATCGAACGTTTCCCTCAGGTCATCTGTATGTCTGTCTGCTATGATGCTTTTTGTTAGCATGTCGTCAACATAAACCTCCATATTTCTTCCTATTTGCCTGGCGAACATTTTGTTGACCAGGCGCTGGTAAGTTGCTCCAGCGTTCTTCAGGCCGAATGGCATGACTGTGTAACAGTATAAACCCTGGTCAGTGGTGAACGCTGTCTTCTCCTCATCTGGCTTGTGCATCTTTATCTGGTTATATCCTGAATATGCATCCATGAAGATCAACGTCTCATGTCCGGCCGTTGCATCGACTAACTGGTCAATTCTTGGTAGCGGGAAGCTATCTTTGGGGCAGGCCTTGTTCAGATCAGTGAAGTCGACGCACATCCTCCATTGGTTGTTCTTCTTTTTCACTAGAACAACATTCGCCACCCATTCCGGGTACTTGACTTCTCTAATTGATCTTGCGGTGAGCAACTTTGACACCTCCTCTTTTATTGCCGCACTTTTTTCTAGGTTAAAGCTTCTCTTTTTTTGCACAACCGGTTTGCAATTTTCATTCACAGCCAGGTTGTGTGAAATCACGCTTCTATCAATTCCCGGCATGTCTTCATGGCACCAAGCGAAAATCTCCTTATATTCTCTTAACAAGTTTGTCACATCTCTCTTAACTCGTTCAGTCAGCCTTGCTTCGATCTTGACTGTTTTGTCCGGTTCTGCTTCGTTTAAAACAATCGACTCAGTTGGCTCTTCTTTTTCTCTGCTCGTTTTGTCCCTTGGGTCCAGTTCGAAGGTTTCTGGATTATCTTCCTGCACTTCCTTGTCTACTTCGAATATGCTCAAGGTTTCCATCCCGGCCTTTTCTTTGAAGATTGATAGGTTGGCGCGGCGAGCCATCTCCTGTGACCTTTTCAATTCTCCGACACCAAATTCTGTAGGGAACTTTATTTTCAACACATGGGTTGAAGTAACAGGTCGAGCTTTGTTAAGAAACGGTTGGCCAAGCAAAGCATTATACGGCCAATTATGGATGTCGACTACAACAAAGTACAGCAGGATCGTTCACCGGCATGGTGCTGTACCAAACCTCACCGGCAGCTTCACAGTTCCTAACGATCTCACTTCTGCACCACCAAAACCTTTCAACGGCACATGGAAAGGTTCAAGATCTTTTCTGTCCAGCCGCAACTCATCGTATACCCTGGCACTTAAAATATCAGCTGAACTCCTGTTGTCAATCATTACTCGAAAGACATCCCTATGGGCTATTCGAACCCCCACTACGATTGCATCGTTAGGTTTTGCGTCAATTCCGTCTGAGTCTTTTGCTGTAAACGTTATGGGATCATGTCCTTCTCTCCCTTTCTTGGGGTTTCTTTGCATAGAATTGATCTCCATGCTTCTGCTTTCATACATTACTTCTCGGACTTCTGACATCCTTTCTCGATTGCTTCTCCCAGTATGAGGTCCGCCAAAAATGGTGTTTATAGTGGCGTTAGGGCTGTTTCTCCTTGGACTCTTCCTTTCCTGCACGTTTCCTTGGCGACTATCCTGGCGACCACCGTGCTTGTCTCCTTTCAAAGCAAAGTCCTTCAGGTGCCCATCTCTGATCAAGCTTTCAATGTGATCGCACAGCTGGAAACATTTCGAAGTTTCATGCCTATGGTCTTTGTGAAATCAACAGTATTTAGTTGTATCTCTCCTAGCATTTGCTGATTGCTGCCGAGGGTATTTAGCAAGTCCTTTGTCTTCTACCACGGAAAGTATCTCCTCCTGATTGCCAGTTAAAGGGGTGTAATGGTTGTACCTTCCTCGAAACCTATTGGCTCGAGTGTTTCCTCTGCTTTCCCTTGGATGTCCCTTTTGGCCCTTCTCATCTCTTTGGCGATCACGTGACTGCGTCTTTTTGTCATCCTTATGGTCCGATTTTGAGTCAGGCTTGTGTCCATGTACGTAGCTACCCCCTTGCACTACTTCTTCTTCTTCTGTCAGTGCATAGTTGCCAGCTATTTTCATCATCTCCTCATAAGTTTTTGGTCTCTCCCTTCGTAGGTCAAAGGATAATCGCCCACTTTGTAACCTATTGGTGAAAGCGGCGATCACAGCTACATCACTGGCGTCCTCAATTTGAGCAACCTCCTTCTCGAATCTTGCTAGATACTTCTTGATTGACTAATTGCGCTCCTGCTTTAAGTTTGATAGATGAGCGAGTGACTTTCTTCTCTGGACACTCCCCATGAATTGCCTTATGAATGCTTTGCTGAGGTTTGAGAAACTGCTTATACTTCCGGGTGGAAGTCTTCCAAACCACCTGGAGGCAAGGTTGCCGAATGTTTACGGGAAGGTGAGGCACAACAACCCGTCATTGGATGAGTACTGGGCCATAATATTACTGAATCGGCGAACATGCTCCTTTGGATCCTTGTTCTCCTTATACTGCTCAATGGTTGGCATTCTAAATCTGTCTGGAAATTAGGTGCGAGCAATATTTTCAACGAATGGGCTATCTGACTCATTATCCGAAGATACGTTACGACCATACCTTCGTGCCATCGCTGAAACTTTTCTTGATAGCTCTTGTAGGGTGACATCTCGCTGACTAGTTGGTTCTCTTGATGGATCGACTCTACTCTTGATTGTCATTCTCCCATGATTGCCTCTATCATCCGGGCTCCTTCTATCTTTTGTGCTCTCGGATCTTCTTCGCCGTGCTCTCTTAGATCGTAATTCCCTTCGTGGACGAGGACTCTTATCTTCAGACGAGATAGAACGGTGTCTCCGTCGGTTCCGTTGATATGTGTCACTGGAATTGACCCCATGTGTTCGTGCATGGTCTCGCTCCTCCCTAGATTCTTCATTTATCACACCTTTTCCCTTCCTTTGTTTTCTCCCAAAAAATTCTCAGGGTGGTCCTGTGGAGTCTCCTTAGTGGATTGTATTGCTTGAGCATCGGGGGTTGCAATGTGAACTTCCGATCGTAGCCTTCCGGGCGGATGGATTCCAAGGGTGGTTAACTCATAAGGAGAAGAAACTCCCAACCCTATGGGAAGCGAAAGCCCTATTTTGCTAGCCTCGCTGATTAAGTTTACCAATGCTGTCTGGAAGTGCTGCAGAAGCCCGGGGTCGGCTGCCCATGTTCCTGGCGTTGCCGCCGATTGTTCCCCAATCGTCACTGCCCTATCTCCTGTCGACGCGGTTGGTTCAACAATTAGATCTCCGCTGGAGTTACCATCTCTGTCACTGTCGTTGTTCATATTCTTCAATTCGCAAGGGTTCCTTGAAGTTTCTGTTCAAAGTACCCCTTCCTTCTAGCGCCAATTGTTGACGGTGAAATTTGGATTGCCACACATAACAATTATATCAATTTAAAGTAAAACGAGAAAATAATCAATGCATGCAAGAGACAGATTTTTACGTGGAAAACCCTTGAATGGGAAAAAACCACGGTGCCCTAGAGGGCAGAAAAATAATACTAGTCTTATTGATTGGTTACACACTCAGATCTCTCATGCGATTGCTCTCTTCTCTCTCTCTCAGTTTTCGAACCTCTTCCTCATGGGATAGATGGTTCTATTTATACATGTCTAATTTAGGGTTTCCCCTTGTTTTTAGCCGCATTGGTGGTAGATTTCCCTCTTTGATTCGTACTAGGATTCCTCCCTTTGTCACGGGCCAGGATGTTTCTCTTATCTCTTTTGTAAGGATTCCCATATTTTAATTGGCTTATTTCGTGGACAAACCACGTGTTGGGGATTATATGTAAGGGTAGATTAAATGATTGATATTCAAGCTCAAGACCCTCTCATGTCCTCAAGGTTGATAAGCACCAAAGGTAAATTTCTATGTGCTTGAAGAGATTAGTTGCACACACACACTCATCTCATGCTTAATTCATTTTCTTGTATGTTGTGTATGTGTTGTTAGTTTGTGCATTCATGATCATATATCATCTCTTCTTGCATAAGTATTGATTGCATCTTGTGTCGTTAATGTCATACCATGTTAGGCTTTTAGGATGCATCATGTTTTACCTTTTTACCCTTGCATGTGCTTTTGGGTTCAAATGAGTGGGCTCTGCTGTGCGCTGGACGTCAAGCGCCGGACCAGCGCAGCCCACCAGCGCAGATCGCCCAGTGGTCTGTCGCTGGTCGTGCGCTGGTCCACTAGCGCAGCCCACCAGCGCACCATGAAAATGGTCTATGCGCTAGTGGTGCGCTGGACGTCCAGCGCACAACGCCCAATCAGGTGCGATTTTTCAAAACGACCTCACTCTACTAGAGTTGCCTATATAAAGTCTTCTATGATTTTAGGTCATCCAAGAGAGTCAAAAGTATCATATATTTTCCTTAGAACATTTTTTCAAGAGAAAAATCATTAAAAGAACTCTCCTTTAACCACTCAAATCAAATCCCTTTTGCATCATATTTCATATTGCATCTTCTATTACTATATAGAATGCATCCATGATTGGATTTGCATCATCACAACTTGCTTGGTAAGATTTTGATTAAGTTCATCTTATTTGATTATTTTTATTATCAAGCTATTCTCTTTATTTTACTTGTATGTTTTGATCATATGATAAATACAAGATTAGAGAATTAATTGTGATGAATTGATTGAGTGTTGTATTGTGATAGATATCTAGGTTTTTATAATCTATGTTTATCTAAGCTATTATGACATGTCATTTAGCACTTGATATCTAGGATTGATTTTAATTGATTATCTCATCATCCTAGATAAGCATCTAAGGTTCCCTAGCCTTGTTTGTTATTTGAATATTCATACATATTCACATAGGTTGCATAATCTCTTCTTAGAGAATTAAGACTTGAGGCTAAGAGTGCTTAGGCCTCAAGCAAATTGGAATAGGGTTGCTAATAAAGGCCCGCAGGGTAGAAGTGAGGGGTTACAGACCGGATTGTTAGACGAGGTCTACATATGTTGTAAACTTCATTTCAATTAGTGATTTCGAGTTCCGAGTGTGGCGCACTAAACAGCCCGTGGTTTTTCCCAGTGGTTGGGTTTCCACGTATACATCAAGTGTCTTTTTTAATTCCGCACTATATTACACTTGCTTGTATTTTTGACTAGTAGGGTCATTTTCGTAATATTGACTTGTATGCGAAAATTGGGTAATAATAGCTAAAATCTATTCACCCCCCCTCTAGATTAATATAATTGATAACACGCCTCGAGTATTTAGTTATTTACATCTTTACGATTCCTTGTTGCCATGGGTCTTCTAAAGTTTAGGGTTGATTTCTGTGTTTCTGCCGAGTTGGTTCGAGCCCAGTACGCTGATGCAGCGAACACCTTTACTTTTGGGATTTTTCCTTCAGCGACCACGTTTCTACTTGTGGCGAGTATATATCTAGTTCTGGCGACCACGCCTTTGATTTTATTGATTTAAGGCAGCAACATTCTGGCTCGCCACATTTTCTCCCTTTGACTAAGTCAATGAGTGACGTGGTAACCTTTTCTTCATTATCTATTGACTCTTTTGGTGACGTGTCTGCTTGGCGAATTTATACATACAACAAATATAAACATGCAAGAAGAGATGTTAATGAACATTAATGCATAACAATAAGACACACAACATCCAAGAATTAACCATATGCATGAGTTGTGAGTGTGTGCAACTATCTTGTAAGGTTCCCATTTGTTGATTGGCTCATTTCATGGACAAACCACATGTTGGGGATTCTTGTAAGGGTAGCTTAAGTGTAGGTGTTATTGCTAAGGCCCTTTGAAGACCTCATTCTTGATAATCACCGAAGGTAAATCTCTATGTGCTTACTTGTCTTGAAGAGATAGTTGCACACACTCACAACTCATGCATATGTTTAATCCTTGTATGTTGTGTGTCTTATTTGTGTGCTTTAATGTTCATTAACATCTCTTCTTGCATGTTAGTTTGATTGCATCTTGCATATCCAATTGCCTTGTCATGCTTAGACTTAGGATTGCATTTTTGTATTGGGCGCTCCCAAAAGCGCTCTACAGAAGCGCTGTACGAACAGCCCCCTTTGAGCGTTGTACAGACCTGAGCGATTTAATTCGGTCACTGTACGAGCACTGTACAAAGCGCTGTACAGGGCGCTCTACGTAGAGCGCCCCTCTGTTTTTCCGTGAGAACAGAGCAGGGGCGCTGTACAGGCGTTGTACAGAAGCGCCCTACGTATAGCGCCCAAGGAAAATTTGTGGTGTCACTTATCAAAACGACCATACTTCATCTTGACACCCTATATATATGCCACTTTGACTTTAGGTCAATTACAAGAGTTCATATTCAGATTTCATACTTAGGATATTTTTCAAAGAGGAGAAAAATTCCAAGAACTCATTTTTAATCACTCAAACACTATTTTCATGATCATCAATCATCATCTAGTATCATCTTTGATCTTCTAGATGTCATCTTGCATGGATTCTTCATCATACTTTGCTTGGTAAGATTTTCACTAATATCTTACATATTTTGTGTTTCTCTTAACAAGCAATCTCAATTAATTACTTGTATGTTATTTTCTATACTTTGGATGCAAGATTGAGATTAGTGTGATGTATGTTTGAGAAGTTGTATTGTGATAGCTAATTAGGTTTTGTGCTTAATCTTGATTAGCTAAACTATTTGACATGTCATTTAGTTTTTAATATCTAGGATTGTTCTAATTGCATATTAATCATCTTAGATAAGCATATAGGGTTTCCCTTGCTCTATGTTGCATTTTGGATATTCATATATTCACTTAGGGTGTTAATCTCTTCATTGAGAAAGTAAGTCTTGTGTGTAGCTTCCGGGATTAGGTTGCTTAGATCGCAAGCAAATTGGACAATGTTCACTCATACCGGGATTAGGTAGGTGTGTGATTACTTCTGGGATTAGGTTGTAATCGTTTTACACATTTAGTGGATTCGAGGTTCGAGTGTGGCTTATTTACTAGCCCGTGGTTTTTCCCGTGAGGGTTTCCACGTAAAAATCAAGTGTTATTTAATTTCCGCATTTTATACTTGATTTACTACTTTATCTATTTAGGGGTAATTTCGTAATTTTGTCTTAATACGAAAAATTGGGTAATAAGCTTAAAATCTATTCACCCCCCCCCCCCCCCCCCCCTCTAGATAGTTTTATACACACCGTGCTATAATTTGTTTCATATCTCTTCAAGACAAGTAAGCACTTAGAATTTTACCTTCGGTGCTTATCAAGGATGAGGTCTTTAAAGAGCATTGAACTTGAACATCAATACCTAAGCTACCCTTACAATGAATCCCCATCATGTGGTTTGACCACGAAATGAGCCAATCAACAAATGGGAACCTTACAAATCGGGTCGACTGGTTCACGGGTCTGGTCTGCGGGTTTATTTTGCCCGGTTAGAGGTTGAAGACGTGTGACGTCACGTTGACATGCGCAGAAAGCCCAAAACGACATCGTCCCTCTTAGTGACGTGGCGCTGATGCCTGCTTTGGCTGGTGAAATACACAATGTACACCTTAACTCTTCACTAATCACCGAATTTGTAATAATTTCTCCAAATTGCACTTTGACCCCTGATTCTCCATAATTACGTAATTGCCCTCTTTTGCCCATGATTTTGCTACTTTCCTCCAGTTTGGTCTAGAATACCCCTGATGAGTTGAAATACCTGAAAAACACTTATTTACAACATTAAATACCTAAAAGGGCTCGAAAAACAGTTACAAAAGCTAAGTAATGGAGTGCAAAATGTGAACATTTGTAGCGCGATCCAGCCCCCAAACATGACTTTTGGTCGTCCTCGAGCAAACTACAAACAATATGAACACAAAAACAATACAGTCCTAAAATAAAAAAAACAAAACACAATGCACACTAAAAACATTTTGCGATGCAACGAGAGATGTGCAATATAGGAATGACACATGCTAAAGCCGCTAATTAGAGGCTAACATGTTGACTTCCTTAAAAGCACACAACACCGTGAATCCTACACTCTAAATACAATGAAATTCCCTTAAGCAATATAGTGTAAAATATACCTAGAGGGGGGGGGGGGGGGGGGGGGGGGTGAATAGGTATAGGCTCCAAATTCTTCCAATTTAAAAATAATGCGGAATATAACAAAGAGAATGCACACTTGATTAGATTTTAGCAAATGAATTGATTTCACTAATACAAGAGTTAAACAATTTACAAGATATGCAATCAATGTAAGATATGGAAGATAAAGAAAAGTAAAAACAAAAATGAACACAAGTGTTTTTACGTGGTAAAACCTCAAAGAGGAAACATCCATGGGTTGATACCACAACCACCGGCAAAGCAATCCACTATGTGAAAAAGGACTTACACACTCAAGCTATCACTCATGATATCCGCTCAAGCTATCAACTCCTAATCTACCCTCGGGCTAGTGAATCACCAAGCCTACTTCCTATCTGAGATGTATCCTACACCTCTAGAAAGCAACTTCCTATCCAAGACGCTCACGTCTCTAGGAAGATTTCATGCTTAGCTATCCGGATCACAAAGATCCTAGTTAAGCTCTCCTAGTTCAACCATCAGGAGTACCACACTCCTAGCTAAGACTTTTGCTTGACTATCCGGACCACATGTCCTAGTCAAGACTCCCTTGCTCTTCACAAAGCTTCACTCACTTTGCAAGAGACTTCAACCTTATGCAAGGCTATGATCTAAAGTGATGCAAATGATGCAAGCACAATCAAATTAAGCTAGATGATCAATCAAGCAAAATGTACATGTTCATTGATAGTCTAGAATATGATTTCAACACACAATCACAAAATTATCTAGAAATCATGACATGCAAATCAATAAGAACAAAGGTATGAATATTCAATTTATCACACTAAAAACCTAGTTCTTAGATCATGAAACAAAACATAGAAAATAACATGAAGCACATCACACATATATTTTCTAGAATCAATTTCATGATAAATCAAGTTTAGCACATATATGTTCAAAACAAATCACAAAGCTAAAACTCAATTAACAAATGATCAAACAACCCTAGCAAGTGATCTAACATACTTCTCAACAAATTTCATCAATCAAATAGTAAGAATCAAGAGATGATCAAAGATGAAATCGAAAAAGAAGAAGTTGAAAATCAAACACTGACCACGTACTGAAAATGGATCAGCTGAGAAAAATGGTGAAGTCAGCTGCCTCTGGAAATGCTTGGGGTTTGTAGGTCTCTTCGAGACCAACAATTTTGGTTTTTGAATCGATTGATTTCGAGTTCGTATGAGAGAGATATGATCAAAACAAGTAAACAAAAATTGTGAAGAAAACTGCAGAAAATCGTGAAAGTGTTCTTCAAAAAATTGCATAAGTGTGGAGGGAAGGAGGTTGGCTTAAAAGGAGGGAAAGGAGAAATTTTCCGAGCGAATCACGTGCTGCCATGTCACCACCCCGTGGGGGGCGCGTGGGGCCCACAGGAGCAGAGGGCTCCCTTGCCCGTGGGGCCCACGGCCTCCCTCACGGGCTGGCCAAGTGGCCATACGTGATTCACACTTCTCTCGCGCGCTCCCTCGGTTCGTTGGCCCATATCTTGAGCATCCAACCTCCGATTTCGAATCTGTTTTCGGATTACGAACTGTGACTCCCTCACGCACGACTATGACTACTCAAATTTGAAAAATGGTTGAGAAATCATCTCGGAATCCGATGATGAAGTCAACACAACAAATGAGAACGAAAAGTAGCATAGTCAACTTGTTTGGACTCGAAACCTTATGAATGAGTAACCGAAACGACCGGAACTTGATAAGGCATTAAATAAGAACATGTTTAAGTTATAAACACAAAATATTGAAACAAATAAACACATATTCACACAAGCATGCCATATCAAAGAGATAGTCACAAAGCTGCAATTTCACAATGTTTGTCAATACAAGATCAATGCATGAGCATGCTATGAAGTGTGTGAATGTGCTATACCAAATGTTTGAACCACGATGTAGGGACACACATGTATGAATTGTGTGTGTGTGTGCTAACGCCTTGCAAGAGGGTGGAAGTCAAGATTTACCTTTGACGTTTTTCACCTCTTGAAGACGACTTTTGCACTAGACGTTGCTCTTCACTCTTTAAGCTTCCTTCCTTCAAATAATGTCCTAAGCAACAACTAATACAATCATAGAGTGTTTTGCAATGGAATTTAGCCAATACAAATCATAAACCTTACATACAAAGTTTCAAAAATGAAACACTCGAATGCAAGAACACAATTCGCCTTGACTCTAATCCTTATCGGATTTCCGTCGAATTTTCTCTCAAAATCCTAAGTTCACTCTAATCAAGCATATGCGAGTTTGGAAATTATGTAAGGACAACAATTATAACGCATATGAATACCATCAAATAAAGCACAATTTATGGAATTAATCTCATGAAAGAATTGATGTGCCACAAACGTGGAAAGAACATGCAAAAACCGTATCCCCAAGCTAGACTGTAAGGTTTATAGTTTGTGTTGGCATCAATTCCATATCAAAACGTGTTTCTCTTGTATTGTTTAGTGGTTAGTAATTGAAGAATTAAGAAGACGAAGGACGTCTCAACCACAATTCATTCAAGAAGCCGGCTTTTAAGAGATTCGTGCATCATTGGTCAACAAAGGTATTAAAGGACCTCATATCTCTTACAAGGCTAGGCACACACACACACACAGCATTCTTGTGTGTTCCTTCATGATTTAATTTCATTTATATATCACTTTCACACACTTGGCAAAATATGCTCAAGCATTCATATTATGTTGATAAACTTTGTGTTTTGCATTTTCTAGGATTATGTCCGGAAACTAGCATATGTGTGTGTCTTTGTGTTTGTATGTTTCCATATCTTTGTATTTGGACTTGAATATGCTCTATTATGATTCCTTATTGAGTTCCGGTCATTTCAGTTACTCATTCATGTAGTTTCGAGTCCAAACGATGTAGCTACGCTACTTTTCGTTCGCATTCGTTGAGTTGACTTCATTGATGTTTTCCGAGATGATTTCTCAACCGTTTTTCAAAGTTGTGTAGTCATCGCCATGTGTGAGAGAGTCATGGTTTGTAATCCAGAAACAAATTCGAAATCGCAGTTCGGATGCCAAAGATACGGGCTGAAGAACCGAGGGAGCGCGCGAGAAGACAGCCCAGGCCGTGAGACCACTTGGGCTGGCCGTGTGTGAGGCCGTGGGCCCCACGGCCAAGGGGGCTCTCTGCCCCCGTGTGGGCCATGTGACCCCCACAGACAGGGGTGACATGGCCTCACACCATTGGCCGGTTTTGTCTTCTCTCTCCTCCTATTCCGTCCCTCTCTCTCTCCATTTGAAATTTTAAGAAGAAAAAAATTGGTTTTCCCGTAAGAACTTCTCTCCAGATTTTCAGAATTTCAAAACACCATATCTTCCTCATCCGGAGTCGGATTTGAGTGATTCAAGTTGGAGAGTGTTCATAATTGAGTCCTCTATCATCTCGGTTTGGTAGATGTTTGATCATGATTTCTGGTGGTTCCACACTGATTTCCGAACCAGCTCGTGAAACCAAGGTATTGGACTTAACTTTGGGATTTCTTTCTTTTTAACCTTCCATTTGCTTGGGGTTTCTTCTTCTATATCTATGTTTATGTTTGGTAAAAGCTATTGAGAAAGATAGCTTGATTATCATTCTAATTGAAAGTCAATTTGTGGACTAATGTTGACTAGTTTCTATGATTCTAGGTTTTACATATGTTTGTGAGTTGTATTGTGATTAGAATGGCATCTTAGGTTGTTTGGAATTTGATTGAATTAATTTTGTGATAACTGACCTTGAGATTTGATTTGATCCTTTGATTGATGAAATCTAGGACTTGTGTATTTGTTTGTGATTTAGAGAATCTAGATTTTGATTGATGTAAATCTCAAATCCTTGCTCTATATTTTTGGCTAGAATATTGATTGATTTAATTCTCATATATCTAGCATTTAATTGTATATTGATAGCATCTAGAATTTGTACTTCATGAATATATTTTGATTCAAGTGTTGTATATGTGAATGAGACTTTGAGCTTATGTGTTTGGTGTTTCACATGCTTTAGGTTTTATTCGTGTATTTTGCATCTAGACTTGATTACTTGTGATATCACATGTTTAGGTCTATTTGTGCCATAGAATGTATTGATCACATGTTCTATGTTGTATTGATTGTTTGCATCATTTGCATTCACATGATCACACTAGGAAGTCCTTGTAAAAGGCATGAAGTCTTGGTTAGAGTCGGGGTGACTCGGATAGCCAAGCAAGAAGTCTTGCCTAGAGTCGGGATGACTCGGATAGGTAAGCAAGGAGTCATGGCTAGAGTCGGGAGGACTCGGATAGTCATGCATGGGAGGCTCCCTAGAGGCAAGAGTGCCTTGGATAGGGAGTTGGCTATTGTATTGGTAGGCCTAGGCGTATGGTTAGACATAGACTCCGATAGAGCGGGGTACACGGGAGGTGTATGCACTCTTGAGGAATTTCTAATCTACCATCGATGTTGGTTTTGTGTGGTGTCCAATATATAGTGGTTTCGCATCATTGAGGGATTTCACACTTTCCAATAGGGTTGGGTAGGCTTAGACTTCACTAGGTTGGGTGAGCTAAAGATTGGTCACTTTGTGAATGTTCTATGTTTACTTTCCAATAATATAGTTCCCAATGGTTGTAGTTCAACCCGTGGATGTTTCCTCCTTGGAGGTTTTACCACGTTAAAAAATCTCTTGTGTTAATTCTTCCTATCTCTTTCTCTTATATTTTAATTGTATATTTTATTATCTTGGTTCATAATATTCACATGTGATGTATTTTGAAGCAAGACTTTGTATAGTGTGGTTTGTGGATTCATTCTTTTGATCATTGTTGTATCTATGATTCTTTTGTATATTGTAATTTTTGTATAGTGATATTTTGATCACTCTTGTAACTAATTGAACATTTATTGAAATACAAGCTTACTTTGTTGTTTTGTTTATTTGTTCTTATACCTCACACAACTAGATGATATACTTAGACCTTGCTCTTATGATTGTATTATCGTATTGTCTATGTATGTCTTCCTTGGCTTATTTTGTTGTGTGTAAGGCTACCTTGAGGGACAAACGAAAGTTTTGAATGTACACAAACGAAGTTAAATTGCTTAAAGCATACCTAAAGGGGGGGGGGGGGGGGTGAATAGGTTTTTACACCTTTTTTCAAACCCTTGAACAAACATCCGTTTGTCCCTCAAGGTAGCCTTACACACAACACAATAAGCCAAGGTAGACATACATAGACAATACGATGACACAATCATAAGAGAAATATCTAAGTATATCAACAAGTCATGTGAGGTAAAGTATCAAATAAACATAACAACAAAATAAGCTTGTATTTCATAAGATGTTCAATGTGTTACAAGAGTGAACAAAATGTCACTAAACAAATATTACAATATACAAAAGAATCAAAGATACAAGTTTGATCTATAAAATGAATACACTAATCACACTATACAAAGACTTGGTTCACAATACATCACAAGTGAATATTATGAATCAAGACAATAAAATATACAATTAAAATATAAGAGAAGAGATAGAAAGAATTAACACAAGGGATTTTTTAACGTGGTAAAACCTCCAAGGAGGAAACATCCACGGGTTGAACTACAACCATTGGGTACTATATTATTGGAAAGTAAACATAGAACATTCACAAAGTGACCAATCTTTAGCTCACCCAACCTAGTGAAGTCTAAGCCTACCCAACCCTATTAGAAAGTATGAAATCCCTCAATGATGCGGAACCACCATATATTGGACAACACACTCAACCAACATCGATGGTAGATTAGAAATTCCTCAAGAGTGCATACACCTCCCGTGTACCCCGCTCTATCGGACTCTATGTCTAACCATACGCCTAGGCCTACCAATATATTAGTCAACTCCCTATCCAAGGCACTCTTGCCTCTAGGAAGCCTCCTATGCATGACTATCCGAGTCCTCCCGACTCTAGCCATGACTCCTTGCTTACCTATCCGAGTCATCCCGACTCTAGGCAAGTCTTCTTGCTTGGCTATCCAAGTCACCCCGACTCTAGCCAAGACTTCTTGCCTTTTACAAGGACTTCCTAGTGTGATCATGTGAATGCAAATGATGCAAACAATCAAATCAACATAGAACATGTGATCAATACATCCTATGGCACAAGTAGACCTAAACATGTGAAATCACAAGTAATCAAGTCTAAATGCAATAATAAGAGAATAGAAACCTAAGCATGTGAAACACCTAACACATACACTCAAAGTCTCATTCACATACACAACACTTGAATCATAATATGTTCATGAAGTACAAGATTCAAGATGCTATCAATATACAATTAAATGCTAGATATATGAGATTAAAATCAATCAATATACTAGACAAAAATATAGAGCAAGGTTTTGAGATTTACATCAATCAAAACCTATATTCTCTAAATCACAAACAAATACACAAATCCTTGATTTCTTCAATCAAAGGACCAAATCAAATCTCAAAGTCATTTTAACACAAAATTAATTCAATTAAGTATCAAACAACCTAAGATGCCATTCTAATCACAATACAACTCACAAACAAATGTAAAACCTAGAATCATAAAATCTAGTCAACATCATAAAATCTAGTCAACATAAGTCCACAAATTGAGTTTCAATTAGAATGATAATCAAGCTACCTTTTCAAATAGCTTTTATAAAACAATAACATAGATATAGAAGAAGAAACCCCAAGCATTTGGAAGGTCAAATAACAAGAAATCCCTAAGATGAGACCATTACCTCGGATTTTGAAGCTGGTTCGGAATTCAGTGATCAACCACTAGAAATCACGATCAAACAGCTACCAAACCACTTGGAGATGTTAGAGGACTCAAATACAAACACTCTCCAACTTGAATCACTCAAATCCGACTCAGGATGAGGAAGATATGGTGTTTCGAAAATCAAAAATTTCAGAGGAGAGAGCTGACGGGAAAACTGAAATTTTCTTCTTAAAAATTCAAAATGAAAGAGAGAGGGAAGAAATAGGAGGAGAGAGAAGAAGTTTTTCAGCCAATCACATGGTGCCACGTCACCCCCAGGCCGTGGGGGGCGCGTGACCCACACGGGAGCAGAGGCTGCTCCAGGCCGTGGGGCCCACGGCCAGCCCTTGTGGCCCACGGCCTGGGCTATCCTCTCGCGTGCTCCCTCGGTTCGTCGGCCTGTATCTCGGGCGTCCGAACTCCAAATTTGAATCCATTTTCGGATTACGAACCGTGACTCTCTCACACACGAAAACGACTATACAACTTTGATAAACGGTTGAGAAATCATCTCGGAAATCATCGATGAAGTCAACACAACGTAAGAGAATGTAAAGTGGCATAGTCAACACGTTAGGACTCGAAACCTTATGAATGAGTAACCGAAACGACCGGAACTCAATAAGACATTGAATAAGAACATGTACAAGTCCTAAACACAAAATACGGAAACATACAAACACAAATACACACACATATGCTAGTTTCCGGACATAGTCCTAGAAAATGCAAAACACAAAGTTTATTAACTAAATGTGAATGCATGAGCATATTTTGCCAAGTGTGTGAAAGTGAAATGTAAATGAAATAAAATCATGAAGGGACACACAAGAATGATATGTGTGAGTGTGTGCCTAGCCTTGTAAGAGATAAGAGGACTTAGAATACCTTTGTAGACCGATAATGCCCGAAACTCTTAAAAGCCGGCAACTTGAACGAATAATGGTTGAGACGTCCTTCGTCTTCAAAATCCTTCATTTACTAACCACTAAACATTACAAGTAAAACACGTTTTGATATGGAATTAATGCCAACACTAATTATCAACCTAACAAGTTTGTTCAAGGGATTGAAAAAAGGTGTAAAAACCTATTCACCCCCCCCCCCCCCCCCCCCCCCTCCTAGGTATGCTTTAAGCAATTTAACTTCGTTTGTATACTTTCAATTGGTATCAGAGCGGGTCGTCAGACGACACTCGACGAGATCCGGTTTATACTTACGTGTAAATTGCTTAGGTTTTTGTGTCATAGTTGTCCTCCTTTATTTGTTGTGGAAAAGGTTCTTCTCATTTTTCATTGCATTTGTCTACTAACAAATTTGTTGATAAGCTTGAAAGAGTGTTAGTTACAAAAGTAAAGAAGAAGATGTTCTTGTGTTCCAAAGGTTGATCAATTTAGATTTGATCACCTACTCAAGCAACATAATGAAGAAATCCACATGGAGTGATGATGTCTCTAGTGATGAGGAGAGCTCAAGTGATGAGTCTTCTAGTGAAGAAGAGTTGGTAAGCAACTTTGTTGCATTCATGACCTCTCACTCTATCCTAGAGGATGTATGTCAAGATTCGTTGGATGAGGAGGTTGATCCAAATCATTAAGAATGCTTAAGATGATTTGATCAAGCTTCAAGTGGATGAGTTTGTCTCAACAACTCGGAGGCTCTTAGGTGAAAGAATGCTCTTGCCAAGAAGCTTAGAGAAGTTGAAGGGTTTGTTCTTGAAAGGGATAGGATCATCTCTAGTTTGACTCTAGGAGGCTCAAGCGACTTGGTAGTTGAGGAGAAGCTCATAGTAGCATCACTTCCTACAAGCAAGGTCGTTGTTGATAAGAAAACTCTTAAGAAGAGACGTTCCAAGACCAAGAACAAGTTGAAGAACAAGGTACCCCTTGAAACTCCCATTTGTGCTTCTCTAACTCCGGAAGGTAAAATCTCTCATTTTGTTCCCATATGTCATTTTTGCAATACCTTAGGCCATATCAAGCCCAAGTGCTATAAATTCATTGAATATTGCAACTTAGAAAATGCATCTAGGAATAGAGAGATTGGACCTAATTCTATTCATGCTAAAGCTTTTGAATATGGAAAGCATGATAATTTTTCAAAGCATGTTAAGAATGTCCGGAAGGTGAAGAATGCATATCTTTCAAAATTTGACCATGCATGTGTTGCTAACAATGTTGAGAAAAAGAGTATTAATGATATTATTGTGAATCAAGTTGTGGAAGAACTTTACTCTAGGTTCAACATTGTGGTCAAAGAGAATCTTGATGATGTTCGTGTATGTCCACCCAAGACAAAATTTGTCAAGGGTGAGTGCTCTTACCATTAGTGTAAGTTGCACATGTGAGTTAGCTTTAAGACTAGTGTTGTTGATAAGAAGCTTAGCTTTTTGCTTTGTGTCTTTACAACTTGACATGAACTTAGCTATCTCACTTTGTTTGTTATGATAGTCAAAATTTGTTGATTAACTTTTGAGAAGTTTTTTTTTTGGAATCTATATGGTAACATTGTTGTTATGGCTTTTAGAGAAAGTCATTTTTTTTGTTGTTTGTTTGAGTTGGATTACATTGTCTTTAGTCTCTTGGAATCTACACACCTATAACTTGTAGTCATGAGGACTTACAAGCCAAGAGGACTCATAAAAAGGGTGAAGGCATTGTATTTGGTGAAATTAGCCTGCGAAGGTATCTCTATATCATATTGCTTGCTTACTTGATTTTTCATCTATCAACTCATTGTTTATATCACATTCATGAAGCATGTCATAATTGAGAACTAGTATAGTGTTTATATGGTCCTCTTTGACATTTGCTAGTTTAAGATCTTTGGGTGATAAGTGTTCACATTGATCTTATTTCATGAAGTGTGTTGTTATTTGTATGATTGTTGAGTGGCTAATTTTTGAATAATGTGAGCTTCATATTCTTTGATAGCTACTCTCTTGAGAAGTAGAGATCTTAAGTAAGTCTCTTTACTTGCTTCTAGATCATGTGCTTTTAAGCCTTGAAATTGGTTTCAAAAATGCACTTTGCTTCTCTTGTATGTTTTGTTAAGTATGTTGAGCTTGATTGATGTTCGCTTTAGATATACCTTGAAGTCCTAAGGACTAGTACATTTAAAAATGACCAATGGTTGGTATCCATTTGCTTCGGCAACATAGAACTCAACGAGCACCCTCATGGAAAGGGCTACACACCTTGGTTGTGAAGCTACCCAATGTAGGAAAGGGCTACGCCATTGTGATGAGTGAAAGCCGCCATGAGGAGTATATGTTTTTGTTAGAAAAATCAAAGAAGTGTTGAATTGAATCATAAAAAAAAAAAAAAAAAAAAAAAAAAAAAGGCTTTTGGAGTATAGTTGAATAATCAAATGAGCTCGGGTTGACAAATAGAAATGGGTTGACGAGCCACATACACACACACGCTCACATGTTGAAATCTATTCTCTTTATAAGCAAAATTTTGGATGATAACCGGTTTGACCTTTTTATGGAAAGGCCTAAGATGAATAGATTTTGAAATTGTTTGCATGCTTGATTATCAAACTACTTCTTTTCATATACTTGAAGCAAAATCTTCACACACTCACTTTTGCTTAATTAGTATTTTTGATACTTTAGCAATTTTTGATGACATATGAGAGTGATTGAAAATCTTGATGTTACTCTCTTAGATATGTGAAGCTTATTTGCAAATCTAATAAAATTGCTTGTGATGTGATTGTGTGGTGATTTTTGTGAACATTTATCTATCTTGATTTTAGATGAGGCACTTATCAAGGGGGAGCATAATATGCTAAATTCTTGTTCTCTTTTGTGACATGTTCACATGTTCTTCAAGGTTGTTGTTTGTTGGCATTATTCTTATTTTTTGATAAATCATGAAGATGCTATGATAAATTCTTATTCGCATGATGATTTATTGAATATAGTGTTTTGCCTTTGTATATGTTTATTGGTTACTAATTTGTTTCTTTGTTTCCTCTCACTTTGGTTTTTAGTTTGTTTTTGTATAGCAAGATTATGGGAAAAGCAAAGAAGATTGGTGGAAATACTTCTTCAACTCCCATTGACAAGTCCAAACCTACAATTTCTTCCAAAATTTCCAAAGCTAACAAAGTGGATGAATTGGGAATTTTTGGTTGCAAAAAGCTAATTCAAGAAAGAGGTATTGACTTGGACTCTTGTGTTGGATCCTATGTTTATGATGTGCTTAAGAGTAGAAATTGGAATTCATGGGTGAACATGTTAGGAATCTCTAATGAGACCGTTGTTAAAGAGTTTTATCATGCTTACAAATCTAGTTCTAATGTGACAAGTGCTACTCTAAGCATAAGGAAAGTTGTCTTTAGAGTTTGTTCTAGGAAGGTTAATGAATTTCTAGACTTACCCGATGACATTGAGTCAGAATTCCTTGATGTTGACATCTTGGAAAACCTTGATTTAATGGGTAGGACTCTATGTGATGATAGTGATTTTGTGTGGGGGAAACGTGCTTATATTAAGCAAGGTGAGTTAACAAAAATTAGTGCATTTTGACATTTATTTGTTTGCTTCAATCTTGTTGTTTCTACTAATGCTTCGGAGCTTAATAGAGACAAAATCAAGATTGTATATGCCTTGGTGACTAACAAACCTATAAATCTTGGTGAATTGCTTGTGGAGCAAATAGAGATTGCGGCTTGTACTAGTCGTTTGGATAAGAAATTGGCATTTCCAGGATTTATATCTCAATTGTGCTTAGCTAAAGGTGTGAGGAATCTTGATGGTGATGTTATGCTTCCTCCCTTAGAGAAGTTGAGTGAGAAACGTGTGGCATCCATGTCATACAAGGACAAGGGAAAGTCTAATGATATGCTTAGACTTTTTGGTGAATCTCTTGATTCTAACCATGTCCCTAGCTCATCCGCTCTTCCTAGTTGGGCTTTAAAATTGAGGAATGAGGTTGAAGAATCTTGTAGGTTGATTGAGGCGTCACAAAGGAAGATTGAAGTCCTTAGTGCCAAGCTTGTTGTTCAAGATGAAAGGATCAAAGAGTTGGAAGGAAAATCAACTCCAACAAGGCAATATGTGAGATCCGCACACCGCTCTTCTTTCCTTGGTGGCACAAGTGGTTAGAGAGCTTCATGAGGTATATTTTCTTACTCTTTCCCTTTGGCTTCATATCATGTCAAAAAGGGGGAGAAATATGAGAAACATATGGGAGAAATCTAGCTTACTTAGTCTCATTTTAGTTGTTTTATATCTTCGTATATTTGGTATCTAGCTTGAACTATATGGCATGTAATATTTTTTTTTTTGTTGTTGAATCTTGGCTTAGAATATTTTGATGGATAGTATGTATTAAGGGGGAGCATACTTGATCCACTTGAACTTATATGTTACTATTTTCTTCCCTAAGATTGGATATTGCCATATTTGTTGTCTCTTGGATATTCTTGTGCTTTCAAGTTCTTTTTAGGTGATATCAAGAGAAGACCAAGTTGAAGTTTAAGATTTGTTGTGGTTGTTAATTTGTGTCTATATGTGTAACTCATTGTACTCATTGTGACCAAATTTTCTTTGTAATTGTTTTAGTGTTTGTTTAGGGGTTTTGACATGGAATTTGCCAAAGCGGGAGATTGTAAGGTTTATAGTTTGTGTTGGCATCAATTCCATATCAAAACGTGTTTCTCTTGTATTGTTTAGTGGTTAGTAATTGAAGAATTAAGAAGACAAAGGACGTCTCAACCACAATTCATTCAAGAAGCCAGCTTTTAAAAGATTCGTGCATCATTGGTCAACAAAGGTATTAAAGGACCTCATATCTCTTACAAGGCTAGGCACACACACACACATAGCATTCTTGTGTGTTCCTTCATGATTTAATTTCATTTATATATCACTTTCACACACTTGGCAAAATATGCTCATGCATTCATATTATGTTGATAAACTTTGTGTTTTGCATTTTCTAGGACTATGTCCGGAAACTAGCATATGTGTGTGTCTTTGTGTTTGTATGTTTCCGTATTTTTGTATTTGGACTTGAATATGCTCTATTATGATTCCTTATTGAGTTACAGTCGTTTCGGTTACTCATTCATGTAGTTTCGAGTCCAAACGATGTAGCTACGCTACTTTTCGTTCTCATTCGTTGAGTTGACTTCATCGACATTTTCCAAGATGATTTCTCAATCGTTTTTCAAACTTGTGTAGTCGTCGTCGTGCGTGAGAGAGTCATGGTTCGTAATCCGGAAACGGATTCGAAATCGGAGTTCGGATGCCCAAGATACGGGTTGAAGAACCGAGGGAGTGCGCGAGAAGACAGCCCAGGCCGTGAGACCACTTGGGCTGGCCATGTGTGAGGCCGTGGGCCCCACGGCCAAGGGGGCTCTCTGCCCCTGTGTGGGCCATGTGCCCCCCACAGCCAGGGGGTGACATGGCCTCACACCATTGGCCGGTTTTGTCTTCTCTCTCCTCCTATTTCTTCCCTCTCTCTCTCCATTTGAAATTTTAAGAAGAAAAAAATTGGTTTTCCCGTAAGAACTTCTCTCCAGATTTTCAGAATTTCAAAACACCATATCTTCCTCATCCGGAGTCGGATTTGAGTGATTCAAGTTGGAGAGTGTTTGTATTTGAGTCCTCTATCATCTCCAAGTGGTTTGGTAGCTGTTTGATCATGATTTCTGGTGGTTCCACACTGATTGCCGAACCAGCTCGTGAAACCAAGGTATTGGACTTACCTTTGGGATTTCTTTCTTTTTAACCTTCCATTTGCTTGGGGTTTCTTCTTCTATATCTATGTTTATGTTTGGTAAAAGCTATTGAGAAAGATAGCTTGATTATCATTCTAATTGAAAGTCAATTTGTGGACTAATGTTGACTAGTTTCTATGATTCTAGGTTTTACATATGTTTGTGAGTTGTATTGTGATTAGAATGGCATCTTAGGTTGTTTGGAACTTGATTGAATTAATTTTGTGATAAATGACCTTGAGATTTGATTTGATCCTTTGATTGATGAAATCTAGGATTTGTGTATTTGTTTGTGATTTAGAGAATCTAGGTTTTGATTGATGTAAATCTCAAATCCTTGCTCTATATTTTTGGCTAGAATATTGATTGATTTAATTCTCATATATCTAGCATTTAATTGTATATTGATAGCATCTTGAATTTGTACTTCATGAATATATTTTGATTCAAGTGTTGTATATGTGAATGAGACTTTGAGCTTATGTGTTTTGTGTTTCACATGCTTTAGGTTTTATTCGTGTATTTTTCATCTAGACTTGATTACTTGTGATATCACATGTTTAGGTCTATTTGTGCCATAGAATGTATTGATCACATGTTCCATGTTGTATTGATTGTTTGCATCATTTGCATTCACATGATCACACTAGGAAGTCCTTGTAAAAGGCATGAAGTCTTGGTTAGAGTCGGGGTGACTCGGATAGCCAAGCAAGAAGTCTTGCCTAGAGTCGGGATGACTCGGATAGGTAAGCAAGGAGTCATGGCTAGAGTCGGGAGGACTCGGATAGTCATGCATGGGAGGCTCCCTAGAGGCAAGAGTGCCTTGGATAGGGAGTTGGCTATTGTATTGGTAGGCCTAGGCGTATGGCTAGACATAGACTCCGATAAAGCGGGGTAAATGGGAGGTGTATGCACTCTTGAGGAATTTCTAATCTACCATCGATGTTGGTTTTGTGTGGTGTCCAACATATGGTGGTTTCGCATCATTGAGGGATTTCACACTTTCCAATAGGGTTGGGTAGGCTTAGACTTCACTAGGTTGGGTGAGCTAAAGATTGGTCACTTTGTGAATGTTCTATGTTTACTTTTCAATAATATAGTACCCAATGGTTGTAGTTCAACCCGTGGATGTTTCCTCCTTAGAGGTTTTTCCACGTTAAAAAATCTCTTGTGTTAATTCTTCCTATCTCTTTCTCTTATATTTTAATTGTATATTTTATTATCTTGTTTCATAATATTCACATGTGATGTATTTTGAAGCAAGACTTTGTATAATATGGTTTGTGGATTCATTCTTTTGATCATTGTTGTATCTATGATTCTTTTGTATATTGTAATTTTTGTATAGTGATATTTTGATCACTCTTATAACTAATTGAACATCTATTGAAATACAAGCTTACTTTGTTGTTGTGTTTATTTGTTCTTATACCTCACACAACTAGATGATATACTTAGACCTTGCTCTTATGATTGTATTATCGTATTGTCTATGTATGTCTTCCTAGGCTTATTTTGTTGTGTGTAAGGCTACCTTGAGGGACAAACGAAAGTTTGTTCAAGGGATTGAAAAAAGGTGTAAAAACCTATTCACCCCCCTCTCTAGGTATGCTTTAAGCAATTTAACTTCGTTTGTATACTTTCATAGACTTTTTAAAAGATCAACTAGGGCTTTCCTTAAGGTTTGCAATGGGGCCATGGGTAGAATTTTGGTGAATGAAAGAAATGGAATGGAATTCTAGAGTTATTGATCATACTAAATAATTTGATTTCAAGCTCATTATACAATTTGATTATAAAACGTCAAGGCTAAGACTTTGAATTATAACAATTCCAATTTGATAACATCAAAGGCTTCAAGTGTTGAATTTTCACACTTGTACAATTTTTGCCTCTATAACTTACATAGTTTCTCTTAAACGCCTAAGTACACACTATTTACAATTTGAGCTAAATAATTGCATTTATAATTTATGCACTAATTTTATGATCAACAACTATAGTATGGTTTGTGTTTAGTGTATATGGTTGTTTATGGAGATGTGAGTGATGAAATGAATGGTTTGTGTTTGGTCTCAAAGTTGGCAATAGGAGCACACATAAGGGACATGGAAAGTGTTTGGGCAATAAATAGTAGTTAAGCACACGCATTGCCTAGAATCATATCAAAAAGTCTATCTAACAAGGGAATACAATTCACACAAGCAGTCCACTTAATTTTCATGTTCTATGGCAATCAATGAGCATTATGCAAAATGAGATCATACTTGGAACAAAACTGTTTTGAAGAGTGTGTATACGAGTAGAAACAAAAACCCTCAAAATATGAACGCTAAGGCTCTAAATCTTACATGGGTAGTCTCCACTATTGGTTTTAGCAATCTTGCGATAAGTCCTATTCACTAAGCAAAAGAGAAAGGGACTAATACACAATGCGCAATGCAATCTCGGAAGGAAATTCGTTAGCTAAAACTTAGCAATTAACACATGTAACACATTCCTTCATAGCACATACACCCTAGCATCAAAATAGACAAATTGTCAAGTTTCGCTCAATCGCAATAAAAACGAAATTTTTTACGAAAAACACAAAAACACAGTTTTCAACACAAAAATATACAACACCATGTGACAAAGTGTTAACATGTCCACACCCCCAAACCTAAACTCTACATTGTCCTCAATGTTTGAACATTTACGATCAAGAATGCGAGTTCCGTGGTTTGGTTGTTTGGTTGTTTGGGCACCAAGCAACTTTGCAAACAAGCACAAAAATAACCTAAAACAACTACACATGGAATTTCAATTCGTCCAAAATTCAAATCCAATCAAAAATGGCCTAATCCACTGGCATAAAAGTTTTCCTCCAATAAGGAACATGGCAATTCCATTAGTATCATCCTAGGCACTAATCAATCACACCCACATAATCACACTTAAACTAAGCAAAAGAATAATGCAATTAAACTTGCAAAATGTAAATTACGTATAAATAATAACTAAAATGATTGTAAATTGTTGCCTTGGGTTGGCGGGTTTGTTCCCACGGAATGAAACCGTGGGGATACCTCACAAGTTTGGTTGTTTTTGGCTGGCGGGATTAATCCCGCGGAATGATCTCACCGGCTTTCCTCACATTTCCTCGTGAGATCACGCCTTCTGGCTCGCGGGCTTGTTCTAGCGGAATGAAGTCGCTGAGCTCTCCAGAGGGCGTTCCACTATTTTGGTTCTTGCTGTTTTATGGGAATTGTCTCGCAACATGAATCTGTGGGCTCTTGGTGCTGCTAAAAAATGGGTCCAAAATTTTCCCAGACTTCATGCAACATGTTGCAACCCTAAACACCTGCAAATGGCACAGAAACAAACACAAAAAATACAAACAATTGCAACTAACACATGATGCAATGTGTTTGGAGTCCAAACCCCCAAACCTATCTCTTTCACTCCTATCATCATATATGAATATCATAAGTACCAAGGTTGAATTGAGATAGATAAGGTGTCTAAAAACCAATTACAAAACATCTATACTAAATAATTAACAAAACATTAAAGAGTTCATAAATTTACAAAACAAGTGCAACTCAAATACATGAGTGCGCCACAAATGTCCATCAAGTGCTTTTAATCTTCAATTTCCTGCACACTTAACAAACAAATCATAAAAAAATTTCACAAGGATTAACCACCACCCATGATAGGTGGTTTAATAACAACATACCTATTATCTTTCTTTTTGACCTAAAGGGGTCCTTCCCTAACAAGTCCTTCCAATTTGGATTTGTCAATCCATATGGATTTGATTACCAATTTGTTCACACGTTGTTAGGTTGATAATTAGTGTTGACATTAATTCCATATCAAAACGTGTTTTACTTGTAATGTTTAGTGGTTAGTAAATGAAGGATTTCGAAGACGAAGGACGTCTAAACCATTATTCGTTCAAGTTGCCGGCTTTTAAGAGTTTCGGACATTATCGGTCTACAAAGGTATTCAAAGACCTCTTATCTCTTACAAGGCTAGGCACACACTCACACATATCATTCTTGTGTGTCCCTTCATGATTTTATTTCATTTACATTTCACTTTCACACACTTGGCAAAATATGCTCATGCATTCACATTTAGTTAATAAACTTTGTGTTTTGCATTTTCTAGGACTATGTCCGGAAACTAGCATATGTGTGTGTATTTGTGTTTGTATGTTTCCGTATTTTGTGTTTAGGACTTGAACATGTTCTTATTCAATGCCTTATTGAGTTCAGGTCGTTTCGGTTACTCATTCATAAGGTTTCGAGTCCAAACGTGTTGACTATGCCACTTTACGTTCTCTTACGTTGTGTTGACTTCATCGATGATTTCCGAGATGATTTCTCAACCGTTTTTCAAAGTTGTATAGTCTTTATCGTGCATGAGAGAGTCACAGTTCATAATCCGAAAATAGATTCGAATTCAGAGTTCGGAAGCCTGAGATACGGGCCGACGAACCGAGGGAGCGCGCGAGAGGATAGCCCAGGCCGTGGGCCACAAGGGCTGGCGGTGGTTGAGGCCGTGGGCCCCACGGCCTGGAGCAGCCTCTGCTCCCGTGTGGGCCACGCGCCCCCCACGGCCAGGGGGTGACGTGGCACCACGTGGTTGGCCGGTTTCCTCCTTCTCTCTCCTCCTATTTCTTCCCTCTCTCTCTCCATTTGAATTTCCAAGAAGAAAAATTTCAGTTTTCCCGTCTAGAGTTCTCTCCAATTTTTCCAAACTTCAAAACACCATATCTTCCTCATCCGGAGTCGGATTTGAGTGATTCAAGTTGGAGAGTGTTCATATTTGCGTCCTCTAACATATCCAAGTGGTTTGGTGGCTGATTGACCGTGATTTCAAGTGGTTGGACACTGAATTTCGCACCAGCTGCAGAATCCGAGGTTTGAGTCTCAACTTTGGGATTTCTTGTTATTTGACCTTCCATTTGCTTGGGGTTTCTTCTTCTATATCTATGTTATTGTTTTATAAAAGCTATTTGAAAAGGTAGCTTGATTATCATTCTAATTGAAACTCAATTTGTGGACTTATGTTGACTAGATTTTATGATTCTAGGTTTTACATTTGTTTGTGAGTTGTATTGTGATTAGAATGGCATCTTAGGTTGTTTGATACTTAATTGAATTGATTTTGTGTTAAAATGACTTTGAGATTTGATTTGGTCCTTTGATTAGTGAAATCTAGTATTTGTGTATTTTTATGTGATTTAGAGAATATAGGTTTTGATTGATGTAAATCTCAAAACCTTGCTCTATATTTTTGTCTAGTATATTGATTGATTTTAATCTCATATATCTAGCTTTTGATTGTATATTGATAGCATTTTGAATTTGTACTTAATGAACATTTTGTGATTCAAGTGTTATGTGTGTGAATGAGACTTTGAGTATATGTGTAGGTGTTTCACATGCTTAGGTTTCTATTCATGTATTTTTGCATCTAGACTTCATTAATTGTGATTTCACATGTTTAGGTCTATTTGTGCCATAGAATGTATTGATCACATGTTCTATGTTGTATTGAATGTTTGCATCATTTGCATTCACATGATCACACTAGGAAGTCCTTGTAAAAGGCATGAAGTCTTGGTTAGAGTCGGGATGACTCGGATAGCCAAGCAAGAAGTCTTGCCTAGAGTCGGGATGACTCGGATAGGTAAGCAAGGAGTCATGGCTAGAGTCGGGAGGACTCGGATAGTCATGCATGGGAGGCTCCCTAGAGGCAAGAGTGCCTTGGATAGGGAGTTGGCTATTTTATTGGTAGGCCTAGGCGTATGGTTAGACATAAAGTCCGATAGAGCGGAGTACACGGGAGGTGTATGCACTCTTGAGGAATTTCTAATCTACCATCGATGTTGGTTGAGTGTGTTGTCCAATATATGGTGGTTCCGCATCATTGAGGGATTTCATACTTTCCAATAGGGTTGGGTAGGCTTAGACTTCACTAGGTTGGGTGAGCTAAAGATTGGTCACTTTGTGAATGTTCTATGTTTACTTTCCAATAATATAGTACCCAATGGTTGTAGTTCAACCCGTGGATGTTTCCTCCTTGGAGGTTTTACCACGTTAAGAAAATCACTTGTGTTAATTCATTCTATCTCTTTCTCTTATATTTTAATCGTATATTTTATTGTCTTGATTCATAATATCCACATGTGATATATTGTGAAGCAAGTCTTTGTATAGTGTGATTAGTATATTCATTCTTTAGATCAATTTGTATCTTTGATTCTTTTATATATTGTAATCTTTGTATAGTGACATTTTGATCACTCTTGTAACACATTGAACATCTTATGAAATACAAGCTTATTTTGTTGTTATGTTTATTTGCTATTTTACCTCACATGACTTGTTGATATACTTAGACATTTCTCTTATGATTGTAACATCGTATTGTCTATGTATGTCTTCCTTGGCTTATTGTGTTGTGTGTAAGGCTACCTTGAGGGACAAACGAATGTTTGTTCAAGGGTTTGAAAAAAGGTGTAAAAACCTATTCACCCCCCCCCCCCTCTAGGTATGCTTTAAGCAATTTAACTTCGTTTGTGTACATTCAATTGGTATCAGAGCGGGTCGTCGGACGGCACTCGACGAGATCCGGTTTACACTTACGAATGGATTGCTTAGGTATTTGCTAGAATGGTTTTCCAAGATGATGTGATGACCGAAGGGGCTTCGAATTCTAGGCCTCCTCTTCTCAAGGGTCACAACTACGGGTTTTGAAAATTGAGGATGAAGGCTTACATTCGATCTATTGATGAGAGAGCTTGGATGAACGTTGAAGAAGGTTACCTTGCTCCTAACAAGATTGAGGATGGAGTGACCGTTTCCAAGCCTAGGAGTGAGTGGTCTACTAATGAGTTTGAGTTAGCAAAATGGCATCATCGGGCGGTGAATGCTATTTTTGGAGGTGTTGATAGTAGGCAATTCTCCTACATTCAAAACCTAGAAACCGCTAAGGAGGCATGGGAGGCTCTCCAAGTCACCAATGAGGGGACTAAAGCGGTGAAGAAGTCTCGTCTTCAATTGCTCACTTCCCAATTTGAGGTTTTGCAAATGGGTGAGGAAGACAAGTTTGTTGACTTCCAAGATAAGCTTCTAGACATCGCCAACCAATGCCAAGCACTTGGTACTCCTATCACTGGTGAGAGGCTAAATTGGAAGATTCTTAGATCACTTCCAAAGAGGTTCAAAGCCAAGGTTACCGCCATTGAAGAGAGCAAGGACGTTGACGTCATGAGCATAGATGAGTTGCTAGGATCTCTTCAAACTTTTGAGGCGTGCATGAAACCAAAGGCTAAGAACAAGGGTTTAGCTCTCAAGGTTGTCAAGGAAGCTAGTAGTAGCGATGATGATGAGGAGATGGCGTTATTGGTTAAGAAGTTTAAGAAGTTCATGAGGAAAGGTGCCAAGTCAAGTGGCAAGTACTCAAGGGACAAGGAAGTCAAGAAGTCCTTTACTCCACCTCATGAGAGGAGTGGCCATGCTAAGAGCAATAGGAAGGTTCAATGCTTCAAGTGCAAGAAGCTTGGACATTATGCTTCGGATTGTCCTAGTGGTGATTCTAAGAGGGACAAGAAGGGAAAGGCTATGGCGGCTACATGGAGTGAAGATGATGCCTCTAGTGATGAGGAGAGCTCAAGTGATGAGTCTTCTAGTGAAGAAGAGCTAGTGAGCAACTTTGTTGCATTCATGGCTTCTCACTCTACTCTAGAGGATGTTAATCAAGATTCATTGGATAAGGAGATTGATCAAAGTCATCAAGAGTGTTTAAATGATAATCCATCCTACATTGACCTTTTGGCTAAGGTGAAGTTTCTTGAGAAGAAGTTGAAATTAGCCTTGAGTGAGATTGATGAGAAGGAGGACTTGATCAAGATTCAAGTGGATGAGTTTGTTGCTACAACTCATAGGCTCTTGCATGAAAAGAATGCTATTGAAAAGAAGCTTTGCGAAGTTGAGGGTATTTTGCTTGAAAAGGATAGGATCATCTCAAATATGAACTTAGAGAGCTCAAGTGTAGCGGTGGTTGAAGAGAAGCTCATAGAAGCATCACTTCCTACTAGTGAAGCTATCATTGAAGATAAAGCTCCTAAGAAGAGACGTTCCAAGAAGAAGAAGAACAAATTGAAGAATAAGGTACCCCTTGAAACTCCCATTTGTCCTCCACCACCACCACCGAAAGGTAAAATCTCTCCTTTTGTTCCCATATGTCATTTTTGCAATACCTTAGGCCATATCAAGCCCAAGTGCTATAAATTCATTGAATATTGCAACTTAGAAAATGCATCTAGGAATATAGAGATTGGACCTAATTCTATGCATGCTAAAGCTTTTGAATATGGAAAGCATGATAATTTGTCAAAGCATGTTAAGAATGTCCGGAAGGTGAAGAATGCATATCCTACAAAGTTTGACCATGCATGTGTTGCTAACAATGTTGAGAAGAAGAGTATTAATGATATTATTGTGAATCAAGTTGTGGAAGAACTTTACTCTAGGTTCAGCATTGTGGTCAAAGAGAATCTTGATGATGTTCGTGTATGTCCACCCAAAACAAAATTTGTCAAGGGTGAGTGCTCTTACCATTAGTGTAAGTTGCACATGTGAGTTAGCTTTAAGACTAGTGTCGTTGATAAGAAGCTTAGTTTTTTGCTTTGTATCTTTACAACTTGACATGAACTTAGCTATCTCACTTTGTTTGTTTTGATAGTCAAAATTTGTTGATTAACTTTTGAGAAGTTTTTTTTTTTTAAATCTATTTGATAACATTATTGTTATGGCTTTTAGAGAAAGTCATTTTTTTTGTTTGTTTGAGTTGGATTACATTGTCTTTAGTCTCTTGGAATCGACACACCTATAACTTGTAGTCATGAGGACTTACAAGCCAAGAGGACTCATAAAAAGGGTGAAGGCTTTGTATTTGGTGAAAATAGCTTGCGAAGGTATCTCTATATCATATTGCTTGCTTACTTGATTTTTCATCTATCAACTCATTGTTTGTATCACATTCATGAAGCATGTCATAATTGAGAACTAATATAGTGTTTATATGGTACTCTTTGACATTTGCTAGTTTAAGATCTTTTGGTGATAAGTGTTCACATTGATCTTATTTCATGAAGTGTGTTGTTATTTGTATGATTGTTGAGTGGCTAATTTTTGAATAATGTGAGCTTCATATTCTTTGATAGCTACTCTCTTGAGATGTAGAGATCTTAAGTAAGTCTCTTTACTTGCTTCTAGATCATGTGCTTTTAAGCCTTGAAATTGGTTTCAAAAATGCACTTTGCTTCTCTTGTATGTTTTGTTAAGTATGTTGAGCTTGATTGATGTTCGCTTTAGATACACCTTGAAGTCCTAAGGACTAGTGCATTTAAAAATGACCAATGGTTGGTATCCATTTGCTTCGGCAACATAGAACTCAACGAGCACCCTCATGGAAAGGGCTACACACCTTGGTTGTGAAGCCACCCAATGTTGGAAAGGGCTACGTCATTGTGATGAGTGAAAGACGCCATGAGGTGTATATGTTTATGTTAGAAAAATCAAAGAAGAGTTGAATTGAATCATAAAAAAAAAAATCTTTGATTCAAGCCTCAATAAAAAAAATAAAAATAAAAATAAAAAAATAATAATAATAAAAGGCTTTTGGAGTATAGTTGAATAATCAAATGAGCTCGGGTTGACAAATAGAAATGGGTTGACGAGCCACATGCACACACACGCTCACATGTTGAAATCTATTCTCTTTATAAGCAAAATTTCGGATGATAACCGGTTTGACCTTTTTATGGAAAGGCCTAAGATGAATAGATGTTGAAATTGTATGCATGCTTGATTATCAAACTACTTCTTTTCATATACTTGAAGCAAAATCTTCACACACTCACTTTTGCTTAATTAGTATTTGTGGTACTTTAGCAATTTTTGATGACATATGAGAGTGATTGAAAATCTTGATGTAACTCTCTTAGATATGTGAAGCTTATTTGCAAATCTAATAAAAATTGCTTGTGATGTGATTGTGTGGTGATTTTTATGAACATTTGTCTATCTTGATTTTAGATGAGGCACTTGTCAAGGGGGAGCATAATATGCTAAATTCTTGTTCTCTTTTATGACATGTTCACATGTTCTTCAAGGTTGTTAATTGTTGGCATTATTCTTATTTTTGATAAATCATGAAGATGCTATGATAAATTCTTACTTGCATGGTGATTTATTAAATATAGTGTTTTGCTTTTGTTTATGTTTATTGGTTTCTTATTTGTTTCTTTGTTTCCTCTCACTTTGTTTTTAGTTTGTTTTGTGTTACAAGATTATGGGTAAAGCAAAGAAGGTTGGTGGAAACACTTCTTCAACTCCCATTGCCAAGTCCAAACCTACCATTTCTTCCAAAATTTCCAAAGGTAACAAAGTTGATGAATTGGGAATTTTTGGGTGCAAAAAGATAATTCAAGAAAGGGGTATTGACTTGGACTCTTGTGTTGGATCATATGTTTATGATGTGCTTAAGAGTAGGAATTGGATTTCATGGGTCAACATGTTAGGAATATCTAATGAGACCATTGTTAGAGAATTTTATAATGCTTACAAATCCGGTTCTACTGTGACTAGTGCTACTCTTAGCATAAGGAAAGTTGTATTTAGAGTTTGCCCTAGGAAGGTTAATGAATTTCTTAACTTGTCCGATGACATTGAATCGGAATTCCTTGATGTTGATATCTTGGAAAACCTTGATTTAATGGGTAAGACTCTATGTGATGATGATGATTTTGTGTGGGGGAAACGTGCTTTTATTAGGCAAGGTGAGCTAACAAAAATTAGTGCTTTTTGGCATTTATTTGTATGCTCCAATCTTGTTGTTTCTACTAATGCTTCGGAGCTTAATAGAGACAAGATTAAGATTGTATATGCCTTGGTTACTAACCAACCTATAAACCTTGGTGAATTGCTTGTGGAGCAAATTCAAATTGCGGCTTGTACTAGTCGTTTGGACAAGAAATTGGCTTTTCCAGGGTTTATAACTCAATTGTGCTTAGCTAAAGGTGTGAGGAATCTTGATGGTGATGTTATGCTTCCTCCCTTAGAGAAGTTGAGTGAGAAACGTATGGCAACCATGTCGTACAAGGACAGGGGAAAGTCTAATGATGTACTTAGGCTTTTTGGTGATTCTCTTGATTCTAACCATGTCCCTAACTCACCCACTCTTCCTAGTTGGGCTTTAAAATTGAGGAAAGAGGTTGAAGAATCTCATAGGTTGATTGAGGCGTCACAAAGGAAGATTGAAGACCTTAGTGCAAAGCTTGTTGCTCAAGATGAGAGGATCAAAGAGTTGGAAGGAAAATCAACTCCAACAAGGCAATATGTGAGATCCGTACACCGTTCTTCTTTCCTTGGTGGCACAAGTGGCTAGAGAGCTTCATGAGGTATAATTTCTTACTCTTTCCCTTTGGCTTCATATCATGTCAAAAAGGGGGAGAAATATGAGAAACACATGGGAGATATCTAGCTTACTTAGTCTTATGTTAGTTGTTTTTATATTTTTGTATATTTGGTATCTAGCTTGAACTATATGGCATGTAATATTTTTGTTGAATCTTGGCTTAGAATATATTGATGGATAGTATGTATTAAGGGGGAGCATACTTGATCCATTTGAACTTATATGTTATTATTTTCTTGCCTAAGATTGGATATTGCCATACTTGTTGTCTCTTGGATATTCTTGTGCTTTCAAGTTCTTTTTAGGTGATATCAAGAGAAGACCAAGATGAAGTTCAAGACTTGTTGTTATAATTTGTGTGTCTATATGTGTAACTCATTGTACTCATTGTGACCAAATTTTCTTTGTAATTGTTTTAGTGTTTGTTTAGGGGTTTTGTCATGGAATTTGCCAAAGGGGGAGATTGTTAGGTTGATAATTAGTGTTGGCATTAATTCCATATCAAAACATGTTTTACTTGTAATGTTTAGTGGTTAGTAAATAAAGGATTTCGAAGACGAAGGACGTCTCAACCATTATTCGTTCAAGTTGCCGGCTTTTAAGAGTTTCGGACATTATCGGTCTACAAAGGTATTCAAAGACCTCTTATCTCTTACAAGGCTAGGCACACACTCACACATATCATTCTTGTGTGTCCCTTCATGATTTTATTTCATTTACATTTCACTTTCACACACTTGGCAAAATATGCTCATGCATTCACATTTAGTTAATAAACTTTGTGTTTTGCATTTTCTAGGACTATGTCCGGAAACTAGCATATGTGTGTGTATTTGTGTTTGTATGTTTCTGTATTTTGTGTTTAGGACTTGAACATGTTCTTATTCAATGCCTTATTGAGTTCAGGTCGTTTCGGTTACTCATTCATAAGGTTTCGAGTCCAAACGTGTTGACTATGCCACTTTACGTTCTCTTACGTTGTGTTGACTTCATCGATGATTTCCGAGATGATTTCTCAACCGTTTTTCAAAGTTGTATAGTCGTTATCATGAGTGAGAGAGTCACGGTTCGTAATCCGAAAACAGATTCGAATTCGGAGTTCGGACGCCCGAGATACGGGCCGACGAACCGAGAGAGCGCGCGAGAGGACAGCGCAGGCCGTGGGCCACAAGGGCTGGCGGTGGTTGAGGCCGTGGGCCCCACGGCCTGGAGCAGCCTCTGCTCCCGTGTGGGCCACGCACCCCCCACGGCCAGGGGGTGACGTGGCACCACGTGGTTGGCCGGTTTCCTCCTCTCTCCTCCTATTTCTTCCCTCTCTCTCTCCATTTGAATTTCCAAGAAGAATAATTTCAGTTTTCCCGTCTAGAGTTCTCTCCAATTTTTCCAAACTTCAAAACACCATATCTTCCTCATCCGGAGTCGGATTTGAGTGATTCAAGTTGGAGAGTGTTCATATTTGAGTCATCTAACTTCTCCAAGTGGTTTGGTGGCTGATTGATCGTGATTTCAAGTGGTTGGACACTGAATTTCGCACCAGCTGTAGAATCCGAGGTTTGAGTCTCAACTTTGGGATTTCTTGTTATTTGACCTTCCATTTGCTTGGGGTTTCTTCTTCTATATCTATGTTATTGTTTTATAAAAGCTGTTTGAAAAGGTAGCTTGATTATCATTCTAATTGAAACTCAATTTGTGGACTTATGTTGACTAGATTTTATGATTCTAGGTTTTACATTTGTTTGTGAGTTGTATTGTGATTAGAATGGCATCTTAGGTTGTTTGATACTTAATTGAATTGATTTTGTGTTAAAATGACTTTAAGATTTGATTTGGTCCTTTGATTAGTGAAATCTAGGATTTGTGTATTTTTATGTGATTTAGAGAATATAGGTTTTGATTGATGTAAATCTCAAAACCTTGCTCTATATTTTTGTCTAGTATATTGATTGATTTTAATCTCATATATCTAGCTTTTGATTGTATATTGATAGCATTTTGAATTTGTACTTAATGAACATTTTGTGATTCAAGTGTTATGTGTGTGAATGAGACTTTGAGTATATGTGTTAGGTGTTTCACATGCTTAGGTTTCTATTCATGTATTTTTGCATCTAGACTTCATTAATTGTGATTTCACATGTTTAGGTCTATTTGTGCCATAGAATGTATTGATCACATGTTCTATGTTGTATTGAATGTTTGCATCATTTGCATTCACATGATCACACTAGGAAGTCCTTGTAAAAGGCATGAAGTCTTGGTTAGAGTCGGGATGACTCGGATAGCCAAGCAAGAAGTCTTGCCTAGAGTCGGGATGACTCGGATAGGTAAGCAAGGAGTCATGGCTAGAGTCAGGAGGACTCGGATAGTCATGCATGGGAGGCTCCCTAGAGGCAAGAGTGCCTTGGATAGGGAGTTGGCTATTGTATTGGTAGGCCTAGGCGTATGGTTAGACATAGAGTCCGATAGAGCGGGGTACACGGGAGGTGTATGCACTCTTGAGGAATTTCTAATCTACCATCGATGTTGGTTGAGTGTGTTGTCCAATATATGGTGGTTCCACATCATTGAGGGATTTCATACTTTCCAATAGGGTTGGGTAGGCTTAGACTTCACTAGGTTGGGTGAGCTAAAGATTGGTCACTTTGTGAATGTTCTATGTTTACTTTCCAATAATATAGTACCCAATGGTTGTAGTTCAACCCGTGGATGTTTCCTCCTTGGAGGTTTTACCACGTTAAAAATCCCTTGTGTTAATTCTTTCTATCTCTTTCTCTTATATTTTAATCGTATATTTTATTGTCTTGATTCATAATATCCACATGTGATATATTGTGAAGCAAGTCTTTGTATAGTGTGATTAGTATATTCATTCTTTAGATCAATTTGTATCTTTGATTCTTTTATATATTGTAATCTTTGTATAGTGACATTTTGATCACTCTTGTAACACATTGAACATCTTATGAAATACAAGCTTATTTTGTTGTTATGTTTATTTGCTATTTTACCTCACATGACTTGTTGATATACTTAGACATTTCTCTTATGATTGTAACATCGTATTGTCTATGTATGTCTTCCTTGGCTTATTGTGTTGTGTGTAAGGCTACCTGTTAGGATTATGCTCAATAGCAAGAGTGTAATTTTGTAATTAACAATCTTTTTCATATTAATAAAGTGATTTCTGGTTTAACAAATCGTATAGCATTTATAGTTTAATATTATAATTGTCAAAGTAAATAATCATAAGGTCTAAAGACTATGAGAAAAGAAGAATTGTTCGTACATCTGGATATGTATGTGGTAGACACAATTCTTTAGTTAGTCTTGAATAATGTTCACAACTTAAGTTAAAGGTTGGGCACCTTTATCTTGTTAAAGTTGTAGAATTCTTTTGCTAGCATTTGAGTGGGATCAAATGAGATATGATGAGTCTAAAATCATCGGAGTGTCTTCGAGCAAAAGGATCTAGTGCACTGGGTGCATTGAACTGGATCACAATGAAATACTTTATCTATAACCGTCAGTAGATAAAAGTCTTTTCATTATCAGGACAATCGGAGAGTCTATCTTAATCCTGAGATAAATGATGGACTTATGGTTGCAAGTGATATCATTTGAGTTATCAATGAGTACGATTATATCGCATAGTCTATCCTCGATAGTTTGGTGATATTCATTTGTTAATCGATAGAGGACTTCATTTATAGATATGGACATCGTGGCTCCATTTAATAAATGAGAGTATAATATCATCATATGGATGTTTTGAGGTAATTGGATATTAAATCTCAACGTTGAGTTTTCGATAGTGTCTGTTGAAAACATGACTTCTGGACAAGTCAAAATATCCAAGTTCAAAACGTGGTCATATGAGTAAATATGGTAACTTGGAGAGTTATAGGCGGTCTATGAACTCTTGGTGATTACTGATATTAATCACGAGGATACACTATCTCCAACATGATTGTTTAGGGTATGAATGAGGAACATCTTCCTTTTCTATCTTTATTTAAGAGTTCAATTTTAGCTCTTTAGTGGAATGAGTTAAAATTAATGGATCGGACCTAAGTGAATCATTTGTTGATTGTGATTAGGTTGTGTCTATTGAAGCTTAAATTTAGATAGCCCGCCAAGATCCCCAATCCACACGGACTTGCATGGATCACTTGATATATTCTACCGGACCAAATTATGGGTCCATCTAGAATTGCATTTAATATATTAAGAATATAATTTGCACATTATTTATTTAATGGGCTGCTCAATTATATTAATATATTAATGAAAGGCATGTGGGCTTGTTTCTTTTAGTAAGAATGGGTCTGGTTCACATGTGGGCTTTTTATTTAAAGTCCAATGGATTAAATAAAATAAGAAAATAATGTTGAGCCCATATATATATGATGTGGGCGGCAAGGCTAATTTATTAGTCTAATATATTATTTTATTTTATTGTTTGATTAAATGAGAATTAATTAATTTATTAATTAATTATTTAATTAAGAAACAAAATCTTTTTCTGATCAGGAAATATGTTTCCTAAAGTTATACTATTGGTAGTAGTATACTAAAAGTAAAAGACTTATTTGGTAAAAAAAATAAATAATAAGGTTTATTTATTTAATCAAATAAGGAAGTCTTTTATATAGTCACAGATACACTAAAGAGTTGGATTAGGGTTTGTATATAATATATGTGCATGCGGAATATATAGAATATATATGCATGAATGCATGCATGCGGAAAAATATATGCATGATTAAAGTCATGCGGATATATATAGAAATATACATATAATATATGCATGATTAAAGTCATGCGGATATATAGAAATATATAGTATATGCATGCATGATTAAAAGTGGTGCAGAATTATATACATTACATATATGCATGTTGAAGTTATGCGGCAAGAAATATATATTATTCTTGAAACCTAATTGGGCAATACATATATATTATTCTTGAAACCTAAATGGGTGCGGCAAGAAATATATATTATTCTTGAAACCTAATTGGGCAATAAATATATATTATTCTTGAAACCTAAATGGGTGCGGCAAGAAATATATATTATTCTTGAAACCTAATTGGGCAACACATATATATTATTCTTGAAACCTAAATGTGGTAGCTGAATTATATATATTTATAAAGAATTCGGCTAACTCTACTTGCAAGGCTTGAGAGTTTTTTCTTTTGCTTAAAAAAAAATAGAATCCAACTCTAGTGATTAGTGTGTGTTGATTTCAGCAAAAACATAAAAGAGTGAATAGATTATTCTTTGATGGTACACTAATTGCTTGTTCATCAATAAGTTTGTGTGTACAACATCAATTTAGGTTCACGCGAGTTTCGATCATTAGATTGAGAACTCAAAAGTGACCGGAATAATCTTAGTCTTCTTTTGATTGTTTTGTGACTAACAAAAGAAAAAGAAAATTTTGTTTGTCCATTCTCAGGTTTGCAATTCAAAGAAAAGGGAGACCACGCTCCTAGGTGATTCACGTTCGTGCTAGGATTGAAGATCTTGCGGATTACCATCGACGTAAGTCAATCGGATCACGCGACAAAAGGTATTCTTCTTTTGTTAGATAATATGTATGTTTAATTAATTAAAGGGTTAAGGTTCATAAAAGGGAAAAATTTTTAAAACTACTAAATCTAATTTTTAGTATCGCTTCCGCTGCGTGTAACACTTTTATTTATTATTTTTTCCCTACACTACCTTGAGGGACAAACGAATGTTTGTTCAAGGGTTTGAAAAAAGGTGTAAAAACCTATTCACCCCCCCCCCCCCCCCCCCCCCCTCTAGGTTTGCTTTAAGCAATTTAACTTCGTTTGTGTACATTCGCACGTTGCCACTTTTGCTTAGGGAAATAAGGCCGATTTTGGCCTAAATCATGGCAATGGCAACAAGTAGGGGTTAAAGATTGAGATGTACCTATTGTTGTTAGTGAAGGGTTGAAATTCTTCTTGTTCCTTCTTCTTGGCATCCTCTTCTTGACTTGGCTTGGGATAGGCATTGAGGCAAAAGGTTTGAGCTCCTTATGCTTAGCTTGCATGTCCAACACTTGAGATTGTTGGATGACTTCCTTGGATGAAATTTCCCTTAATGTAGTAGTGAAATATACCTAGAGGGGGGGTGAATAGGTATAGGCTCCAAATTCTTCCAATTAAAGATAATGCGGAAAATTACAAGGCAAATGCACACTTGATTAGATTTAGCAAATGAATTGATTTCACTAAGACAAGAGTTAATCAATTTACAAGATGTGCAAACAATTTAATATATGGAAGATAAAAGAAAGTAAAGCAAAATTGAACACAATGATTTTAACGTGGTAAAACCTCAATAAGGAAACATCCACGGGTTGATACCACAACCACCGGCGAAGCAATCCACTATGTGAAAAAAGACTTACACACTCAAGCTATCACTCATGATATCCGCTCAAGCTATCAACTCCTAATCAACCCTCGGGCTAGTGAATCACCAAGCTTACTTCCTATCCGAGATGTGTCCTACACCTCTAGAAAGCAACTTCCTATCCAAGACGCTCACGTCTCTAGGAAGATTTCTTGCTTGCCTATCCGGATCCTCCCGACCCTAGACAAGACTTCCTTGCTTGATTATCCGAGTCCTCCCGACTCTAATCAAGGCTCCCTTGCTCTATCCACAAAGCTTCACTCACTTTGCTAGAGACTTCAACCTAATGCAAGGCTATGATCTAAAGTGATGCAAGTGATGCAAACACAAACAAATTAAGCTAGATAATCAATCAAGCAAAATGTACATGTTCAATGATAGTCTAGAATATGATTTCAACACACAATCACAAAATTATCTAGAAATCAAGACATGCAAATCAATAAGAATAAAGGTATGAATATTCAATTTATCACACTAAAAAACCTAGTTCTTAGATCATGAAATAAAACAAAGAAAATAACATGAAGCACATCACACATATATTTTCTAGAATCAATTTCATGATAACTCAAGTTTAGCACATATATGTTCAAAACAAATCACAAAGCTAAAACTCAATTAACAAATGATCAAACAACCCTAGCAAGTGATCTAACATACTTCTCAACAAATTTCATCAATCAAATAGTAAGAATCAAGAGATGATCAAAGATGAAATCGAAAAAGAAGAAGTTGAAAATCAAAAACTGACCACGTACTGAAAATGCTTCAGCTGAGAAAAACGATGAAGTCAGCTGCCTCTAGAAATGCTTGGAGTTTGTAGCTCTCTTCGAGACCAACAATTTTGGTTTTTGAATCGATTGATTTTGAGTTCGTATGAGAGAGATATGATCAAAACAAGTAAACAAAAAATTGTAGAATTCTGATCCGAAAAATGTTAAAGTGTTCTTCAAAATTCATCAAGTGTGGAGGGAAGGAGGTTGACTTAAAAGGAGGGAAAGGAGAGATTTTACGAGCGAATCACAAGCTGCCATGTCACCACCCCATGGGGGGCGCGTGGGGCCCACGGGAGCAGAGGGCTCCCTTGCCCGTGGGGCCCACGGCCTCCCACACGGGCTGGCCAAGTGGCCACACGTGATTCCAACTCCTCTCGCGCGCTCCCTCGGTTCGTCGGCCCATATCTTGAGCATCCGACCTCCGATTTCGAATCCTTTTTCGGATTACAAGCCGTGACTCCCTCACGCATGACTACGACTACTAAAATTTGAAAAATGGCTGAGAAATCATCTCGGAATTTGACGATGAAGCCAACACAACAAATGAGAACGAAAAGTAGCATAGTCAACTTGTTTGGACTAGAAACCTTATGAATGAGTAACCGAAACGACCGGAACTCAATAAGGCATTAAATAAGAATATGTTCAAGTCCTAAACACAAAATATGGAAATAAATAAACACATATTCACACAAGCATGCCATATCAAAGAGATAGTCACAAAGCATGCAATTTCACAATGTTTGTCAATACAAGATCAATGCATGAGCATGCTATGAAGTGTGTGAATGTGTTATACCAAATGTTTGAACCACGATGCAGGGACACACATGTATGAATTGTGTGTGTGTGCGCTAACGCCTTGCAAGAGGGTGGAAGTCAAGATTTACCTTTGACGTTTTTCACCTCTTGAAGACGACTTTTGCACTAGACGTTGCTCTTCACTCTTTAAGCTTCCTTTCTTCAAATAATGTCCCAAGCAACAACTAATACAATCATAGAGTGTTTTGTAATGGAATTAAGCCAATACAAATCATAAACCTTACATTGGACTTGCCCTTTGTATCAACCTTTGGCATGGCAAGCTTGGCTAGGTGCTCTTTTCCCTTGGTCCTCATGATTTCAAGATCCTTGTCCCTTGCTTCAATTTTGGCTTCCATAAGCCTTATTCTCCTAGCAAAGTCTTCTTTGATGTCTCCAAACTCCTTCAAGGATGAGTCCCTTTCCTTCTTAATCAAGTCTATCTTAAGTATGTAGTCTACATTAAGACTTAACTGTAGGGAAAAATACTGTAGTACACGCAGCGGAAGCGAGACTAAAATCAGTTTTAGTATAGTTTAAAATGTTTCCATAATTTGAACCTTAACCCTCTAATTAATTAACATATAATACTAAAGATATCATACCTTTGTCGCGTGATCCGATTGACATTGCGTCGATGGTAATCCGCAAGATCTTCCAATCCAATCACGAACGTGAATCACCTAGGAGCGTGGTCTCCCTTCTCTTTGAATTGTGTACCTGAGGATGGATTAACAAAACTTTTTCTTTTTCGTTAGTCACAACAAATTCCAAGAAGCTACAAAGAATGTTCCGGTCACTTTTGAATTCACAATCGTTAGATCGAAACTCGCGTAAACCTTATTCGAAATTGTGCACAAAACCTTTTGATATAAAAGTTACTAGTGCACTATCGAAATAAGAACAAACTTTTCTCTCTTTTCCTCTTGGCCGAATTCTCACACTAGTCTAACAGTTGGATTCTATTTTTCTCAAACAAAAGAAAAAACTCTCAAGCCAAAGACCTAGGGTTCTTGAAAATATACAAAGAATATATATATATATATATATGTTTAGTGGCCGCTCAACATTATATTGCTTGAAATAATATATGTATGTTTATATGCAAATCCGAAATAATAATATATATATATAGCTATTTTTGAAAACCGAAATCAACTTATATTATAAATATATTTATATCAAAAGTGCTGCATCCTTATTAAAGTGCACTCGCAATGCACGCCTAAATACATATATATATATATATATATTAATTTAACTTGCCATATATAATATATATCTCTATCAATCTTTAGAATTCAACCCTAATCCAACTCTTTAGTGTATTTGTGACTATATAAAAGACTTCCTTATTTGACTAGATAAATAAATCCCTTATTTATCTACTTACCAAATAAAGTCTTTTATTTTATTTATACTACCACAATAGTATACTACTAGGAAACATATTTCCTAGTCAGAAAAATATTTTGATTTTTAATTAAATAATTAATTAATCAATTAATTAATTTCCATTTAATCAAATAATAAAAATAAAACAATATAATATCATATATATATCTCGGCCATGTGCCATATATATTAATATATCTATATATTGTTTTTCTATTTTATTAAATCCATTGGACCTTAATAAAAGGCCCACATGTGAACCAGACCCATTCTTACTAAAAGAAACAAGCCCACATGCCTTTCATTAATATATTAATATAATTGATCAGCCCATTAAATAAATAATGTGCAAATTATATTCTTAATATATTAAATACAATTCTAGATGGACCCATAAATTGGTCCGGTAGAATATATCAAGTGATCCATGCAAGTCCGTGTGGATTGGGGATCTTGGCGGGCCTATCGAAATTTAAGCTCCAATAGACATAACCCAATCACAATCAACAAATGATTCACTTAGATTCAATCTATTAATTTTAGTTCATTCCACTAAAGAACTAAAATTGCACTCTTAAATAAAGATGGAATAAGTAAATGATTTTCATTCATACCCTAGACAATCTTATAGGAGATGGTGTATCCTCGTGAAGAATATCAGTAATCGCCAAGAGCTCATAGACCGCCTATAGCTCTTCAAGTTACCATATTTCCTCATATGACCACATTTTGAACTTGGATATTTTGACTTGTCCAGAAGCCATGTTTCAATAGACACTATTGAAAACTTAACGTTAAGATTTAATATCCAATACCTCAAAACATCCATATGATGATATTCTACTCTCATTTAATAAATGGAGCCACGATGTCCATATCTATAAATGAAGTCCTCTATCGATTAACAAATGAATACCATCAAACTATCGAGGATAGACTATGCTATATAATCGTACTCATTGATAACTCAAATGATAACACTTGCAACCATAAGTCCATCATTTATCTCAGGATTAAGATAGACTCTCCGATTGTCCTGATAATGAAAAGACTTTTATCTACTGACGGTTCTAGATAAAGTATTTCATTGTGATCCAGTTTAATGCACCTAGTGCACTAGATCTTTTACTCAAAGCCACTTTGATGATTTTAGACTCATCATAACACATTTGATCCCACTCAAATGCCAGTAAAAGAATCTACAACTTTAACAAGATAAAAGTGCCCAACCTTTAACTTAAGTTGTGAACATTATTCAAGACTAACTAAAGAATTGTGTCTACCTCATACATATCCAGATGTATGAACAATTCTTCTTTTCTCATAGTCTTTTGACCTTATGATTATTTACTTTTGACAATTATAATAATTAAACTATAAATGCTATAAGATTTGTTAAACCAGAAATCACATTATTAATATGAATAGATTGTCAAAAACACTATTACACTCTTGCTATTGAGCATAATCCTAACATTAACAATTCCACATTTTCCTTGACCAATTCTACTTCTTTTCCCTCCTTTTTTAGCCTTAGCTCTTCTTCGAACTTGAGTAAAACTTCACCGAGGTCGCATTTCGAGCTATCTGGGGATTCCATCGGTTCTTCAACCTCTTTGGAGAAATGGTCTATAATCCTGAAAATATACTAAAAAGACAACTACCGACAGTCAAATGAACAAGAAATTAAAAACGCAATAATTTAAAAGCAATGATTCTAAAACTATTTAGACTACGTTGTTACCTCCCCGGCAACGGTGCCATAAATCTTGACACGCCTGTTACCTGTTCTAATTAAATTACACTAATGAGGATGACTAAAGCTAAGCGGTTCCTAGACCGAGGATGCTAAGCAATTAAACTATAGCGGTAACTAAAAGAGGCGCACAGGTGGTTCACCCATCGCAAGTGTACAAGTCGTACGAGTAGTAAAGGGTACACTAGTAAGGGTGGTCATTCCCACGAGGAGGTGGATTAGCTAACAAGTAAGCTCTAGGTTATCATTGATTATTGATTTCTAATTTCTAAACAAGTTCACTAGTTAATGCTATCTAGATAAATTATACTAAGCTTGCAATGAACTAAATTACCAAATCTACTACAACGCTACGAGATTAAGCTAGATTAAAGATGTTAGGGGATTGATTCATTCAAATAACAACCATTTTATTAACCAATCATTCATTAAGCACATTCACAACATTCTAAGGCATGCATTTTTATTATCAATAATGTAAAGCATCAAATCCATCATCTTACACATAATCTAAATTCATAGATAAGTGATTAAGAGAGAATTTCGGAACAGTGATGTAGAGATTCTCTAATTAAATAAAGTTATGAATTACTTAGAGACATCTCTATAAAATGGATAGTGAAGGATTCATACACATTGTGGGACACTTTATGCATGAAATTAACTACCAAGTGTGTACAAATAGATGTATATGCAAGACATATCATCCACATATCATTAGAGTTCATAATACCCACATACAAAGCCTTAGAGAGTGAAATAGCAAATGGATTGATTAAATCAATGGTTTAATTGCAAGAGTTACATCAATCCCTCAACAAAAGAGTTTAGTTACACATAGAAGTATATAAACAAGAAAATACAAAAGAAGAGCTAAACAAACCCATTTGGATTTGTTTCTTGTGCAAGATGACTCCTCCTTGCAATCCAAGCACAGTATTTGACACACCCGAACCGGTTCTACAAATGTCACTATAAATTAACCTATTCTACCTTAGTTATATTAAAGGGACGCGCGAGTCTGGTGACCCTATTGCAAGTGCACAAGTCGTTGAACTAGTGTAGTAAGCAAGTAAGGGTATCGTTCCCACGAGGAAGGCAATATAAAGACGCTTAACTTTACTTAATTCTACAATTCTCTAATTACGCTAAAACAAGATGGATTAAATTAACTAAGGATTAACAAATTAACTATGCTAGGATTGATTGGCTAAGTAACAATTACAACTACTTAATTCAAATTCTAGATTTAAAGTTGTTAAGGGAATAGATTCATTCAAGTATAATCCTAGTTTCTAATCAATCAAACTTAAGCCTAATCACCAATTCCTAACATGCACTTATTCATATGAGTTATAAGCACCAAATTCTCAACTTAATCACAATGAAATCTAAGATTAGATAGTGATAAAAGGAGAATTACTCAATTGCTAGTAGAGAATCACAAGTTAGTTATCTCTACCACATAAATGCTATAATAGGAACATGCAATAAATGGTCTATTGCATACAATTCATCAAGTTATTGCACATAAAGAAGGTTGGTGGTTGCAACCACCATTATTGCAAGTATTAAAGAACACATGCATAACTTGAGAGGATTATAACAATATGATTGATTATATAACAAGGTAAATACAAGAATTACATCTAATCCCCTAACAAGAGGAATTAGTTACACATAGTATCAAAATTACAAAGACTTACAAACAAAGGAAACATCACCAATTGACAAGCTTGTGAAGTGGAAATGATCCTCCTTGCAATCCAAGCAACTAATTCTTCTATGGCAACTTGAAGTGATCACTCTGAGTAACCAACATGTGGTGTTTGGCTACCTAGAAAGTGGCCAAGAAAATAACTATCTCTCTTGATTCCTAAGAACAAAATATCTAATTAATATCTACTTCTCTCTATCTTCTCTCTAACTAACTATATCTTCTAAGTTGAGAGCATCCGTTTCTTAGCTTCTGAATGCAAGTGTGTATGCATGAGAGAGAAGGCCTTCCAAGGACAATATGTGGAAAAAGGGGTAGCTTTCATTGACTTTGGGGCAAGCTTTGACCATTTGCAGCTTATCGGAGTTGCTGGCGGGTTTATGCGACGGCTTTGTGCCCGCCGGATGAACCCGTCGGGCCTGTTTTTCCTTCACCGCGGACTTGTTCCGCGGGACTTGTCTTGCCGTGGCTCATGTATGAACCCGCTAGAGTTGACGGCCGCTTCGTGCGGCAGCTTTGTGCCCTCCGGCCAGAGTGTCTGAATTCACCGAATGTCAAGATGCTCCTTTCGACGGCTTCGTGCGGCGAGACATGTCCCGCCGGTGTGAGTGCATGAGCTCGCCGTCTTGCTTTTCTTCTATTTTCTGCCTAAATTGCCCTCTTTTCTTTACCTTGGAGAAAAATGCCCTTGAATTGCCTATTTTACTTGAAAAGACTTATTTACAATATTAAACACATGGAATGCTTAGAAAACGATTACAAAAACAAGGTAAAATGGGCACTAAATGTAAACATTTGAAGCGCGATCAGACCCCTAAACCTGACTTTTGCTCGTCCTCGAGCAAACCATAAATGCTAAACTAAAGGTGATTTTCCACTATGTACCTAATTTAAACAACGCACACTAAAACATTTCCGAGAGCCAAGTTACAAATATGCCAAAAAGATGTGATGAAATAGGAAATAAACATGCGAAAACCTCTGGATAGGTGCTAGCACGATTACATTCCTCAAAAACACGCTACACGGTGCATCCCACACTCTAAATACTTAGTTTCAAAAACTAAGCACTCAAAAGCAAGAACTCAATTCGCCTTGACTCTATCCTTACCGGATTTCAGTCTGATTTTCTCTCAGAACCTAAGTTGCTCTCAAATAACATATGCGAGTAAGAATATATGTAAGAATCAAATGTAACGCATATGCAATTAAAATTAATGCACAACTTGTGGAAACTGTTTCATGAATGTATTGAAATGCCAAAAACGTGGAAAGAGCATGTTTAACTCGCATTCCCCAGCCAAACTTCCTAAAAGATCAACTAGGTCTTTCCATGGTTGTAACAGGGCCAAAGGGGGATATGGACGAATCACTGGAATTCTGAAGTATTAGATCAACCTTAAATTTCGCTATCATAGCTCAATATTATAAGTCTCTATGCGTCTAGGCTAAGATTTCATTTTCTTGTGTTCTAATTAGTACATAGATTAAAAGACTTATAAATAAATGATGTGCTAAAAGTTGATTTTTTTTTTTTCGCACAACTATCTATCATCGCCTAAGTACACGCCATACACTGAATTTCGAGCTTTACTAATGCATCTACATCATGCATATCTTTGATCAAAATACTACATCATTCCAAGTGACATAAAAGGAATTTTTGGTGTGTGATGGAAAGAAAGGTTTGTGTTTGGCCTCAAAGTTGGTATTTGGAGCACACATCACAACATGGACAGTGTTTGGGCATTTGGTAGCTAAGCACACATGCCTAGAATCATTTCCAGAAGTTCGTCTAACTAGGGAATACAAGTCTAACAAGCAGTCCACACTTTTATTGTTCATGGCATCCAATTATGCAATATGAGATCATGTATGATTTGGAAAAGTATTTACCCCCATAAGGTGAAATTTTAGGCTCTGTTCCTTACGGGTAGTCTCCACTATTGGTTCATGCAATCTTGTGCTCAATTCTATTCACTAGGCACAAGAGAAAGGGACTATTACACCATGTGCAATGTCATCTCGAAATGCCATTGTGATAGCTAAAATTTAGTGATCAATGCATGCACATTTCCTTAATCAACACATACCTCTTAGCATCTTTATTAAACACATATGTTCCCTTGGCTCAATCGGAATTCGTTTGAAAATTTAATTTTTTTTTTACACAATTTAAACTAAGGAAAACAATATATACAAGACACTATATACATATGTACAATCATGTGAAGGATTGGCAAGGTGTTAATGTGCCCACACCCCCAAACCTAAACTCGACATTGTCCCCAATGTTCGCACACGGAAGACAATAAAAGAGTTCGTTGGTTTGGTTGTTTGGCCAACAAACAACTTATCAATCTCATGTAAAAAGGAATCCATATGTACAACACATGATATCCTTTCCATCATGCACACTACTTTCAAAAATCCTAAGCACTATCAATCAATCATATAATATTTTCCACACTTAGATCTACACATGTTACTAACTAAGAAAATATATGCAAGTAAGCAATATAGATATATAATAATAAAACTAAAAAGACTATAACTATAATCCCCAAAAATAAAGTACTGGGTATACAAAAATGCGGAATAATGCTCTGCCCACAAATAATCCATGCGGCATACCAATCCACCTACATGAAAAAGTCATTGTCACTGAGGTCTAAAGGTGTGAAATGCACTCCACTGACGGAGTAGCGGAACATGGGCTCAGGAGGAGGTGGTGGTCGTACATAATGTACTCCATCGGATGAGTACTCCATCGGATGTGCGTCGGGGACTCGGGCTCCTCTATAATGTACTCCATCGGATGAGTAGTCGTCTCCTCGTATCCATCCGGAAGAAGCTCAATGTTCACTACACGGGACTCTACATACGCTACATGCTCCACCTGCTCAGGTATCTGCTCCTGGAATGGTTTTCGATCCTCCATCCCCTCCGAAAACAGTCCTCGCATCTCCTTCGTGTAAATCCCTTTCAACTGGTCCGGTAGACTCCTTTCTACCTCCGGTTTCCCTATCACCTGTTCTAATATTTGTTGTTGCTCACATAGTAAGTCCATGAAGTTGAAATTCTACTGATATAGGTCTTGCGGAGCCATTGGACTGAAAAATAAATTATCAACATCAATAAAAGTAAAGGGGTTAGGTATACCTGTCTCTGGCAAGGGTGGAATAGCTGATGTCTCTGGTGCTGCGGGTGTCTCATCATGCCTGCGCTTCTGACGGCGCTCCTCCTCACGATCACTCGAGTGATCACTCGGCTCACTCATCTGATAGCCCATCAATTTTGCCACTACTCCAGTCAATCCTCTCACCTGCCTTGCAAGGCGGCGAACAGTCCGTGATAGAGTAGTATTAGACTCTATCAATTCCTTGTGGGACTGCATCATATCCTTCGCCCACTCTGGTGCATCACTCTCCCGCTCAGACTTTGTCCCCTCAGACTCATCCTCATCAACTCTTTCATTGGACTCCTCACGAACCTGTGCTTCTATTCTCTCAAGCTCTCTCCTCTTGATTGACCTCCTCTGGACTAATCTCTGATCCCTCTGCTCACACAAACTGAGAAGCCTCTCGATACCTGGCTTTCCTTCAGCCACTTCATTGTAGGCCCTTTTGCCTACATTTCCCACAGGTGTTAGAATGCCATCTGATGGTAAGTCCACTCGAAGGCCTGCCTTCCGTGCAAAATGGGTGATCAAACACGGAAAGAAGAGGCTCAGATTGCTTCATCTCCCAGACTCTGTTATTCTCTTCACTATCGTACGCCCGACATCGAATTCCAACTGGTTCTTCATAAGGTAGATCATAATAGCTATCTTCTTCTTCAAGTCCGTCCAGTGTCCACTCGGCATAAGGGAGTAGCTAAAGTAGATACTCCAAAAATGCTCATCGAACCCTAGATCTCTCTGGTAGACCTTGCCGTCCCAAGGGATGTCTTCATTCCCGGTGAGTGCAATACCAAACTGTCGGTCATAATGCTCGAAGAGGGCATTTGGTTCATACCCCTCCTCCCACTATGGATAACTCTGAGTGTGGAGGTACTCATTAACCTGCTCGACGGTCATCAAGATGGACTTCCTTCGAACCATAACCAGGGCTCCCCTCTCGAACTCGTCTGGGTCTATGGCAGCATAAAACTCCTGAACAATCCGGCGGTTGGCCCTCTTTGGGAACGATACATAAGCCTCCCACTTTCTCCGGCAGATCTCCTCAAAAATCACCGTCTCCCCCAATTCTTCGAAGCTCACGTCTCTCTCGATGAGGATGGGTCGCCTAATGGTGCTCTCAAGCCGCTCTCCATAGATTTCCTCAACGGTCCTCTCTAGGCGTGAGGATTTTTCCTTTTCTTTTCCCTTTCGGGATGCATCACCCTTCTCAAATGTAGATGCCTTCCTTTTAGGTTCCATCTGTGGTTAGAGCAACAAATACAGCAAATACTCCAAACAAATTAGGCCTCAGGTTAGTGACAACAATTCAACTATATTTTACCTAAAACATATTCTATAATTACTTAAACTACTAATACTATGTGTGTGTGTGTCCAGTTTAACCAAACTATCAAGCTAGGAAAATCAATAGAATCACATTTAAACGGAATTGGGTGCCAATTATATGCACATTATATGCCACATATACATATTATCGTCAAACATTTTATCCATGCAAATGTAGATACAATTAGCATCAACTCAATCACACATGTGTGTACATTGTACCCAAGTTGTGCAATCACAACTTAAATCACATTAACAATCATAAATCAATTTGTCTTTAACATGTGCACACACAATTGCACACACCACATGCACACACTACATGTCACTGTCAATTCTTGGTGCACAAATAACTTGCATCAACATGAACAATCAACATTCAAACTTTCCTTCAAATGTGTACACACAATTTGCATATCATTTCAATCATCAAGTCCTCACACAATTTGTACAAAATAGATTGTCACTATACATGCACATCACTTGCAATTACCATATTTCCTTCATCACATTTCACAAATCCCTTCTTCAACCAATTTCAACAATTCAACCACCAATACATCCCAAATCTACCCAATTTTCATCCAAATCTCCATCAATCAACCACAAAGCAAGTGTTCAACCTATCGTTCCTTAAACATGCATGATTCTATGTCAATTTCGAGCAATAACCACATCATACGAATCAAACAACATAGACACATAATTTCGGAACCCCAAATTCGGCCAAAATCCAACCTTAACATGAAAATTTTCGCAAAATTGATTCAAACTAGTAGAAAATGGGTCGAAATTAGTCCTAGCATGCATAACTAACATCACTTGCATCAATTAATCTCAAATAATTCAATCAAACTCAAGAATTGTGCAAAAACCCTAACTGTCGCAACCTAGGGCATTTCAAGGCAATTTTTTTTTCATGAATTCATGCTTAAATGAGAATAAGTGAAGATTACTTACCTTTGTCTTGAGTTTTTAACTTGATTGGAGGAGGATTGGGGAAGAAGTTTCGTGGTTTCTCACGGGAAAATGGAAGAATTTTGAAAAGGGGAAAGTTCTGTCGTGGAAAACGACAGGTCCTATTTATAGGACTTGGGTTCGGGCGGCCTTATGCTTATCGCACAAACCCGCCGTTCCCTATTTTTGCATCAAAACGCAGCGTTTTGGTCATTGGGGACTACAACGACTTCCATTACAGTGGGTTTATTCCCGCCGTGGTTACCTTTTTTCTGGCGAGCTTGTCTCTCTTGACCGGCGGCTTTATTCCAACCCACAAACCCGCTGTGATCTCTTCTCTCATTTCTGGCGAGTTTCAACCCTCTGGATGACGGGCTTATTCTCGTCGAGATGGAACTCGCCGTGGTTCTTCATGCGTGGCTGCGGCTTCGTCTCTTCTGGAAGGCTAGACATGTCCCACCGTCTGAACTCGCCCATTTCCATGATCCTTCAGAGACAATTCCGCGGGCTTGTTCATTCTGGAAGCCTGGACATGTCCAGCCTCCAGAACCCGCCGTGGTTGAAAATTTTCCTTTTTCAATTCCTTCATTATTTCTTCTTGATTTCCTAACACCTACACAACATGTTCAACAAACAAACACACAATACACACATATTTCCTACATTAATTAATCTACATGAATATGTTCAACCTATAACAAGGATTTTAAAACCCCCAAACTTTTCTTTTGTGCACCCTATCTCATAATGATTTAATTTCAAAGCTCGGCGAGTACACAAGAGCTCGAGTTGGGTTGACAATTTCCTTATCACACATCAAAATAATTCATTTCATTCAAAACTCAAATATGTACAATGCAAAATACATCAATGTTGTAAGTGTCTTTAATATACAATCCATGCACACTTAAACAAACATCACTTCATTCATCTCCTCCATGCCCCATATGAGATGGGTGGTTCAATCACAACATACCCCTTTTCTTTCTTTTTGACCCATAGGGGTCCTTTCCCACTAAGCCCCTCCAACTTAGATTTTACGATCCAAATGGACTTGACATTGGCTTTGGGAACAGGGGTGGCATATTTTCTAAACTGCCATCTTTTGTTTGGACAATTAGGCCAGATGTGACCAATTATATGGCAGTAATGACATGTAGGAGTGAATGTAGAGAATGTACCTCCTGATGTAGATTGTGGAGGTGGAATGCAGTTCTTTCTTCTCGGCCTTCGCCTTGGTTTTGGTTTCAGAGTAAAAGTGGTGGACTCCTCGTGTGATACATGCATCGTCTTCCTTGAAGGTGGTTTTACCAACCCTTCGGACTTGACCGGAGTGCCTATCTTTGGCATAGCAATCTCCACTTAAGTCTCCTCATTCTTCACTCTCAAGATTTCTAGGGCCTTGTCCCTATAATGTATCTCCTCCTCCATGATTTTCATCTTGCTTTCGAATTCCTTGCTCAGAGACTCATTCCTTTCTCCGAACTCATCTTTCACTAGGGAGAAATCATTTTCAATTTTGTCTTGGAGGGTATAATTTTCCTCTAAAGCCTCATCAAGCTTAATAGTGAGTTCAAAGTTCTTCTCCACCAACTCCTGGTTTTCTTCCTTGAGCTGAGTGATCGTGTCTTCATAACTTGATGAATCGTGCTTCAAAAGAGGGGTCTTGTTAGTCACCTCGCTGTGAGCTAGTGCTACGTACTCCCCGAACGTAGAGTGAGGTTCATCATCTTGTTCAGCACTTGTGATGTTAAAACAAACACTACCCTTCAACGGGTTCTTCATGCTTTCAAACACTTCAAACTCTACTATTTGACTTAAAACAGTCATGGAGAGCCGTCCCTTGTGGACATCGATGATTGCCTTGGCAGTTGACATAAATGGTCGCCTTAGAAATATCGGCATCTCCCTTGCCTTAGATGAATCAGTCTCTATCTCTAGAATAACAAAGTCAGCTGGGATGATCAATTCTCCCACCCTGACTAACACATCTTCGACCACTCCTGTTGGATGTCGTACTGAGCGGTCGACTAATATCAATTCCATGGTAGTCAGCTTCAATCCCTCTAATCCTAAGTCCTTAAACAATGCATAAGGCATTAAATTGATCGAAGCTCCTAGGTCTAACATTTCCTTCTCCCTCCGAGTCTCACCAACTGATATGGTAATGATGAAACTTCCCGGATCCTTCATCTTAGGTGGCAATGCCGTTTCCATGGCTACGCTTGCTTCTTTGGAGATCACTATTCTCTCCAGAAATTCCTTCTTCCGCGCCTTTGAGTTGAGTTCCTTGAAGAACTTGGCATATGTGGGCATTTTCTCAATCACCTCAAGTAAAGGAAGGCTCACATTCACCTTTGATAGGATGTCATAGATCTCCCTAAAGGCTTGGTCCAACTTCGACTTATGAAGCCTTCCTGGAAACGGAATTGGTGGCACGTACGGGTTAGGTGATTTGTGTATCCTTGAAGTATCCTGTTAGGATTCCCGTTGTTTTTAATTGGCTTATTTCGTGATCAAACCACATGTGGGGATGCTTTGTAAGGGTAGCTTAGATGTTGTTGTTATTGCTTAAGCCCTTTTGAAGACCTCACTATTGACAAGCACCAAAGGTAATATTCTAAGTGCTTACTTGTCTTGAAGAGATAGATGCACACACTCACAACTCATGCATATGTTTAATCCTTATATGTTGTGTGTCTTTTATGTGTGCCTTAATGCTCATTAACATCTCTTCTTGCTTGTTAGTTTGATTGCATATTGCATATCCAATTGCCTTGTCATGCTTAACCTTAGGATTGCATTTTTGCACTGGGCGCCCCCAAAAGCGCTCTACAGAAGCGCTGTACGAACAGCGCCCATTGAGCGCTGTTCAGACCTGATCGATTTAATCGGTCGCTGTTGGGTCGCTGTTGGGGCGCTGTACATAGCGCTGTACAGAGCGCTGTACGTACAGCGCCACTCTGTTTCCTCGTGAAAACAGAGCAAGGGCGCTGTACAGGCGCTGTACAATGGCGCCCTACGTACAACGCCCAAGGCAAATAGTGGGCAAACTTATCAAAACGACCACACTTTGTTTTGGCCCCCTATATATATGCCACTTTGACTTTAGGTCAATAACAAGAGTTCATATTCAGATTCCATACTTAGGAGATTTTTCAAAGAGAAGAAAAATTCCAAAGAACTCATTTTTAATCACTCAAACACTTGTTCCATGATCATCAATCATCATCTAGCATCATCATAGATCATCTAGATGTCATCTTGCATGGAAACTTCATCATACTTTGCTTGGTAAGCTTTTCACTAATATCTTACATATTTTGTGTTTCTCTTATCTAGAAATCTCAATTTAATTACTTGTATGTGATTTTATATACTTTGAATACAAGATTGAGATTAGTATGATGTATGTTTGAGAAGTTGTATTGTGCTAGCATATTAGGTTTTTGTGCTTGATATTGATTAGCTAAACTAATTGACATGTCATTTAGTTTTGATATCTAGGATTGTTCTTAATTGCATATTAATCATCTTAGATAAGCATATAGGGTTTCCCTTGCTCTATGTTGCATTTTGGATATTTTCACATATTCACTTAGGGTTGTATTCTCTTCAAGAGAAGCTAAGTCTTGTGTGTAGCAATCGGGATTAGGTTGCTTAGATCGCAAGCAAAATCGGACTAGGTTCACTCATACCGGGATTAGGTAGGTGTGTGATTACTTCCGGGATTAGGTTGTAATCGTTTGCACATTTAGTGGATTCGAGGTTCGAGTGTGGCTTACTTACATAGCCCGTGGTTTTTCCCGTGAGGGTTTCCACGTAAAAATCAAGTGTCAATTTAATTTCCGCACCATATTACACTTGCTTGTTTATTTTATCTTGAGGGTAATTTTGTAATTTTGACTAACACAAAAAATTGGGTAAAAAGCGTAAAATCTATTCACCCCCCCTCTAGATAGTTTTATACACACCGTGCATTAATTAGTTTCAATTGGTATCAGAGCGGGTTCCTAGACATACATAGGTGATCCTTGCTTATTTTGGTGTGTTTTGCATTTTGTGTGATTTTTTATCATTCATACATTTGCATTCATTTCATTCATTCATAAACACTATGAGTGGAAACGGTGGAAATGGTGGTGGCCACGAAGGAGCTTCTAGCACAAGGCCTCCACTTCTTACCGGATTGAACTATTCCCAATGGAAAGGGAAGATGGAATCCTACATATGCCAAATTCATGACCGTGCATGGATGGCGGTGGAAGACGGATATGATCTCCCTATGATGACTCCCGCGGGTGGAGGAGAAGATGTTTTGAAGCCTAAGGCGCAATGGAACGCGCAAGAGTTTGATGCTTCAAAGTGGAATAGGAAGGCGTTGCATGCCATCTTGTGTGCCATGGACGAAAATCAATATAAGTTGATTCAAAATACTAGGATAGCTAAGGAGGCTTGGGACATCCTAGAGATTGCACATGAGGGAACCGAAGTGGTGAAGGACTCCAAGCTTCAAGTCCTCCAAACTCAATTCGAGACGCTCAAGATGGAGGAGAATGAGTGCTTCAACGACTTCGAGATCAAGTTGATGGATATAGTCAACCAAAGCCATCAACTTGGTGATCCATATTCGGATAGGAGAATCAAGCAAAAGATTATGAGATCTCTACCCGATAGGTTTGAATCGAAGGTGACGGCTTTAGAAGAAAATAGTGGTTATAAGGATATGAAGCCGAGTGAGGTGATTGGGAGACTTCTAGCTTATGAGTCTAGGAAGGGGCCTATCTCCACACCCACTAAAAAGCAAAAAGGAATTGCTTTAAAAACCTCCAAGGATGAAAAGGAGGAAAAGAAGGTTGACTCGGATGAAGACCTTGCCTTGTTTGTAAAAAGGTTCAACAAAGTTATGAAGTTTAGAAGGAAGAGCTTTGGGTCAAAGGGTCAAGATTTGAAGAAAAAGGGCTCTTTCAAGAAGTTTGAACCTAGGCAAGAGAGGACCGAAAGGAAAGGGGTCCGATGTTTCGAGTGTGGTGGCATAGGTCATTTTGCCCCCGATTGTGCAAATCATGTTGAGAAGAAAAGGGGGAAAGTGATGGCCGCCACTTGGAGTGGAAGTAGTGATGACTCCTATGAGGGAGATGAGTCTTCGGATGATGAAGAGCTCATGGCTAATCTCCTAGCTTTTGCCTCCTCCCATAAAAGCAAAAGTGCTAGTGAGAGAGAGGAAATGAGTCAAGAGGAAAATGACTCAAGTGATGTAGAAAGTGATTCCTCCTCTAACTCCATGAATGGATTTATGGAGAAAAAGGAGTTTGCTAAGTATCATGCCGAATTTAATGATTTAGCAATCAAGAGTACAAGAAAGATCAAGATGTTGAGAGAAGAAAATCTTGAACTTGCATCTCAAAATGACCACTTAAGTGAACAAGTGGAGAAATTCAAGAAGATGGAAGATAAGCTAAAAGAGGAGTTAGTCTTATCTAGGAGGAATGAGGATAGTCTAAAGAGGGAGCTTGAAGAAGTTAGAGAATCTATGACTAGGATGGATTCTAGCACCAAGAAGCTTGACCATATGCTTGGTGTTGGAAAGAGTCCATGTGACAAGAGGGGTCTTGGGTATGAAGATGACAAGAAGATCTCAACCTCTAACAAGACCATATTTGTCAAGAGCTTGAAGAAAGAAGAAACTTCACTTGTGCAACTTCCTAGAAAGAAGTTAGAAATAGGACAAAGCTCAAATGCTCAAGTGAAGATGGGGCCAAGAAGGCAACCTCAAGCTAAACTCCCTAGAGTTTCTCAAGCCAACATTCCTCCTCAATTGGCTCACAAAGGAAAGAGGCCTATCATGCAACCTCAAGCTTGGAAGCAACCTAGACCGGTTCAACAACGAAGATGCATTGAACCCTTTCATCCACAAAGACAAGGACAAGGTATGATTCCTTATTTTACTCCTATTTGTCACTTTTGTGGATTTGTTGGTCATATTAGACCACAATGCTTTCGCTATATAAAAATGTGCAAAACTAGAAGCATGATAGAGAAGAAAAAGAAAAGAGCCATGATGCATGTTCCTAGGAATGATAATATTAATTTGCATGATCCTAGGAATAGTAGAGCACATGTACCAAAGACCACTAAGAAAGCTAAAATTGTTGCTAAGTGGATTAGAAAGAATGAAAATGTTTGCCATGTTGCACAAATAGCCTTGAAGGCAAATTCTTCTAATTTTTGGTATTTGGATAGTGGGTGCTCTAGGCACATGACGGGAAACAAGAGTTTCTTCGAGACTCTTGTTATGGAGGAAGGTGGATATGTCACTTTTGGTGATGGATCCAAAAAGAAGGTTGTAGGGAAAGAATCCATTTCCGTTCCCAGTTTACCCTCCTTATCCGATGCTTTATTTGTTGATGGCTTGAAAGCCAATTTAATAAGCATTTCACATCTAAGTGATGAAGGATATTCCGTCTTGTTTAATAAAAATGATTGCTCAATCCTAAAGCCCGATGGACAAACCTTATTGAAAGGAATGAGATCTAGCGACAATTGTTATTGTCTTGAAGCTAGAATAGTCTCAAACAATGTGTCCATGGATGAGCAAGTTGAGTTGTGGCATGAAAGACTTGGCCACATGAACTTTAGGGATTTAAGAACCCTTGGAAAGTTCGAGTGTGTGCGTGGCCTCCCTAAGCTTGGGAAGAAAGCCAATGGTATTTGTGGACCTTGCCAACAAGGAAAACAAACCAAAAGCATGCACAAAAAGGGCAAGTATCTCTCCACCAAGGAGCCCCTAGAGCTTCTCCACATGGATCTCATGGGTCCTATGCAAACCGAGAGCTTAGGTGGAAAGAGATACATTTTTGTTTGTGTTGATGATTTCTCTAGATTTACATGGACATATTTTCTTAGAGAAAAATCCGAAACTTTTGATAAGTTTAAAATGCTTTGTACTAAATTGCAAAATGAAATGAATTCTAACATTAGAAGCATTAAACGGATTAGAAGTGACCATGGGAGAGAGTTTGAGAATGCCTCTTTTGAAAGCTATTGTGATAGCTTAGGCATCTCCCATGAGTTTTCCGCTCCTAGGACACCTCAACAAAAATGGAGTTGTTGAGAGGAAGAATAGGGTCCTCCAAGAGATGGCCCGTGTGATGTTGCTTAGCAACAATGTCCCTAGGAACCTATGGGCCGAAGCCATCAACACGGCTTGCTATATAGGAAATAGAGTGTTCCTAAGGCCCGGTACTAGAAACACCTCCTATGAATTATGGAAAGGCAAGAGGCCAAATGTTAGCTACTTCCACACATTTGGGAGCAAATGCTACATTTTAAATGACCGTGATCAACTTGGCAAGTTTGATGCTAAGAGTGATGAGGGTATCTTTATTGGCTATGCCTTGAATAGTAGAGCCTATAGAGTTTTCAACTTGAAGACTCGAACCGTCATGGAATCATCAAATGTTGTCATTGATGATACAAGGCTCAAGTCCAAAAATGATGAGGAGGAGGATGTTTTAGAGGATGACTCTCCTTTGGAGAGGGTTGTGGTGACTCCCAATGTTGGGACATCTAATGAAGTCACACAACCTAGTACTAGAGTTCCTAACTTGGACTCTAATGAACCCGCTCCATGGGTTAGAAGACTCCATAACAAAGAAGATGTTATTGGAGATGTTAATGAGGGTGTTAGGACTAGGCGTCAAATAGCTAATCTAATTAGCTTTACATGCTACACCTCTCAAATAGAACCCAAAAAGGTTGATGAAGCCTTGAATGATGAATTTTGGGTTCTTGCCATGCAAGAAGAGCTAAACCAATTCGAAAGGAATGAGGTTTGGACTCTAGTTCCTAGGCCTAAGACCACTAATGTCATAGGCACAAAATGGATATTTAGGAACAAATCCGATGAGGATGGCAACATAGTGCGGAACAAGGCTAGACTTGTAGCACAAGGGTACTCTTAAATTGAGGGTATCGACTTTGAGGAGACTTTTGCTCCCGTTGCCCGCTTAGAGTCAATTAGGCTTCTCTTGTCCATCTCTTGTGTGCACAAGTTCAAATTGCACCAAATGGACGTCAAGAGTGCCTTCCTCAATGGCTTCTTGCAAGAGGAAGTGTTTGTTGAACAACCTAAGGGGTTTGTGGATGCACACCACCCCAACCATGTCTATCGCCTCAAGAAGGCACTATATGGGTTGAAACAAGCACCGAGGGCTTGGTATGAGCGCCTCACTCAATTTCTTGTTGACAATAACTACACAAGAGGTAGTGTTGACAAGACACTATTCATCAAGAGAGACAATGATGAGCTTTTCATAGCTCAAATATATGTTGATGACATAGTGTTTGGCTCCACCAACAACACCAAGGTCCAACAATTTGTTGATGTTATGTCTCATGAATTTGAGATGAGTCTTGTTGGTGAGCTTAGTTACTTCCTAGGTTTGCAAATTAGGCAAATGAATGATGGGATTTTCATAACCCAAGCCAAATATGCTAAGAACCTAGTGAAGAAGTTTGGTTTAGAGAATGCCAAACGTTGTGATACACCCATGAGTACCACTTTGAAGCTAAGCAAAGATGCTAGTGGTAAAAGTGTGGAACAAACTCTATATCGTGGCATGATAGGTAGCTTGCTTTATTTGACCGCAAGTAGGCCCGATATATCTTTTAGTGTGGGTGTGTGTGCTAGGTACCAAGCGGATCCTAAGGAGTCCCACCTCTCTTCCGTGAAGAGGATCATTCGCTATGTGAATGGGACATCCAACTATGGGATTTGGTACTCTTTTGACACTAATGCTAGTCTAGTTGGCTTTAGTGATTCGGATTAGGCAGGAAATTGTGATGATAGGAAGAGCACATCGGGCGGTTGCTTCTTTCTAGGCAACAACTTGGTGTCTTGGTTTTGCAAGAAGCAAAACTCGATTTCCTTGTCCACGGCCGAGGCCGAGTACATAGCCGCGGGGAGTGGATGCACACAACTCCTATGGATGAAGCAAATGCTAGTAGACTACGGATTCAATCAAGGTACTCTCACTCTCTTTTGTGATAACATGAGTGCCATTAATATTTCCAAGAATCCGGTTCAACATTCTAGAACTAAGCATATTGACATCCGCCATCACTTCATTAGAGAGCTTGTTGAAAATAAATGCATAGTACTTGAACATGTAGGTACTAATGATCAACTTGCGGACTTATTTACTAAACCCTTAGATGCTACTCGATTTAAAACTCTTAGTAGATCTATTGGGATATGTCTTGTGGAGTGATGTTCTATGATTGACCCCATATGGGGAACTCAAGCAAAGAGAGCTATTTTGCATTCTTGTAACTTGCAAAAAATTTGAAATAACTTATGCCTCTTCTTTTAATTGCTTGAGTGAGCTTGGTTGTACATATGTATATATGTTTTCAATTTCTATAAGTGTGAACCTTGCTTGTCTACAATCCATGTCATATTTAAGTTCAAACATGCATTTTTGGACTAGGAGATTTACATAGGAAGTATGATGTGAATGACCTATAATAATCTCCATGACATGATGATTCTTATAACATGCTAATGATAAATGAAAAAGCATGAAATTCATACAACATGCTCACATGAAAAGCATGAATTGGTGATTGCATATTCTTAAAATGCAAAAAGTGTGTGAAAGCTAATGAGACTCAAAATGAATAAAGGATCTTGTATCCGTTCAAAGGAATTTACATTCCAAATGTCTCTCTTTCTTTATTAGTTGAACATGGTTACTATCATACGGATATCTTATCCGGAAAAATCTAATAGGGTGCAAAGTCGCTCATGCCATGTTTCGCTTATAAAGTTGGATATAGTTACTCTTAAATTGAAATCAATAATCTCTATATCCTTGCTTTTCCCATGACATTGGTGAAATTGGTTTGAATTCTTATTTGAAACCTTTGTCATTTGCTTTGCCAAATACCATTGTATTTTGGACTTGAATGCTATATGTCTTGTATGCAAAGCATGTTGGATTCACACATTTTCTCTTAAATAAATCTCCTTGTTTCTCTCAAATTAATTGAAGTGCATAAAGTGACTTATATGTATATGCATATCTTGCATGCTTCTATCTCTCGTTGCTTTGAGTGACCCGGTTGGGGACTACTCCTTTGCCTATATCATGACAAAAAGGGGGAGTAGGATATTGTAAGGGGAGTTGCAAAATAGAGAAGCTATTGTGCACTTTGGGGAGATAAAACATTGAGGGGGAGTAACCCGTTGAGGGGGAGCATTGCATACACATACATTTTCATAATGTTGAGCCTAAACTATAAATGCAAATGCTTGTTATTGTTCTCACATGATTAATCTCACACTTTACTTGTATTGGAAATGCTAGAAACTTTATTTTCAGGGCTTGATTGTTCTACAAGAGATTGAAGACTTGAAGTTGTTATTTACTTATCTCTTTGTAATGTAGATAATCATTGTAGTCCCGTAGTTTCTAATTCTTGTGAGGAATCAATGTGAGTGGTGGTTTTGTCACGAAATAGCCAAAGGGGGAGATTGTTAGGATTCCCGTTGTTTTTAATTGGCTTATTTCGTGATCAAACCACATGTGGGGATGCTTTGTAAGGGTAGCTTAGATGTTGTTGTTATTGCTTAAGCCCTTTTGAAGACCTCACTATTGACAAGCACCAAAGGTAATATTCTAAGTGCTTACTTGTCTTGAAGAGATAGATGCACACACTCACAACTCATGCATATGTTTAATCCTTATATGTTGTGTGTCTTTTATGTGTGCCTTAATGCTCATTAACATCTCTTCTTGCTTGTTAGTTTGATTGCATCTTGCATATCCAATTGCCTTGTCATGCTTAACCTTAGGATTGCATTTTTGCACTAGGCGCCCCCAAAAGCGCTCTACAGAAGCGCTGTACGAACAGCGCCCATTGAGCGCTGTTCAGACCTGATCGATTTAATCGGTCGCTGTTGGGTCGCTGTTGGGGCGCTGTACATAGCGCTGTACGTACAGCGCCACTCTGTTTCCTCGTGAAAACAGAGCAAGGGCGCTGTACAGGCGCTGTACAATGGCGCCCTACGTACAGCGCCCAAGGCAAATAGTGGGCAAACTTATCAAAACGACCACACTTTGTTTTGGCCCCCTATATATATGCCACTTTGACTTTAGGTCAATAACAAGAGTTCATATTCAGATTCCATACTTAGGAGATTTTTCAAAGAGAAGAAAAATTCCAAAGAACTCATTTTTAATCACTCAAACACTTGTTCCATGATCATCAATCATCATCTAGCATCATCATAGATCATCTAGATGTCATCTTGCATGGAAACTTCATCATACTTTGCTTGGTAAGCTTTTCACTAATATCTTACATATTTTGTGTTTCTCTTATCTAGAAATCTCAATTTAATTACTTGTATGTGATTTTATATACTTTGAATACAAGATTGAGATTAGTATGATGTATGTTTGAGAAGTTGTATTGTGCTAGCATATTAGGTTTTTGTGCTTGATATTGATTAGCTAAACTAATTGACATGTCATTTAGTTTTGATATCTAGGATTGTTCTTAATTGCATATTAATCATCTTAGATAAGCATATAGGGTTTCCCTTGCTCTATGTTGCATTTTGGATATTTTCACATATTCACTTAGGGTTGTATTCTCTTCAAGAGAAGCTAAGTCTTGTGTGTAGCAATCAGGATTAGGTTGCTTAGATCGCAAGCAAAATCGGACTAGGTTCACTCATACCGGGATTAGGTAGGTGTGTGATTACTTCCGGGATTAGGTTGTAATCGTTTGCACATTTAGTGGATTCGAGGTTCGAGTGTGGCTTACTTACATAGCCCGTGGTTTTTCCCGTGAGGGTTTCCACGTAAAAATCAAGTGTCAATTTAATTTCCGCACCATATTACACTTGCTTGTTTATTTTATCTTGAGGGTAATTTTGTAATTTTGACTAACACGAAAAATTGGGTAAAAAGCGTAAAATCTATTCACCCCCCTCTAGATAGTTTTATACACACCGTGCATTAATTAGTTTCATATCCTTGTGTCCTTTCTCCGAACCTCTGCTCGTTCCTATCCCTACGTGAGTATCGAGATCATTCTTGCTAGGCATTGTTAGGATTATGCTCAATAGCAAGAGTGTAATATTGTAATTAACAATCTTTTTCATATTAATAAAGTGATTTCTGGTTTAACAAATCGTATAGCATTTATAGTTTAATATTATAATTGTCAAAGTAAATAATCATAAGGTCTAAAGACTATGAGAAAAGAAGAATTGTTCGTACATCTGGATATGTATGTGGTAGACACGATTCTTTAGTTAGTCTTGAATAATGTTCACAACTTAATTTAAAGGTTGGGCACCTTTATCTTGTTAAAGTTGTAGAATTCTTTTGCTAGCATTTGAGTGGGATCAAATGAGATATGATGAGTCTAAAATCATCGGAGTGTCTTCGAGCAAAAGGATCTAGTGCACTGGGTGCATTGAACTGGGTCACAATGAAAAGCTTTATCTAGAACCGTCAATAGATAATAGTCTTTTCATTATCAGGACAATCGGAGAGTCTATCTTAATCCTGAGATAAATGATGGACTTATGGTTGCAAGTGATATCATTTGAGTTATCAATGAGTACGATTATATCGCATAGTCTATCCTCGATAGTTTGGTGATATTCATTTGTTAATCGATAGAGGACTTCATTTATAGATATGGACATCGTGGCTCCTTTTATTAAATGAGAGTATAATATCATCATATGGATGTTTTGAGGTAATTGGATATTAAATCTCAACGTTGAGTTTTCGATAGTGTCTATTGAAAACATGGCTTCTGGACAAGTCAAAATATCCAAGTTCAAAACGTGGTCATATGAGTAAATATGGTAACTTGGAGAGTTATAGGCGGTCTATGAACTCTTGGCGATTAATGATTACTGATATTAATCACGAGAATACATTTTCTCCAATATGATTGTCTAGGGTATGAATGAGGAGCATCTTCCTTTTCTATCTTTATTTAAGAGTTCAATTTTAGCTCTTTAGTGGAATGAGTTAAAATTAATGGATCGGACCTAAGTGAATCATTTGTTGATTGTGATTAGGTTATGTCTATTGAAGCTTAAATTTAGATGGCCCGCCAAGATCCCCAATCCACACGGACTTGCATGGATCACTTGATATATTCTACCGGACCAATTTAAGGGTCCATCTAGAATTGCATTTAATATATTAAGAATATAATTTGCACATTATTTATGTAATGGGCTGCTCAATTATATTAATATATTAATGAATGACATGTGGGCTTGTTTCTTTTAGTAAGAATGGGTCTGGTTCACATGTGGGCTTTTTATTTAAAGTCCAATGGATTAAATGAAATAAAGAAAATAATATATAGCCCATTTGTTTAAGTGGGGCGGCAAGAAGGTTTTATAACCTAATATATTATTTTGTTTCATTGTTTTAATTAAATAAAAATTAATTAATTTATTAATTAATTGTTTAATTAAGAAACAAATCCTTTCTGAATAGGAAATATATTTCCTAGAGTAATACTATTGTAGTAGTTTACTAAAAGTTAAAGACTTGTTTGAAAAGAAAATAAATAATTAATTTTATTTATTTAAATCAAATAAGAAGTCCTTTTTATTTAGTCAAATAAAGGAATAAAAGATTTATGAATTAAATTAGGGTTTGAAGTCTTAAACTAAATAGGAATTAGGGTGCAATACAAACTCCTTTGGGCTTGAGAATTGCGGCAACCCTAGTCCCTTTTAGGTTAGGATTTTTGGCCACCCTAAAGAAAAAGAAGAGAAGAAAATTTGGCAACCTATATATACACTCTTATAGAATTCGGCCAACCCAATGCTTGGTGCTTGAGATTCTATTTTCTTCTTCTTCTCAATTCATAGAGAGATTATTTTATTCTACAAAAACATAAAAGAGTGTTAGATTATTCTTTGATGGTATACTATTTGCTTATTCATCAACAAGCTTGTGTTTACGACATCGATCTAGGTTCACACGAGTTTCGATCATTAGATTGAGAACTCAAAAGTGACCGGAATAATCTTAGTATTCTTTTGATTGTTTATTGTGACTAACAAAGAAAAGAAAAGTTTGTTTGTCCATTCACAGGTTTGCAATTCAAAGAAAAGGGAGACCACGCTCCTAGGTGATCCACGTTCGTGCTAGGATTGAAGATCTTGCGGATTACCATCGACGTAAGTCAATCGGATCACGCGACAAAAGTTATTATTCTTTTGTTAGATAATATATATGTTTAATTGATTAAAGGGTTTAAGGTTCATAAAAGGGAAAAATTTTTAAAAGTCACTAAATCTATTTTTAGTCTCTCTTCCGCTGCGTGTACTACGGTATTTTTCCCCTACAATTGGTATCAGAGCCTGGTTGAACCCTTTTAATTAATTAACGTATATATACGTGGCTCGATTTCGTTTTATTATGATTATGCATGTTTAGAAAGAGATGGCACTCTAGGTATTCGCATATATAATTACATGTGATGTATGGATTTATATATGTTTTATGTATATTGTTATTGCTCGATTTTGGTCCTAGATTTTTAATGTAATTTTTGTTTCGGAATTGTAACAAGAAGGGTGGTCTATTATCGCCATAATTCCTTCTTGGTAGTTGTTAAGTTTTTCATTTTTTTTATTTATTATGTGTAGTTTTTTACTGCAGTTTTTTTTATTTATTTTGTGCAGTTTTTTTGTTTGTAAAAAGTACTGCAGTGATTAAAAAAAAAAAAAAATACTGCAGTATTTTATTTGTTTAAATACTGCCGTAATATATTTAGGTGTTGAAGATTCGAAGACACGAAGAAAAACGAAGCAACCGGAACCGAGAACGAGCACCGTGCGCACCCTAGGAGTGGATTGGGCTGCGCATGGCAAGCCCAAGCTTGGTGGGCTGCGCACGGCAGCCCTGGGAGTCTTCATGGGCTGCGCACAGCAGCCCCTTTGTGGGGTTGTGGGTTGTGCACGCCCATGGGGTTGGGCCGAAGGATGAGCGTATGGTTGATGGGCCACTTGAAGATCTTGTATTCCTAAACAATTGTAATTTACTTGTTTTTCTAGGATGGGCCAAAATTGTTTCTATTTAATTTATGCTTAAATATTACAATATTTGTTATTGTATGATAACATGACATATAGAATAGGAGTGCCACTCATATATCTCTTTTGGTATGAACATGCATTGAATGATTTAGGTATCTAAATTGGCATCTAGATAACTTGGTAAATCATTCTATGGGATTTAATCACACGCCTTAAATAATTGAGTGGGAGAAGGTGTTTTTGTAACACCTATGGCCTCCAAGGTTAGTTGAGCTTTATTATTATTGGTAATCCCCCCAAGGGGCGTCCATGAATGGAATTTAGCAACATACTTCCTTACAAGGATAGACTAGACAATGGACTCAAACGAGATCTACTCCCCAAGGAGGGATTTTCGTGAGAGAAAATTGAGGGTCGATATCTTGGTAACACACTCAATGTAATTTTATTGATATCCTCCCAAGAGTTCTTGTCAGTAAAATTGCAAGGCTAAAATTGAAAACGCTGGTTGTTATGTTAACAATTAGGTGGGACCTAGTCTAACTAGTAAATGGTGCGAACTCCCAAAGGAGGCGTAACATTTATGGGTGTTGGATCACCGTTGAATTTTATGATTGAGTTATTTATTTAATTCAAGATAAATATTTAAAAATGCTTTATCATGATTATTTACTTATATATGTTTTGTTTTATTCAGAAATCATGACCCCATCACTTATAAACATCTTGAAAGACAACACTTTAACTGGAGATAATTATGTCACATGGAAAAGGAAAATTGGGTTGTTGCTGCAAAGTGAAAAACATAAATTTGTTCTAACTACTCCTAAACCACCTGCTCCTAATAATGAATCTAGCATAATGTATAGAGATGAGTATGAGCAGTGGAAGACTTCAGATGATATGGCAAAATGTTACATTATGGCCACTATCTCCGACGTGTTGCAACAGCAGCATGAAGGAATGGAGTCCGCTGTTGATATAATGATGTCTCTAGAGGAGATGTTTGCTATGAAGTCTATGACAACTAAGAGAGAGGCAGTGACTGCTTTTATGAATCTTAGGATGAAACCTGGACAGGCTGTGAAGGATCACATGATGAAAGTCATAGCACATCTCAACATTGCTGAACAGCATGGTGCTGAGATAGATGGTGAGACAAAGATTGATATGGTTGTCAATTCATTGTCAGATTCCTTTGATCAGTTCAAATTGGACTACACTTTGAACAAAAAGGAATACACCTTACAAGGCTTGATGCAAGATGTTCAAACTGCTGAAAAGATCCTTGTGAAAGGCAAAGGTCAAGAGATTCATATGTTTGGTAAAGTTGCTACTGTTAAGGCCCGTCAAAAGGTCAAGAAACAACAGAAGAAAAAGCAACTTAGGCCTACCAAGAAGGAGACCAAGAAAGTAACCAAGATCAAAGGGAAATGCTTCCTTTGTGGTGAAAAGGGACATTGGAAGAGAAATTGCCCAAAGTCCCAGAACAAGAAGGAAAAAGGTAATTTGAATTATCTTGAAACATGTTTTTTGGCTGATTCTACAGATTCTTGGATCATAGGCTCAGGAGCCACTAATCATGTTTGTTATTCCTTGCAGGGGTTCCAAGAAAGGAGAAGGCTGAGTAAGAATGAAATCAATTTACCCTTGGGCAACGGAACGTTAGTGTCTACAAGTGCAGTGGGAGATATTAGAGTTTATTTGGATTCTAGAAGGCATTTAGATTTGATAAACATTTATTATGTACCTCAATTCAAGAGGAATTTAATTTCAGTTTCTTGTTTGAATAAATTTGGATATTCGGTTACTTTTAATAAAGTTTTTATTATTAGTAAGAATGACAAAATTATTTGCCAAGGTACATTGGAAAACGGTCTATACTTTTTGTATAGAAATATCTCTCACTCGTTAGACACAGAAATAACGGAACCTAATCATAAAAGAGTAAAATTATCAACAGATGAAACCTACCTTTGGCATTTACGCTTAGGTCATATTAACCTTAATAGGATTAAAAGATTGGTATGTGACGGACCTTTGAGTGACTTAAAGGTTGATGATCTACCAACTTGTGAATCTTGTTTGGAAGGTAAAATGACCAAAAGGACGTTCTCTGCCAAAGGTGCAAGAGCCACTGAATGTTTAGGATTGATACACACTGATGTATGTGGACGTTCTCTGCCAAAGGTGGATATGAGTACTTCATCACCTTCACAGATGATTACTCGAGATTTGGTTATGTGTATCTCATGCGACATAAGTCGGATGTTTTTGACATGTTCAAAGCATTCAAAGCTGAAGTGGAAAATCAGCTTGAGAAACACATAAAAATCTTGAGATCTGATCGTGGTGGAGAATATCTATCTGGTGAGTTTCAGCAATATCTTATTGATAATGGGATAGTTTCTCAGTTTTCTACACCAGGTACACCTCAACAGAATGGGGTAGCAGAAAGGAGAAATAGAACTCTTTTGGATATGGTTAGGTCTATGTTGAGTTATTCAACGCTTCCTATTTTTTTTTTGGGGATATGCTTTACAAACTGCTATATACATTCTAAACGATGTACCATCTAAGTCTGTTCCTAAAACACCGCATGAGTTGTGGACTGGGCGCAAGCCTAGTTTACAACACTTAAGGATATTTGGTTGTCCTGCGCATGTGTTAAAAGGAAAGACAGAAAAGATAGAGTCCCGTTCAGAAACATGTATATTTGTAGGGTATCCAAAAGAAACTAAAGGATATTATTTCTATAGTCCTTCAGATCTTAAAGTATTTGTTTCGACAAATGCTAAATTTCTGGAAAAGGACTATATGAATGATTTTGTGCCTAGAAGTAGAATTGTCCTGAATGAGATGTCAGGAGATACAATTCCACGAGAGGTTACACAACCTAACCCAATTGTAAGTTCCGATCCAACACAAGATCAACAACCTACCATTCCTCGTCGTAGTGGGAGGGTTAGAACACAACCCGAAAGATACATCGGTCTGGGAGAATCAGTGGAGAATCTCCCGGACGACGATGATCCCTATACATACAAGGAAGCTATGGAGGATGTTGATAGTCGGCATTGGCAAAAGGCAATGCAATCCGAGATTGAATCTATGTTCGATAACAAAGTCTGGTCCCTTGTAGACTTGCCTAAAGGGATAAAACCCATTGGGTGCAAGTGCGTATACAAGAGGAAAAGAGGTATGGATGGAAAGGTGGAAACCTTTAAAGCTAGATTGGTAGCTAAAGGGTATACACAGAAAGAAGGTATCGATTACGAGGAAACCTTCTCTCCTGTGGCCATGCTTAAATCCATTAGGATACTCTTATCCATTGCAGCATCTTTAGATCTAAAGATTTGGCAAATGGACGTCAAGACAGCTTTCCTAAATGGAAGTCTTGTCGAAAGCATATACATGATGCAACCAGAGGGATTCATTGAAAAGGGCCAAATGGATAAGGTATGCAAGTTGCAGAAATCCATATATGGATTAAAGCAAGCATCCAGATCCTGGAACATAAGGTTTGATCAAGCTGTCAAAGGTTTTGGATTTATTCAGAATCCTGACGAACCTAGTGTATACAAAAGGATTAAAGGCGACAAGTTGGTTTTCCTGATTCTTTATGTTGATGATATACTACTCATTGGAAACAATTTAGGTGTATTGACATTAGTAAAAGAATGGTTAGCAAAACAATTTGATATGAAGGACTTAGGACAAGCAAGTTTTATTCTAGGTATCCAAGTAATAAGGGATAGAAAGAATAGAACGATTGCATTATCCCAAGCTTCATACATAGACAAGATCTTGTCTAGGTTTTCCATGCAGGATTCCAAGAAAGGTATGTTACCTTTCAGACATGGAATCAAGCTTTCTAAGGAACAAGTTCCTAAGAATGAGCATGAAGAGCAATTCATGAGTAGAGTTCCATATGCCTCGGCAGTTGGAAGTCTCATGTATGCAATGCTCTGTACTAGACCAGATATTTGTTTTGCTGTTGGCATAGTTAGCAGGTTTCAATCGAAACCTGGTCCTGATCACTGGACGGCAGTCAAGCATATTTTCAAGTATCTCAAGAGAACGAGAGATAATATGCTTGTATACTCTGGAGGGGATTTGGTTCCCGTTGGGTATACAGATTCTGATTTCCAATCAGATTCTAACTCCAGAAAATCCACATCAGGGCCTGTGTTTACTATTGGAGGAGGAGCAGTTATATGGAGGAGTATCAAGCAATCTTGTATTGCTGATTCCACCATGGAAGCTGAGTATGTTGCTGCATGCGAGGCTGCCAAAGAGGCTGTTTGGCTCCGCCAATTCTTGATTGACTTGGAAGTGGTTCCTAGTGCAAATAAGCAGATCACTATCTACTGTGACAACAGTGGAGCAGTGGCTAATTCGAAAGAACCAAGAAGTCACAAGAGAGGTAAACACATTGAAAGAAAGTATCATCTTTTAAGGGAGATTGTTCAAAGAGGTGATGTGACGATTACCAAAATCGCGTCAGCAGAAAATCTAGCGGATCCCTTCACAAAGGCTCTACCTAAGAAGAGTTTCGATGGGCATCTAGAGAACATGGGCATGAGAGATGAAACTAAATATACCACGGTGTGTATAAAGCTATCTAGAGGGGGGGTGAATAGATTTACGCTTTTTACCCAATTTTTCGTGTTAGTCAAAATTACGAAATTACCCTCAAGATAATATAAACAAGCAAGTGTAATATGGTGCGGAAATTAAAATAACACTTGAATTTTTACGTGGAAACCCTCACGGGAAAAACCACAGGGCTATGTAAGTAAGCCACACTCGAACCTCGAATCCACTAAATGTGCAAACGATTACAACCTAATCCCGGAAGTAATCACACACCTACCTAATCCCCGGTATGAGTGAACCTAGTCCAATTTGCTTGCGATCTAAGCAACCTAATCCCGATTGCTACACACAAGACTTAGCTTCTCTTGAAGAGAATACAACCCTAAGTGAATATATGAAAATATCCAAAATGCAACATAGAGCAAGGGAAACCCTATATGCTTATCTAAGATGATTAATATGCAATTAAGAGCAATCCTAGATATCAAAACTAAATGACATGTCAATTAGTTTAGCTAATCAATATCAAGCACAAAACCTAATATGCTAGCACAATACAACTTCTCAAACATACATCATACTAATCTCAATCTTGTATTCAACAAATATAAAATCACATACAAGTAATTAAATTGAGATTGCTAGATAAGAGAAACACAAAATATGTAAGATATTAGTGAAAAGCTTACCAAGCAAAGTATGATGAAGAATCCATGCAAGATGTCATCTAGATGATCTAAGATGATGCTAGATGATGATTGATGATCATGGAAAAGGTGTTTGAGTAATTAAAAATGAGTTCTTGGAATTTTTCTTCTCTTTGAAAAATATCCTAAGTATGAAATCTGAATATGAACTCTTGTAATTGACCTAAAGTCAAAGTGGCATATATATAGGGGGCCAAAACAAAGTGTGGTCGTTTTGATAAGTTTGCCCACTATTTGCCATGGGCGCTGTACGTAGAGCGCCATTGTACAGCGCCTGTACAGCGCCCTTGCTCTGTTTTCACGAGAAAACAGAGTGGCGCTGTACGTACAGCGCTCTGTACAGCGCCACGTACAGCGCCCCAACAGCGACCCAACAGCGACCGATTAAATCGATCAGGTCTGAACAGCGCTCAATGGGCGCTGTTCGTACAGCGCTTCTGTACAGCGCTTTTGGGGGCGCCCAGTGCAAAAATGCAATCCTAAGTCTAAGCATGACAAGGCAATTGGATATGCAAGATGCAATCAAACTAACATGCAAGAAGAGATGTTAATGAGCATTAAGGCACACATAAAAGACACACAACATATAAGGATTAAACATATGCATGAGTTGTGAGTGTGTGCATCTATCTCTTCAAGACAAGTAAGCACTTAGAATATTACCTTTGGTGCTTGTCAATAGTGAGGTCTTCAAAAGGGCCTAAGCAATAACACAACATCTAAGCTACCCTTACAAAGCATCCCCACATGTGGTTTGATCACGAAATAAGCCAATTAAACACAACGGGAATCCTAACAATCTCCCCCTTTGGCTATTTCGTGACAAAACCACCACTCACATTGATTCCTCACATAGAATTAGAAACTACGGGACTACAATGATTATCTACATTACAAAGAGATAAGAAAGTAAAAACTTCAAGTCTTCAATCTCTTGTAGAACAATCAAGCCCTGAAAATAAAGTTTCTAGCATTTCCAATACAAGTAAAGTGTGAGATTAATCATGTGAGAACAATACCAAGCATTTGCATTTTTAGAATTTAGGCACAACATTAGCAAATGTATGCAATGAATGATAAATGCAATGCTCCCCCTCAAAGGGTTACTCCCCTCAATGTATGTTCTCCCCAAAATGCACAAAAGCTTCTATATTTTGCAACTCCCCTTACCATTTCCTACTCCCCCTTTTTGTCATGATATAGGCAAAGGAGTAGTCCCCAACCGGGTCACTCAAAGCAACGAGAGATAGAAGCATGCAAGATATGCATATACATATAAGTCACTTTATGCACTTCAATTAATTTGAGAGAAACAAGGAGATTTATTTGAGAAAATGTGTGAATCCAACATGCTTTGCATACAAGACTATAGCATTCAAGTCCAAAATACAATGGTATTTGGCAAAGCAAATGACAAAGGTTTCTAATTTGAATTCAAACCAATTTCACCAATGTCATGGGAAAAGCAAGGATATAGAGATTATTGATTTCAATTTTAAGAGCAACTATATCCAACTTTATAAGCGAAACATGGCATGAGCGACTTTGCACCCTATTGATTTTTCCGGATAAGAATCCGTATGATAGTAACCATGTTCAACTAATAAAGAAAGAGAGACATTGGAATGTAAATTCCTTTGAACGGATACAAGATCCTTTATTCATTTGAGTCTCATAGCTTTCACACAAGTTTTGCATTTTTAAGAATATGCAATCATCAATTCATGCTTTTCATGTGAGCATGTTGTATGAATTTCATGCTTTTTCATTTAGCATAGCATGTTATTAAGAAACATCATGTCATGGAGATAACTATAGGTCATTCACATCATACTTCCTAAGTAAATCTCCTAGTCCAAAAATGCATGTTTGAACATAAATATGACATGGATTGTAGACAAGCAAGGTTCACACTTATAGAATTTGAAAGCATATACATATGTACAACCAAGCTTACTCAAGCAATCAAAAGAAGAGGCATAAGTTATTTCAAATTTTTTGCAAGTTACATGAATGCAAAATAGCTCTCTTTGCTTGAGTTCCCCATATGGGGTCAATCATAGAACATCACTCCACAAGACATATCCCAATAGATCTACTAAGAGTTTTAAATCGAGTAGCATCTAAGGGTTTAGTAAATAAGTCCGCAAGTTGATCATTAGTACCTACATGTTCAAGTACTATGCATTTATTTTCAACAAGCTCTCTAATGAAGTGATGGCGGATGTCAATATGCTTAGTTCTAGAATGTTGAACCGGATTCTTGGAAATATTAATAGCACTCATGTTATCACAAAAGAGAGTGAGAGTACCTTGGTTGAATCCGTAGTCTACAAGCATTTGTTTCCATAGGAGTTGTGTGCATCCACTCCCCGCGGCTATGTACTCGGCCTCGGCCGTGGACAAGGAAATCGAGTTTTGCTTCTTGCAAAACCAAGACACCAAGTTGTTGCCTAGAAAGAAGCAACCGCCCGATGTGCTCTTCCTATCATCACAATTTCCTGCCCAATCCGCATCACTAAAGCCAACTAGACTAGCATTAGTGTCAAAAGAGTACCAAATCCCATAGTTGGATGTCCCATTCACATAGCGAATGATCCTCTTCACACAAGAAGGTGGGACTCCTTAGGATCCGCTTGGTACCTAGCACACACACCCACACTAAAAGATATATCGGGCCTACTTGCGGTCAAATGCAAGCTACCTATCATGCCACGATATAGAGTTTGTCCACACTTTTACCACTAGCATCCTTGCTTAGCTTCAAAGTGTACTCATGGGTGTATCACAATGTTTGGCTTTCTCTAAACCAAACTTCTTCACTAGGTTCTTAGCATATTTGGCTTGGGTTATGAAAATCCCATCATGCATTTGCCTAATTTGCAAACCTAGGAAGTACTAAGCTCACCAACAAGACTCATCTCAAATTCAAGAGACATGACATCAACAAATTGTTGGACTTTGGTGTTGTTGGTGGAGCCAAAAACTATATCATCAACATATATTGAGCTATGAAAAGCTCATCATTGTCTCTCTTGATGAATAGTGTCTTGTCAACACTACCTCTTGTGTAGTTGTTGTCAACAAGAAATTGAGTGAGGCGCTCATACCAAGCCCTCGGTGCTTGTTTCAACCCATAAAGTGCCTTCTTGAGGCGATAGACATGATTGGGGTGGTGTGCATCCACAAACCCCTTAGGTTGTTCAACAAACACTTCCTCTTGCAAGAAGCCATTGAGGAAGGCACTCTTGACGTCCATTTGGTGCAATTTGAACTTGTGCACACAAGAGATGGACAAGAGAAGCCTAATGGACTCTAAGCGGGCAACGGGAGCAAAAGTCTCCTCAAAGTCGATACCCTCAATTTGAGAGTACCCTTGTGCTACAAGTCTAGCCTTGTTCCGCACTATGTTGCCATCCTCATCGGATTTGTTCCTAAATATCCATTTGGTGCCTATGACATTAGTGGTCTTAGGCCTAGGAACTAGAGTCCAAACCTCATTCCTTTCGAATTGGCTTAGCTCTTCTTGCATGGCAAGAACCCAAAATTCATCATTTAAGGCTTCTTCAACCTTTTTGGGTTCAATTTGAGAGGTGTAACATGTATAGCTAATAAGATTAGCAAGTTGGCGTCTAGTCCTAACACCCTCATTTACCTCTCCAATGATATCTTCTTTATCATGGAGTTTCCTAACCCATGGAGCGGGTTCTTTAGAGTCCAAGAGAGGAACTCTATCAATAGGTTGTGTGCCATCATTGTTGACATTAGATGTCCCAACATTAGGCGACCACAACCTTCTCCAAAGGAGAATCATCACTAAAAATAACCCTCCTCCT
>CM059875.1:7508277-7674519 GCA_030490815.1 Acer saccharum | reverse complement strand
TGGCATCTCGGGGATAACCAAGCAGTCAGAATGTCCCTTCACCTGTCAAGCAAGTGGAAGCGCCAGAAGTTGTGTGGCTCAAATTGAAAGCTTGCACCGGAAGAATCATTAATAAATACAGCGCATGGTAGAAAGGAAAGAGGGAGTTATTGCAAAATGTGCCGAAATCTTATAAGCATAGATATAAATACTGCTCGCAGAGGCAAACGAAGTGGGAAGAACAAGTCATTCGCCCAGCTCGAAGTATTTATGGGGGTATTGTTGTATGTATAAATTCGCCAACCTGACACGTCATCAAAAGAGCCAACAAAGGCTGCCACGTCACTCATTGACCCGGTCAAGGGAGGAAGCGTGATAAGTCAGAATAATAAAATAGCTCAAGCCAAAAAGGAATCAAAGATATGGTCGCCGAAGCTAGATACCTACTCGCCGAAAGTAGAAATGTGGTCGCCAAAGATACGATACCCAGAAAGTGAAGGTACTCGATGCACCAGCACACTGGGCCTGAACCGACTCGACAGAAACACAGAAATAAACCCTAAAACTTTTAGAAGACCCAGAACAACGAGGAATCATAAAAAGGAAAGTAGACTTGGATCCGTGACGAGAAGGGATCCTAGTACGAATCAAAAAGGGAAACCTTCCACCCACACGGCTAAAAGCAAGGGGAAAACCCTAATTAAACATGTATAAATAGAACCACCTATCTCATGAGGAGGGGGTTCAGAAATCTAGAGAGAGAAGAGAGCAATTGTAAGAGAGATCAAAGTGTGTAACAAGGCAACAAAAACCTAGTAATATTCTTCTGCCCTCAAGGGCGCCGTGGTTTTTTCCCATTCAAGGGTTTTCCACGTAAAATCTGTCTTTTGCATGCGTTCTTAGTTTTCTTGTTTTATATTAAATTGATATAATTGTTGAGTGCGTGGCAATCCAAATTTCACCGTCAACAGTGTGCTTGTCTTGCGTGAAGATCTCCTTCGGAGAATGCCCTTGGCTTCTTCTTTGGATTCACCACTTTGCACACTTGCACATTGTGCACAAAGTGGAAACAGGGCATGTCGCACTTTGTTGGTATCGCCATTTGATGGTGTCGCCATGGCGACAGAACGTTTCATTCCTAAAATTCAATCAGGTATGATGTCGCCACTTGACAAGTGGCGACAAAGGAGAAAATCTGGTGTTGCCACTTTGTGTTGCCACATAACAAATGACAACAATAAATGGCGACAACTGATTTTGTCCAAAACGACATAGCTTCAATTTGACCTCCTATAAATATGCCTCTTTATTCTTAGGTCAATCTAATGACTCAAAAATCATATTTTTAATTGAGAGTTTTTTCAAAGATAGATTTTTAATCAAGAACTCATCTTTGATCATCTTTGTTTACTCAAACACTTTTCCATGATCATCAATCATCATCTAGCATCATCTTTGATAATCTAGATATCTTTTTGCATGGATTTTTCAACACACTTTGCTTGGTAAGTTTTTCACTTATATCTTACATATTTTGTGTCTATCTTAACAAGCAATCTCATTCATCACTTATATGTATTTCATATATATTTAGATACAAGATTGAGATTAGTGTATTGATTGTTTGAGAGTTGTATTGTGATAGCTATCTAGGTTTTCATAATCTATGTTTAGCTAAACTATTTGACATGTCATCTAGCTTTTAATATCTATGATTGATTAATTGCAAAATCATCATCCTAGATAAGCATATAGAGTTACCTAGCTCTAATTGCATTTTGAATATTTCACATATTCACATAGGTTGTATTATCTCTTCTTAGAGAACTAAGTCTTGTGTTGTGACCGGGATTAGGTTGCTTAGATCGCAAGCAATTGGACTATGTCCACTTTTACCGGGATTAGGTAGGTGTGTGATTATATACCGAGATTAGGTTGTAATATTTAACATATTTAGTGGATTCGAGGTTCGAGTGTGGCGCACTTACTAGCCCGTGGTTTTTCCCATAAGGGTTTCCATGTAAAATATCAAGTGTTATTTATATTCCGCACCATATTACACTTGCTATATTATATTGACTATTAGGGGTATTTTCGTAATCTTGACCATACACGAAAATTGGGTAAAATCGGATAAAATCTATTCACCCCCCCCCCCCCCCCTCTAGATTAATATTGAACACACCGAGTATTTGTTTCATACACTAATGTATGGGGACCAACTCCAATACAATCAATTGATGGCTTTTCGTATTATGTCTTGTTTGTTGACCATTCCAGCAAATACATGTGGCTATATCCAATCGTGAAAAAAGTCTTATGTTGCATTTGTGTTCTCTAAATTCAAAGTAGTTGTTGAGAAATACTTCAACACTCCTATTATGACTTTATACACAGATGGTGGAGGAGAATATGAAGCACTAAAGCCTTTTTTTAGCAACCCATAGCATACAAAATCTCAAAACCCTTCCATATACACCTGAACACAATGGTACAGTTGAGAGAAAACATAGAACCATCAGAGAAGCTGGTTTATCACTTTACACCAGGCCAAACTACCCACTGCCTATTGGAGTCATGCATTCCTCACTACTACTAATCTCCTCAACAGATTACCCTCTCCGCTCAACCAAATGAAATCTCCATTTGAAAAATTATTTCAAAAAATTCCAAATTATCAGAACTTTGGCTGTCTTTGTTATCCATGATTAAAACCATACACAAAAACTAACCTAGACTCTAAATCAACACCCTGCATCTTATTTGACTATTCATCAGCACAAAGTGCCTACAAATGTCTTGATCCATCAACCAAAAGAATATATACTTCGCGCCATGTCGTTTTTGTCGAAAACGTTTTTCCATCATTTAAATCTTAAAAGCCTTTCAGTTCGGCAGAAACAATTAAAAATTGGGCAACACCTCATCCTGTGCTTTTGAATGACACTCATTTTACAATTCCAGTCACTACCACCTCCATAACCAATGGTGTTACAGCAGTAGAAGAACCTTTTAGTATAGTGTCATCTAATACAATTGTCGATGTTCAACCCTCACCAACAGTAGCTGCCACATTTGATCTTGATCAGGTAAGAACCTCTACCAATTCCTTTTCTTTACCACTAACCCATGTGGGTCTCGTGTTTTTCTTCCCGATCGGGATGGTCCAAAGTGGATTGAATGTAGGTGGGTATCTTTATAGAGTTTTTGGGGGAGCATCGGACGGTCACAAAAATACACCGTGACCAAATCCATTAAAATTGTATAGTAACACTTATAACCCTAGTAGAGTAATGGGTGACATTTGCACATAGTGTCAATCTAAGGCTTCCCACATTATGGATTGCGTTTTTGGTGGTGTCAAACACTCTACGTGTTGCCACATGTTATGTAACAAATTCCGTACGATTGGAAAAATTTTTAAAATCGTCCAAAAATTTAAATTAAATGCAAAACATTATTCCAGGTCAGCTCAGTACGGTGATTTTGGGCTTCAATACCTTTCCAGGGCTTCACCTTTATTGTTTCTGGGCTTGAAAAAAAAATGCAATGGTAGGGGGTAAGGAAATTCGTGGACCACAGCTGGATCCCACTTCATTCTTGGGGTTATATGTAATTAAACGGGTGGGCTTTTAGGTCTCCAATTATATATATAGGCTTCTAGGCGTAATATAGGGATGGGAATGGGCTTCAGACGGCAATTCCACATTCAGCCCATTCTAATGGTCCAGCTGGATCCCATTATTTTTTTAATTTAATTTTTTTGTAATTACTGGGTTTGAACAATAATAGCCAAGGCTTGAATGTCTATTGTTTATGCATCCGATGATGTGGGTCCCGTGTTATTCTTCCCGATCGGGATGGTCCAAAGTGGATTGAATGTAGGTGGGTATCTTTATAGAGTTTTTGGGGGAGCATCGGACGGTCACAAAAATACACCGTGACCAAATCCATTAAAATTGCATAGTAACACTTATAACCCTAGTAGAGTAATAGGTGACATTTGCACATAGTGTCAATCTAAGGCTTCCCACATTATGGATTGCGTTTTTGGTGATGTCAAACACTCTACGTGTTGCCACATGTTGTGTAACAAATTCCGTACGATTGGAAAATTTTTAAAATCGTCCAAAAATTTAAATTAAATGCAAAACATTATTCCAGGTTAGCTCAGTACGGTGATTTTGGGCTTCAATACCTTTCCAGGGCTTAACTTTTATTGTTTCTGGGCTTGAAAAAAAATGCAATGGTAGGGGGTAAGGAAATTCGTGGACCACAGCTGGATCCCACTAACCAATGCAAGTGGACCACAGCTGGATCCCACTTCAGTCTTTCCCCTATATAAATGGTCTCCCCCCCCCCCCCCCCCCCCCCCCTCTTCCACTCTTTCTTTATAGGTTATAATCTTTTGGTTTCCACTTATTTCTTTCAATCCTGACGAGGAGCCCCCACGCCCAGAGGTCTTCTTCTACAAATCTTAATCTTCATTTTGTTTCGTTTTTGATTCGTTAATTTATGATCTTAGTTGGAAAATGAGTTCAGTGGGCATGGAGGTTTTCGACAAAAATCATATGGTTACAAGGTAGTATAGCTTCAACCTTTGATTTCTATCGGAAGACTTCTATGCCTAATTAACTGGTTTTTGTTATTTCATTTTGTTTAATGTCTGCAGGATTTAATGTCTTCATTTTGTTTGTTGTTTTGTCATTATAAAAAAATAATCTAATCTGGATTTCCTCTTTGTTAGTTACTTCTTTTTTTGCACGTATATTCAGTGTTTTGTATGATATGGCAAAGAAATCGGTGTATGCTGTTTTCAAAGGCAGGAAAACTGGTGTGTTCAACTCTTGGCCTGATTGTCATGAACAAGTTGATGGATTTAAGGGTGCCTCTTATCAGAGATTTAATACGGTGGATGAAGCATATGAAGCTATCCGTGCGGTTCAGCGTGAAAAACTTTCAAATCATAGTTCTAGTACCACAGAAGATAAGGTTCTTTACACTGAACCGGTACAAAGCAAAACAGTAATGCTGGTTATATTGTATATTGTTGTTTTTGTAATCGGAGTAATAGTGGGCAAATGTATGTGAATGCTTGTTTGTGTTATGTTTGTTCAAGGCATCTGCTTTGCCTTTTTTATGAATATGAATTAAAGATAACTTTTTTAGATGATTGAGATATTGTGTCAAGGATTTAGGAAAGGGAAATATGATAATATTCATTTCATATAAGTATTAAATAATATTATATTATATTTAGAAAGACCTGAACACATTGAACATAAAAAACATAAGCAAAGACATCAGACTGTGAACATAATAAAGCATTTCTCTAGGGAGATGGTGGAATATTGAAGTCCAACATTTTCTTCTGCAGTTTTTCCACAAGACTGTACAGCCCATTCAGTTCATCGTCTCTTGCCTCCATCTGCACATGTAAATTGATAATTTCTGCTTCCAGGTTTTCAACTTTTCCCATCAACACTGCATTGTCCACAGTGAGGCGTCCAGCATTTGCACGCTCTTCATGGATGGTGTTCTCTGCATTTGCAATCCGTTGCCTCAGACATACGAAGATGGATTCCAGCCTGTCTGTTTCATGAAAATTATTTGCAACATTATTCCTTCTGTTGTTTTCTGCCATTGTACCTTGAAAAAAAAAAAAAAAAATACTAAACAATAGAATATAAGTGAAGTGAGAAAAACATGTAACAAATGACGGTATTTATAATGTATGAAAACCCCCAATGTCGCAATAAATGAAAAGCCACCATGGTCATTGCCCCAACCGTGCTTTTCTATTGAAAGGTCATCTGGATGCCTTTTCACAAACCATTGCAATGAATGCTTTTTTCAAACTCAAAAGACACCGAGTTTGAGACTCCCGAAGCCCAAGACCCCCTCCTTAAATAAATATACTTTTACCATTACTGCTATACTTGATTTAACTAAATACAATGGTAATTAAAATACATTGTCATGACCAACCCCACCTCCTGGTGGGCTAAATAATAATATCCAGGCCTTAACAAATCAATGTTCTTCCAGGGCCTTGGATATAATAAATAAATTCAAGCCTTGGGCTTCAAAAATTATTCCACCGATTGACATGTAAATACATTCAAGCCCTGTCTTGCATGGTTCCTGTTCGTTCATGGGATCAATAATATCAAGCCCAGTATGGCAGTATTACTACAAAGAACAGTATACAACAAAGAAGAACGAAGAACAATATGTGTATGCTGGCCACACACAAATATATACTTAAACAAACACATAACATAAATACCAGTATCACCAAGGCGTCAACAACAATTATTCACTAATAATAAAATAATTATAAAAAAAAAAGCCACAACAAATATTCCAGGGCTTGAAAACAATTATTCCATACAAGATCATCACCACAACAAGTTAAAAACAGCTGTAAATATTGTGTTATTTATAACACATGCTAGGCTGCTCCTACTTGTAAAAACTTAAAAACCATAAACAAGGTACTAAACAAGGTAACCTGCAACTTACAATGACTACACCACACCACCTAACACATTGACGACTGCACCATCAGCACAGCAACAACCAGATAAACAACATCCCTAACAACTTACAACACATACTACACCATCATCACCACGACAACTTTTTTGCACTCCTACATCTGAACCTACAGTGAAGATGTATGTGCATGCAACAACAAAAGCATAAGCAACTGCTGGCTGTCAAAGATTTTTATTTTTAAAAAATAAAATAGAAGGAAAGGATGAGTCTCACCCATACCTACGAATCAACTTCTTCATCGTCTGTATCAGTGTCATCCGAGCTGAGGTGGGGTGCCAAACTAGGGTCCGGTGCGTTATCCCTATCCGAGCACGTAAGTTTGTTATGTCCTTCTTTCTTGCACACGCTACAAGCACGTGCTTTTTTTTCTGGTTTCCCTGTGCTACATGATGGGTTCGTGCAACTTTTTGATTGTGTCCCTTTTGCCCACAATTCCCACACGATTGTTGCTTTCGTTTCTCCTCGACAGAAGGCATCCGATTTTTCTTTGGTCTTCCTGTCAGTCGCTTTTTTTCCATGGCAATACAACGCGATTACAAACATCATCAGCAATGTCCCACTCTTCAGGATTTGGAACAGGATTCACAACCATGGCGTACGCCTGTTTCAGCCATCCGGTTGTGAAAAAGTTGGAACATAATGAGTTGATGGGCTTACCTTTAAGCCTGATACAAAAGACACAAAAAAATGAATAACAATTAGAAATTGAAGATTATGGTTGCTATTCAAAGAGTAAAATGTTTATGTAAGCATACGTTGCAACAGCCATGGCATGAATACACGGTAGCTCATCTAGGTCCCATTCACGGCATGAGCATGAACTTTGTTCCAAGTCGACAATTGCTTCATTCCATTGGTCTTGTACCTTGAATCTATCATAGTCAATGGGGTGAATCTCACACCGTTGCAATGCTAATACCCTGTCTTTGATGTGTTGGTCCGCATCATTAGTCAAGAATGTGGGTGTTTCTCTTGCATTACTTCGACGGTCGTGGAACCAACGTTGTAACAAATCTTTGATAAATTCGGCAATAGATGTGATAGGTAACTTCCGGATCGCAAGTAGACAAGAATTCATTGACTCTGCAATGTTAGTGGTCATCATATGGTACCTTTTCCTAGGGCTATGGACACGTGAAAACTTCTGTATCCCAACCTCTAGGAGCTCATCATAAACCTTAGGATGGATGGATTTCAGCTCAGCCATTACACGGTCGAATTTCTCAACACGGTACGCATATGCAGCACGATAGTAATGATAAATCACGTCACCTCGCTTCCTACAATGTTGTTTCAGATTGTTGGCCAAGTGGTATGTACAAAACGCATGTGCTGAATTGGGGAATATTGCTCTCATGCTATTAGAGATACCCGTGTGTCGATCCGAAACTATCAGAACAAGTTCGGGATGCAAGATCACGTCGTGAAGTTGCTTCAAGAACCATGTCCATGACTTTGAGCACTTGGAATTGGCAAACCCAAATGCCAAAGGGTATATCATCTCATTACCATCCTTGCATACCGCAACTAACAAAACTCCCCTGGTCTTCGACTTCAAGTGGGTAGCATCGACGGTAATAACCGGCCTAATTATTGTATTGAATCCCTCTATACAAGCCCCAAGTGCCATGAATCCATATTTGAACCGGTTTTGCCTATCGGTTGCAATCTTGGTTTTCGTCCCCGGATTAGATTTTTCCAACATGTGAAAGTATGCGGGCAGCTTCTTAAATGACTCCCACGGATCACCGAAAACACTATGTAAAGCACGGTCCTTAGATCTGTAAACTTTGTTGTAGGTGAGGTTTATGCCGTGCTTATCCTTCATGTCAGTCTGAATATCTTTAGGACGGAGGTTGCGTCCTGGATCGACAAACTTTCTTGCAAACAATTACCCTATTACATGGGAACTTACATGGTGAAAATCTACGTTGTAGTTTCCATTATCACCACATGTGTGCTTAGAGTCAACGGACTTAACATTCCAGTACGTCCCATTTCTCGATTTCCCTGCCCTAAAAACCTATTGACATCTCTCTTTTTACATATTGCGACAAATCGTGTATGATTCGATCGTCGAACCCTATAATCAAACCTTTTTGCAATGCATTGAACCCTAGAGCCCCTTTCAATGTTTTCTTGTCCTTGAAAATCTGTCCCTTATATATTTCACTAAAGTCTCCATTGTCTTGAAACAATTCTTTCGATCTAATGGGCTGAATTGAGTATAGTTCTGACCCCGGTATTGTCCACCGTGTCATCGTAGAGGGTGTAGAACTCTTAGGTGCTCCATTTGTTTGAACTTCTCTACAGTCTTTTGACGCTTGCCCATCACTGCTAGACTCATCACTGCTAGACTCACTACTAGAACTATCATAATCATCCACCTTAACCTCTGCATGCTTCGTAGTCGATGCTAGAGTCCCCTGATCTTTCTCGGCCGATGTAAATCCGGGTGAAGGCACTGGCCCAAACGGTTGGTTGCTACCACTCATTAATGGAAAAAATGGAGTACTAATTGGGGATTCGAAAATACCAGAGGGTTTACAGCCCGAAGGTATACATGACTGGATTGTTGTATTTCTTGACTTCATCACAGTTTTAAAAACAATTTCAGTTGCCTTCACCGGTACAGATCTTTCTACGACTTCGACCTTAATTTCAGTCCACAAGGACAAAGATCGATTATGAGAAAGCAAACAGGATACATCACTGTCACTCATAATGGATAATGTACAACTCCCTTTCGGCGTTAAAAGCTCTGAACTTAAGCTTATCCGGAATCTGTCATTACTAACCCCGATCCGGTGACATATTGTTTCAAACAATTTACTATATTTGTCGTCATGACATGCAAAGGAAATTGGACCCATCACCTCGTCATCAATCCAATGTCTATCGCAATGTACTATGAACCCATCCATTGTATCCATAGACCCTGCAAATGTTGTTAAAGTAATAAAGATATGAAAATGAAGAAATAAAACAAAACGGTGTATAAGTAAAACAGTTGATTGTTAAAGCCCTGTCAAGGGATTTGAAGCCCTGCACAGGGCTTTCACACCCAAGACTCGAACTTCAAGCCTTGGACAGAGTTATCAATGCCAAATAAACAACACCATATAGCAGCAGCAATTCAACAAGGGGTGCCATAGAAAACAACAAATGCCCACACAGCAATTAGAACGAACAAATGCCAACAAATGCCAACAAAATTCTGCATTAGAACCAACTCACGAGACTGAACAAACGCATCAATCATAACATTCGACGCAACCATGCTTCTCTCAAGCATATTATCAAACACTTTCTCTGCTAAATCCAAACACCCACAAAGTTGCATCAAAATGAATCAACCCAGGCAGGGAAGCAAAGACGCCTAAAAAGACAAGACAACCTAACTAAGACATAAGACAAATAATAGCTATACCAGCAGAAACGACCCCACATAAACACCAGGCAAAACCAACAAAAACAACCCAATCCAAACACAAACACCAACAAAAACGAAAAAGAAAATCGACCCAATAACAATGTCTAGCCCCAAACAGCAGCACCGCCCAGCACAGATGAAAAATTAACATTAATTTCAAAGGTTCCAATGCACATATTTAAAGAAACACTCACCTGCAGCCGTCTTCGATCCCACAGCTAGCAGCTTAGGTATCCTTGTCTGTTCGATCTATCTCGGCTTCAGACTCAAACTCCACCCTGTCTGTTACCCAACACAATTGTAAACTTTTGAAGACTACAGACAGAAACCCATCATCCCTCGTCATCCTCGTGACTCTATCTCTCTCTATCTCTCTGTTTTTAGGGTTTCTATATGGTTTTCAGGTTATATGGTTCTTGATAATGTTCAGTTGAAAACAATTCAAAAGGAATTTCGGAATGGTAGGAGGAATATTGAAGCCTCGAAGATGGGGAAGGAAGAAGAATGAGAACAAGAAGAAGAAGTATTGGGGGAGGGGCACGACTGTGGTATGGTCGAGTCAGGTCCTGTATGTTCGGAAATGGGGGAGGGAATTCAACAAAGGACTCGTGCAAAGAAAGGGAAGGAAGGGAAGACAAGGGTAATTGTGGAAACCTGAAATGTTTAAGGGTATTTGTGACATTACACCCCAATTTAAGTTATGAGGGTAGTATAGTCCAACATGGGACATTTATGCAAAGTAAACATTGATACAGGACAGTTTTGCAAGAAAATCATAGAGGAGACATTTTTGCACTTCTAAACTTCATAGTGGACAGTTTTGCAAGGGCCCCTTTTGTTTTTTGATCATCTATTAGAGATTTATACTAGTTCAGATAAAAGTTTAGATAAACAGAAAACACCCATTAAAGAAGAAATAGACTATGTACCTGATTGCAAATTTCACAGGTTGTGGTTTCCTTAGCATTGCACCAACTCTGAACACAGTTCCTATGGGCAAACTGGAAAAAAAAAATATATATATATATATATATATTACATACTCAACCTAAAAATGGAAATTGTTATGAGAGTTTTGTATAACACAAATATTATATAAACGATCCACAGTTGCTTGTATAAGAAATTAGAGAACGACAATATTGATTATGTCAAGAAACAGATAGAGGCGGGTTTTTATTTTTGCAAAGGAGTGAAAAACTTTTGACTACATTTAATTTGAAGATAATATACCTAATTATAGAATATAATTAATTAAGGATACCTAATCATAGAATATAACTAATTAAGGATTCAGTAACCGATAAAAGACTTTGAAATATATGGAAGTGTGTGTTTGGTGTGAGATTTAGTGATTCCAATTTCATAGAACAAATCTGCCATATTTATTTTGATAGGAATTAGGTAAAGGCTTGGCATACTACTGTAAAATCCAGACAATATGAGGTTGGCTTACATCAATGAGGTTGTTGATTCATATTTCATAGAAGAATAATGCTTGGATACTAATCAGCCAGTACCTAAAATACTAACCCCTTCAATATGAGTGTAGCACGTGACCCAATTTATAATATAAATGTAAAAATTAAAAGAAAAAAGGTCATGTGCTACACTCCCATTGGTGGAAATAGTATTTTGAGTGCTGACTGGTCAATACCCAAGCATTATTCTTTATAGAATTCCATGGTAATTCAAAAAACAAATCTGCCATATTTATTTTGATAGGAATTAGGTAAAGGCTTGGCATACTACTGTAAAATCCAGACAATATGAGGTTGGCTCAGTAGTAAACCCCTCACATCAATGAGGTTGTGTGTTATAGTTATGTCTCCTCCCGATTCCGAAATATTGTAATAATTAAAATAAAATAAAAACCTTAAGATCCAAAAGTTTAAAATTACAAGCAAGGATATTTTAATACCTTGATGGTGCCTCCGCAGTTACACGGGGCATCCATATTCTCAATGAATTCTAGTGCATGAAAAATTCTGCATTCATTTTTTAGGCCAAATACATCTTCTTCGTCGGAAAATACACAGTAGGCCAGGTCAGTTTCTTGCAACAACAGAGCTTCCATGGACAAATAATTATTTTCTAGCTTGAAAACCTGTGTCAAATTTTGAAACTTTTCAGAAAACCTTTAACTGAAACCACCTAAAAACAATACTTTGGTTCAAGAACACCAAAATCTGTTGGAAAAAGACAAGCATATCAAAACAATCCTTGAAAACACATCTATAGATAAAATAAAAAACAATAGATATGATAAAATTACTCGGTAAACAAAACCTAAACTAGAGCTAAAATGAACAGACTAGAGAGTACTAATCAGTTGTGCTTGATCTTTCTTCAACGACCTAAAATGGAGCTAAAAAATAAGAGAGGATAGAATATATACTTTCTTCAACTTGCTTTGATTTTTTTTGTTGTTGTGTGTGTTTTTAGAGCTGCAAAGAGACTCATTATATAGAATTCTGTGGGAGGGTATCCTCATCTAGGTTTTCAAAGATGGTTTTGTAACCGAAAGTGAGAATTTGTATTGCAACCTCCATTTGTCATTTGAACATAAAACTTGAAGTCTATTGTGAGATTTGGACATAATTAATGACTTGTTTGTGCCACATTAATTAAGGTTTTGTCACTACTTTGTTTTTAGCTAATTGTGAGTAGGTGTGGCCCTGGTTTTTGTGTTTTCAATTTTCATCTGTTGTTTACCATTCTACCCTTTCTCCAACTACGTACATACATGGAATACAACTCAATATATAGTGGTCTTGGGATACAAAACTGCTTTTATGATTAAAAAAAAAAAAAAAATCTTTTGAGTGAAGCAACTTGCTAATGTATAATACACTTGAAAATGTTTATATATGAGTATATATTTAAAGGTTATAATGATTAATTACTAAAAAAATATTATAAGTGATTATGTGCAAGTAAAATGGTTTTCAAAACTCAACAAAAACTATAAGATAAGCTTGTAAAACCCAAAATGCTTTTCTGAGAACATTTTCGGTATCCAATGAGGCGAAATCTCTCTCCTAGGTTTTTTTCTCTGAAAGAAAACTAGAGTGAAAGCAGTTTGGGATCCTAGGGATCGAGAAAAGCACTCTTTTGGGGGTGGAGATCAAGTGTGGTCTTTTTTTGTTTCTATACTTTGTTTGCTTTTGTCTGTTTCTTTGTATTAAAAGTATGGAAGATATCGAAAACCTTTGTGCTTCTCTGTCTCTGACAGAAGAGGATGGCCCGATGGAGGTGGTACGTGAGGATCTTCAGAAATTTGGCCATCGAAAACTAGAGTTCAGTTTGATGGGTAAAGTGATAGCTAATAAACAGATTAATAGAGAGGCGTTCCGAGTGTTTATTCCCATAATATGGCATCCTAAACACGAGATTGAGATCAAAGTGATAAGGGATAATCTATTTGCTTTCTACTTGAAGAATCAGATGGACAAGAGAAGCTAGGGTGTTAACAGGGGGCCCTCGGAGTTTCGATAAACACTAGTGGTGTTGGAAGACCCGGTGGGAAAGGTAGATGTTGACAGTATGGCCTTGGATAAAGTAGAATTCTGGGTGCATATACACTAGATTCCTCTTTTTTGCATGACCAAGGAAATTAAGAAATTCCTCGAAAGCCTTGTAGGAGATGTGGTGGACATAGATATGGGTGCTTCTGGTGATTGCTTGGGTAAGTACCTCAGAGTCAAGGTCATGATCTCTATTAGCAAGCGTTGAAGCAATGCCTTCGTGTGGATCTCACAGGTATTGGGAAGAAGACGATTCTGATGCGATATTACGAGCGGCTTCCGGGCTATTGCTTTAAACGTGGTATGTTGGGACATCTGGTACGAGAGTTCCCAAGCCACAGTAAGGAAGACCAGCCTCTATTGGAACAGGATTTTAAATTTGGGTCCTGGTTGAGGTTTATGAGTCTGGTCTGATCCTTATCGCAACGATATGGAGAGGGATGAGAGGGCAGTAGTCGCCCTTGGTTTCAGAGGAAAAACTAGCAGTGAAGTGACTTGGAAAATATGACAGTATGTGAGAATAGGAATATTGGTCAACATGGGTTGAAGAAGGTACAAGGGAGCACATTTATGGCGACTAGTGACAGTTGCGATGGAGATCCCCTCTTTACTAGTGAAGGTGGGAGTTGACCAATCACCTAAGAGTGTTGGTGTCATCGGAGGGCTTGAAAAAGGAAAACATGTTACAACGGGAAAGGAACTAGGAATTTTGGCTGAAAATCCGGTGACTACAATTTAGCAAGGGAATTTTACTGATACGGTATTCGATGGGGTTGACTTACCAAGTTCTAAATATTCGATTCTAATTACTTCGGGGCAATGGAGATTTGCAATGAAGATTCGGGAAGCTTCCTATTATGAATAAAACAGACGAACACATTGGCAAGAGCGTGGAATTAACCGATCCACACAAAGGTCTAGTGTTTCAGTTTACTAGTGGAGGCCGGTCTAGGCCTAATGGAATTGATGATGGGCCTAGTGAGGTTTTTAGAGACGAGTTAACAAAGGAGAAAATTCATAAGGGGCTTCGTAAGGCCAAATGGAAAAAAAAAAAAAAATAGCTAGGCAAGGAATGATTAATGGAGATGGGCCTCAATTGGGTGTTCAGGCGGGAAAAAGACTTTTGGAGCAAGAGAAGGCAGAAGTTAAGGTTTCGCAGAAAAGAATAAAAGCTGAGAACATTGTTGCTACTGCTTTTGATATCATATTGATGGGCACGGAATCACCGGCCTATCGGTCGCAATGAAAACCTTACTATGGAACGTTTAGGGATTACAGAATAATCGAGCGTTCCAATCCCTGCAGATGCTAGTGCAGGAGCATAATCTAACACGATTTTTCTCATTGAAACTAATTCAGATTACGTGCATATAGAACCAGTTAGAGTAAAATTGGGTTTTGTTGGTAAGCTAGTAGTGGATCGAGTTGGTCGAAGTGGGGGCCTTTGTCTACTCCGGACTGATAAGGTAGATGTAACTCTTTTGTCTTTTTCTCGTGTTCACACAGATGTTACGGTTGTCTCATAGGAATAAATTGTGGAGGTTCTTAAAGGTGTATGGACATCTAGATAGTGCTCAGCATTCTCATACTTAGACACTTTTAAATCGGCTTCATGGTCTTTCGTCTCTCCCTCAGTTGTGCAAGGAGGTGGATTTTAATAAATTCTTTAGAAGAAAGAGAAATCGGGTGGTCTACCTCGGCAAGAGACTTTGATGGATAGTTTTCAGTCGGCTTTAGACTCTTGCAGGCTCATGGATATGGGTTTCTTAGGTCCCGAATACACATGGTCTAATAAACTAGATTGTGGAGATTTAGTTCAGGAGAGATTAGACCAATGTGTAGTTCGATAAGGTGGATGGGTTTATTTCCTATTGCCATAGTAACTCATCTCCAATTTTAGAGATCAAATCATCGTCATTTCTTGCTGTGTATGGATGGTTTGGGTGTCACTTGAACCAATCGTGGTAAGCGTTTCTTCTACGAAGCGTGCTGGGTGGATAATGAGAATTGCAAGGAAGTGGTTAAGTCAGTTTGGCAAGATTCCAATAGTGAGATTGGGCTTCATGGTTTGGTTTCCAGGTTGAATTCGTGTGCTCAGCAGTTCATGAAAGGGTGGAATGATATCAATAGAAATAAGTTGCGGCATGGTATCAAGTTGAAATCGAAAGAATTATTGGAGGTGTCTAAAGAGGTTCGAGCAGGATCTTGGGTTAATATTCTCAAAGTTGAAAATTAGTTGGATGAGTTGTTATTCCAAGAAGAGCTACACTAGAAACAAATATCAAGAGCGGATTGGTTATGAGGGGGTGATAAAAACATAAATAATTTTCACTCGAGAGCTTCAAGCCATTGCAAACGGAACCGGATTTTGGTTTAATGGATGAAGTTGGTATTTGGCAAGAAGATAAGCAAGCGATGGAGTGTATTGTTTGTAGATATTTTAGCAGTATGTTCAAAACTTCTAATCCTTCTCACGACTAGTTGGAGAAGGTTTTGAAATGTGTGCAGCCTAAACTTTCAGTTAGAAGTGGTAGATTGTTGGATAGGCCGTTTTCGGTTGGCAATGTTAGAAAGACCCTCTTTGATATGTATCCGACGAAAGCTCTAAGTAGAGATGGTTTTCCAACTCTTTTTTATCAGAAACACTAGGATGTAATTGGGGGTCCAATTTTGGCGGCATGTTTGGGTTGTCTTAATAATAAGGATTCGTTTGATTATTTTGTTAATTCGATAATTATTACCCTCATTCCAAAAATAAAAAATGTTGTCTCTCTCTCGGATTTCCGTCCGATCAGCCTTTGCAATGTGATTAATAATGAAACTAAATATATTGCGTGTGTCTAAACAACCTAGAGGGGGGATGAATGGATTGTTAATCGATTATTACCAATTTTTCGATTATTCAAAATTAATCACAATTAACCCAATTCAACAAATAATAAAAATAAAGTGTAAAGTGCGGAAATTAAAGAACACTTGATTTTTACTTGGAAACCTTCAACAAGGAAAAAACCACGGGCTGATATATGCACCACACACGGTCCTTGAATCCACTATATGTAATGATGTTTACAACCCTAGGTTGACATCAACCATTCTCGGTTACTAACCCACCACTACTACCCACAGACCTTTTATAGTGAACCTAGACCAACCCTAGACAACCTCTATATGAAGAGAAGGTTACACCCTTAAGTGATCTCCACGATCCACTACTATTGGCGTGAGCACCTTCTAATCTACCCGCATGCCTTTTACTGAGGAGCTAGTACAATGCTTGTGCAACTTCACCTAGAAGCCACAAGACTTTGAGTCTTGAAGAGAATTAAAAGTCTAAGTGTATATCACAATGATACACAAATGCAATGAGTGCTAGGCTAAACACTATATGCTTAACTAGATGTTATAATGCAAATCAACATTCTAGTTATCAACAAAGCCTACATGCACATACATGAGGTCTTAATTAGTTGTAGAGATTTCTAACAACCTAATTGTCAACAAACAAAGTCAAATCAACACAAGTTGTCAATAATCATGGCCAGGACTATAAATATGCAATTAACAAATGCAATCAAGGAGTCCTACACATCAATGTCTAAATGCAATGCATATAGATTTAGCTAGAGGGCAAAATGGTCCTAAATGCTAGCTATCACAAACAACACATAAACATTCAAAAGCTTAACTAGTTGATTAAAAGACAATCTATCAACCTAGTCATCAATAAATCTCACAAGAATGTTTATGACTTAGCTTTTTAGGCAAAAAAGACCTAATCAATTAAGCTATCAAAATACAAACTCAATCATGTCATAACTTTAAAAAATATGCAATAAGAGTGAAGATTTGCTAAACTAAGCAATCAAAGACATGTCTTAACTAAGATAGAACAATAAATGAAGATGTGTTGTTTGTTCCACTTACCAAGTTAAGAAACCAAGAAGATCCATGAAGATTGATGCATGAAAGATGTTAGATACACATGGGTTTGGGTTTGAAGAGTTAAAGAAGCTTTCTTGAAGCTTTCTCTCTCTAGGAAACTCTTAATCTCTCTCTAGGGTTGTGTATCTTTTTTTTCCCTTGAATACAAATGAGAGAAAGAGATGTATTTATAGTGCTTAAATGATAGCCCTATAAATTTCATGAATTTTGCTCCAAAAATGAGCCAAATCGGACTCCAAATGAGTGAGATATGGCCAAATTACAAAACAGGGGCGGAGCATTGCGCTACTCGTCATGCGCCACACAAGCGCAACATCTCTGGACAAAAAGCGCTGGTCGAGCAGTGCCACACCAGCGCATAGGCGCATCAGCGCAACAGCTCGAGATTCTAGCTCTTCGAAACATGACCAAACGACATTGAAACCTTTCATATAATATACCGTTGGAAAAGTATGGATGTCTAATTTATACTCCAATTTATGGAATGACATTTTGATATATGTAGAAAAAGTTATGGTCAATAGAATGACCAAAGGTCAGATTTGGAAAACAGCAGAGATGCCCTGTTTTAGTGGTCAATTTGGAGATTTCAAAACCAATCCAAACGGTCATAAAATATTACGAATAATATACCATTGGAAAGGTATGAGTGTCTGGTTTGTACATAAAATTTCAAAACTCATTTTGAATCTTTGTATAAAATGCTATGGTCACAAGACCATGCAAAGGTTAGTTTTGAAAACATTTGAAACATTGAAATCCAATCTTTTGAAACTAAACACTTCACTCCAAACAACCAAACCAAATCTAACACTTATCCAAGAGAAGAATGAGACCTTCTCAAGTGGTCAACCATCGCGCTAGGACATGCACACCATCGTGCAAGCGCGGACATTTCCGATCACACAAACGGAAACGAATTACGCCACACTAAACCACACTTTGATCTAACAATGAAGTGCAAGTGTGAAATGAGAAAATAAATGCATGGAAATAGATGGAATCATGAATATTCACCAAGCATGTGACACACAACAAATATGCAAGATATGAAAATGCATAAGTGTGATAATAAAGCATATAAGCACACAATTAAGATAAACACAAATGCAATCATAAAAAATGCAATATGAAAGTGTGTGTATGCAACTAAATCTCTTCAAGAAGGCAAGTCAAATGATTACCTTTCGCTCTTGCTCTTGAAATAACCTAAGCTACCCGTTACATATCAATCCCAATGTGGTTTGTTATGAAATAAGCCAATCAAAAATGAGGAACTTACAAATAAGATTTTCGATAAGGCACTGGCGAATCAGCTTAGACGTGTTCCAGGGGAGGTTATTTTGGATACTCATAGCGCTTTTATCCCTAGTCGGTTAATTTTAGAAAAGCTTTGGTCGGGTTTGAATGCATGCATGTGATGAGGATGTAACCTACGATTAGGTGGAGTGGCTCTCAACCTTCCAAAAAAAAAAAAAAAGAATTACATGGCTCTCAAGCTTAATATGTCAAAAGTCTACGATCAGGTGGAGTGGATTTTTCTGGAAGGTATGATGCGGCGATTGGGTTTTTCTAAAGTTTGGATTAGAAAAATTATGGCTTGTGTGAGGTCGGTCTTGCATTCTTTTCAAATTAACGGAGAGATCAATGGGTGTATCTATTCGTCAATAGGCTTGAGACAAGGGGATCCTCTTTCGCCTTATCTCTTTTTAATTTGTGCGGAAGGTCTCTCTTGTCTTATTAAGGATGCGGTTGGTAGGGGCTGCCTTTCAAGATTTCGTTGGAGCAGGTCGAGGCCTATTGTGTCTCATTTTTTCTTTACATATAATAGTCTGTTCTCAAAAGCTTCTCGTGAGGAGTGTGGTACGATTAAGAGGTTGTTGGATGGTAATGCTGAAGCTTCGGGTAAGGTGGTTAACTTTGCCAAATCAGTCATGTGTTTCAGCAAGCACCTTTCAATTGGTGATAAGAATGATATGGCTAGCTTACTAGGTGTTCAAATAGTTGAGAGTCATGTCAAATATCTTGGGCTTCCAAGTTTTACTGAGCGAAACAAATGTAGGCTTTTTGCAAACATAAAAGAGAGAGAGTGTGGAATAAATGCAAATGATCATTTTTTTTTTTAAAGAAAAATTATCCTAGTGGCCATCCATTTGATTAGACGCAATCAAAATAGCCATTAAATAAGAAATTCGTTTTAAAATGGTCATTTTTAGTGAATGATATGGCGGAAATAATCATTCCATCACACCATTAATTTTTTAAAAGTTTACCCTAATGGCCACCCATTTGGTCAAGTACTATAAAATTGGGCACATATATACACTAAAAAGAATTGTTTAGCTAACTTGCTGGCTCTTGGATTTTGGTCATGTTAAATGATGTGTGGAAAGATGATTTTTGATATAAGGGCATCTCCAACAGTTTCCCTTGGAGACCCCTTTAAATAAGGGTGGATGTTGTTGTAAGGGGCCTAAATGTCTCCCTTAATAATTTTTTATTATTAACTTGATGTTTGACTTTGTAATTATTATTGTAAAACAAATTACTCATTGAATAATAAAAGAGTTGTTGGGATTTAAAAATTAAATATCTGCTGCTTTTCAAAAAAGAAAATATGTGAAACCCACCTAAAGGGGGCTGAAGCCCTCCTTAATTAAGGGAGTGGGCTCTACCAAAACACATTTAAGGGAGCCTTTAGAGCATCTCCCACTTAATCGAGCCAAAATATGATTTTGGCCCCCATTTCCTGCTCTTTTTGTTTGATTCTTGGGCATTTTCTCGTGTTTTGACAATGTTAATCAAGTGTTTCAGGCTTATTAGCGCCACAAGGGCATTTGTGAAGATGGAGAAGAATTTGATACGAAAAAAAATACAAAAAGGGAAAAACAGGGCATTGTCGATGTTTCAATGTCACCATATGCACATCACGATGGATGGCTTGAAGAAATGAAGATCAAGGCCAAGCAAATGTCGTTGTTCAAGTGTCTCGGGAAAGACACCACGACAAAGAGTTGTAAAACCTGATAAATCAATCAGGTCTTCTATCGCAGTGCATTCACTACTACAAAAATGTTAAAAGACATCGGTTGTTTACATCGGTTTTTAGATAACCAATTTAAAAAAAAATTTAGAAATCGGTTTTTATAAAAACCGATTTCTTAAATATTGTGATTTAAAAAGACAACGGTTTTTGGGAAAACCGATATGGATTTATTTTCCAATAAGAAATCAGTTTTCCTTAAAACCGATGTCTTAAATATTGCTGTTTGAAAAGACAACGGTTTTTGGGAAAACCGATATGGATTTTTTTTCAATAAGAAATCGGTTTCCATTAAAACTGATGTCTTAAATATTGCGGTTTGAAAAGACAACGGTTTTTGGGAAAACCGATATGGATTCAAAAGCAAAATTCTGCTGAAATTCAAATCTAACCTTTGTCCACATTCAAATGCACATCTCTAAAACTAATCAACATTATTTGCTCAAGTTTGGATACAAGAAAGTAGACATGCAAAAAACCACTTTTCATTCAGAAAATATTCCAAAAATCGATTTGGAAAAGTGTGAAAATGAGCGATGAATACATCTCACTCGTGGATTCGCGTCACTTCTGACCTTTAACTGAATAATTGATCATAACTTTCAAAATACCACACAGAATTTTACGTTCTTTATACCGTTGAATTCGTATCAAAAAATTGAAGGACCTGACATGGACGAAAAAATTTATTTCCTTTCCAAAAGATACAGTTTTAAGGAAAAAGTTTGCACAAAAATTGATCATCTCCAATCGCTTCTGACCTTTGACTGAATAATTGATCATAACTTTTAAAATACCACCCATAATTTTACGTTCTTTATACTATTGAAGAACCTAACATAGACGAAAAAATTTATTTCCTTGCCAAAAGATACAGTTTTAAGGAAAACATTTACACAAAAATATCTTCAATCGCTTCTGACCTTTGACTGAATAATTGATCATAACTTTCAAAATACCGCCTAGAATTTTACGTTCTTTATACCATTGGATTCGTATCGAAAAATCAAAGAACCCAACATGGACAAAAAAAATTATTTCTTTGCCAAAAGATACAGTTTTAAGGAAAAAGTTTGCACAAAAATATCTCCAACAGAACACAAAACCACACAAAAAATGAAATGAAAAAAACACCCACCAATAATTTTTTTATTTTTTTTAATATATGTTTGTAGTAGAAATTAGAATTTTGATTAGTTGAGTAAATTTAAATTTATCAAACAAGTTTTTTTTTTTGTTTTTTTTTTTATTTCTAACAACTCATATAGGTTATATATACATATTGTGCAATTGTTAACACATCCAATCTTGTAGTTTGGCGGTAAAGGCTTATCATTTTGACTTTGAGGTTGCAAGTTCAATTCCTCACAATAACAATTAGTTCTCATTATTATTAGAGGTAGGGTCGGACGGTGGAGTGGTCCGACGGCGGGATTAATTTTCGTAATACATCAATTTTACGTCGTGGTTTTTAAATCGGTTTTATATATAACCGATGTGTTTTCGCGTGTTTTTACATCGGTTAAAAACTGATGTCATTAGCGCGTTGTTTTCTAAATCACTCAAATAGACATTGGTTTTAAAAATTTGAAAAACAGATTTCTTCCATGTAAAATAACTGATTTCTTTTGCGTTTTTTGTAGTAGTGATTATTGTTGTGAAGACAAACCGCGACAAAGAAGAGGAAAATCAAGAAATCAATCAGGTCTAGCGTCGTTGCCTAGTGTCGCTGTATGGTCAAACAATGACCACTCACGAGATCTCAGGTCCAATTGTCGCTGTTTAGGTGTCGCTATTTGCATGAACACGATAAAGATTAAAAATGCCCATGACAACCAGATCAAAGACCGTATAACCATCTGTTGCGACACTGTCACTATCTCCAAGACCGTGAATCCATGACTGCGACACATGACATCTCAGCAATTTTTGGCAATTACAGGACAAAAATATTGAACCATATAAATAGTTGTCTTCTCCAACTTGAAGAAGAGCTTTTCCATAGACAAAATTCTGAGATTTAAAAGAGCATTCTCTCCTCCATTTTACCCTAACTCACCTTCATCCATCTCTAAACTTGAACTATCTTTTCCATCCCAAACTCAACACCAAATCTAGATTACTTTAACCTAATCACTCCTCTCTTCTCATTCTCTACATTCCCTACCTTTACCACTACCCATTAGACATCCATCCATCTAGACACATCATCATCTACCATTCTTTGCACAAGGAGCAACAAGGCAAGGAAGGATAAAGCACTAAAGAAGGTAGCCCAAGGGTGATTTCCTATTCTTTTACTTCTTTTTCCTTGTTTGTAATTATGTGTAACTAATCCCCAATCTAGGGGATTGGTGTGAGAAACATTTGGATGTGGGTATTTGTTTAAGCTGTATTATATTTGAATCTACTTTTATGTTATATTCACTTGTTAATTAGATTCTACTCATTATATGATTGACTTTGTATGTCACTAGTTGATTATAATCTTGTTAGGATAAATGGTGACACAATTGATTGGTTAGAGCACATAGGTGAATAGGATACATAATTTAAGGGTATATCAACCACAATTATCTAAGCCTTTGTTTGTAATCACTACAAGAAAAAAGGCCTATTGGGACGAAAATCTATTGGGACGTTTTTTTTTCGTCCCAATAGGCAATCTATTGGGATGAATTCTATATTTCGTCCCAATAGACAACCTATTAGGACGAAAAAAAAAGTTCGTCCCTAAAGGTCTTACCATCTTGAACATAATTTGTCCCAATAGACATTCTATTGGGACGAATATTCATTCTATTGGGACGAATATTTTATTCGTCCCAATAGAATGTCTATTGGGATAATTTTTGTCTAATGTGGTAAGACTTTTAGGGACGAATTATTTTCGAATTATTTTCGTCCCAATAGGTTGTCTATTGGGACGAAATACATAATTCGTCCCAATAGACTGCCTATTGGGACGAATTTATTTCGTCTCAATAGGTTTTCATTTTATTTAAAATTATAATAGTTAATAAATTTTGTTGACCTTTAGGGACGAATTTCTTTCGTCCCAATAGATGTCCTATTGGGACGAAATACATAATTCGTCCCAATAGACTGCCTATTGGGACGAAATAAATTCGTCCAAATAGGTTTTTTTTTTAATTTAAAATAATAATAATCAATTAATTTTGTTGAAAATTCTTGATTTATTTTTTTGAAGTTTTTTCCTTAAAGATAGATTAATAATTAAATTACCATATAAATTAGAAAATGATGCAATATGAATCATTTTGTTCGTCCAAAGTGGTTCTCTATCGAGATGAATTTTGTTTTTTCCCAATAAGTTTTTCATAAGAATCAATAACTATTAGTCTTGAAAGGTTTTCTATTATTTTTTTTAAAAAGGAACCGAACCATTGGAACTAGAACTGAAACCGTCGAAATCGAAACCGAAACCGAAACTGTTGGTTCTGAATCGAAAATCGAAACATGGAAATGATGGAAAATGCCACCTTTTTAAAGTGGTGATTTTTAAAGTGGTTTTATAAGAAAGTCACCACTTTAATAACTTAAGTTTAAAAGGCACCTATTATGGTGAACGGACAAAAATGCCCTTACTTTACACACATTCTCTTACTTTGAAGTTTTTTTATTTTTTATTATTCTTTCATCTTCTTCATAGAGGTATGTTTAACAGACCTCCAAAGGAGGTTGAACATCATTGGATAATTAGTTTAGTGACGCTACGGAGATTTTTTTGGTTTTGAATCTTCCATTGTTGAGCCTTTCATTTTATTCTTCGAGTATTTTGTAAACCCGAATCAGAAATCGAAACCGTTGGTTCCGAATCGAGAACCGGAATCGGGGTCATGTCTAATTCCGAGTACGATTAACGATTGACCATTTGATCTGACAATATATGATTTGAACAAAATAATTTTAATTAAATGTTATAATAAATGTTTTTTAATATTAATTTGTTTATCATATAAAATAAAATTTAAATTAGTGGAATCAATCTACAAATAAAATTTTGATTGAAAAAAAAATCAATAAAAAATTAATAACAATTAGAGGTTATATAAAGAAATTATGCTTTTGTTATCACAAACAAAGGAGTAGCAAGGTGGCTAGGGGTGTGTGGGTGGTCGTGTGTGTAGGGTTCAATTCACCAGAAGGACAACAATTAAATTTGATTTGTGTGGGTGGCTGTTGGGTGTGGTGCATGTGGTCGTGGTTGGGTGGTTGATGCAGTGAGGCAACTTTTTTTTTTTTTTTAATTTTTAATTTTTTTTTAATTATTATTATTTTTTAAGTTCGTCCCTATAGGATATCTAAAAGGACGAAAAATTATTTAAAGGGACAAAATATTTCGTCCCTATAGGTTGTCAAAGGGGACGAAAATACAATTCGTCCCTACAAGTTGTCTATTGGGATGAATATTTTCGTCCCTATACATTATCAATTGGGACAAACAAAAATCGTCCCTATAGGTAGTTTTAAGGGACGAATTTCAATTTTCATCCCAAAGAAGCTATTGCGACCCACCTGAGGCAACGGAATTTGAGACGAATTTTATTCGTCCCAATAGACCTATTGGGACGATTTTTGGGCTATTGGGACGAAAAAAAATCGTCCCAATAGCCCCTTTTTTTTTGTAGTGAATTAACCAATCCCACAGTTATCCCCTCTCCTTAATCGGTTAGGCATTTTGGTGGGAAGTGCCTTGGTTTTGTTTAGACGGTCATTGCACACTTAAGACTACAAACGGTTCATATTAGTGAGATTGGTTCATTAAGGTAGCTTGATAAGCATTACTCAACATCCATTTGCAAATCCATAAATTCCTCATTAATTGATTAAACTCCATTATCTTATCTAGATTGTTGATCATTCTATTTTTCCTATCACTTTTATTACATTTAGTTTACATGTTATGTTTGATGGTTTCTCAAACCATACACTATCTAAACTACTATGATTTACTTTATTGCATTTTAGATTATTTATTTAATCCAACTAATTACTCTAATTCCCTGTGGAACGAATCCCTTGCTTACCGTTTTACTAGTTTTTACATCCTAAGTGGATTTTCAAATGGTAAAACTTAGTTTTCAAAGTGAACTTATAATATACGTTTTTGTTGAGTACAAATGATCTCGTCACCACTCAAACCCTATCTCTAAAATAGAGATCCAAAAGAGAATATTCCCCTCAGATTCCATCTCTAAAATTGTTTCACTCCCACCACTCTCTATCTTTATCTCCATCTCTATCTCTATCCCTATTTCTATTTATATCTTCAAATAACTTGTATTTTCTTTATTATTTTTTACTTTCTTAAATGAATTATTGTTCAACTAAATTTTAACAAATATTATTTTTAATAACATTTGTTATTTTTTTTTTTTACTTTTTGTAAAAATATAATGTTTTATTAGTGCATGAGTTTATGATAACTAACACTACTACAAAAATGTTAAAAGACATCGATTGTTTACATCGGTTTTTAGATAACCAATTTAAAAAAACTTTTAGAAATTGGTTTTTATAAAAACTGATTTCTTAAATATTGTGGTTTAAAAAGACAATTGTTTTTGGGAAAACCAATATGGATTTATTTTCCAATAAGAAATCGGTTTTCCTTAAAACCAATGTCTTAAATATTACTGTTTGAAAAGACAACGGTTTTTGGGAAAACCGATATGGATTTTTTTTCCAATAAGAAATCGGTTTCCATTAAAGCTAATGTCTTAAATATTACGGTTTGAAAAGACAACGGTTTTTGGGAAAACCGATATGGATTCAAAAGCAAAATTCTGCTGAAATTCAAATCTGACCTATGTCCACATTCAAGTGCGCATCTCTAAAAATACTCAACGTTCTTTGCTCCAATTTTGATACAAGAAAGTAGACATACAAACAAACACTTTTCATTCAAAAAATATTCCAAAAATCGATTTGGAAAAGAGTGAAAAGGTGATGAAAACATCTCACTCGCGGATTCGCTTCGCTTTTGACCTTTGACTGAATAATTGATCATAACTTTTAAAATACCACCCATAATTTTACGTTCTTTATACCATTGGATTCGTATCAAAAAATTGAAGAACCAACATAGACGAAAAAATTTATTTCCTTGCCAAAAGATACAATTTTAAGGAAAACATTTGCACAAAAATATCTTCAATCTCTTCTGACCTTTGACTGAATAATTGATCATAACTTTCAAAATACTGCCCAGAATTTTATGTTCTTTATACCGTTGGATTTGTATCAAAAAATTGAAGAACCCAACGTGGACAAAAAAATTTATTTCCTTGCCAAAAGATATAGTTTTAAGGAAAACGTTTGCACAAAAATATCTCCAGCAGAACACAAAACCACACAAAAAATGAAATGAAAAATAAACCCACCAATAATTTTTTTTTAAATATATGTTTGTAGTAGAAATTAGAATTTTGATTAGTTGAGTAAATTTAAATTTATCAAACAAGTTTTTTTTATTATTATTATTTCTAACAACTCATATAGGTTATATATAAATATTGTGCAATTGTTAACACATCCAATCTTGTAGTTAGGCGGTAAAGGCTTACCACTTTGACTTTGAGATTGCAAGTTTAATTCCTCATAATGACAATTAATCCCATTATTATCAGAGGTGGGGTGGGTCGAACGGTGGGATTAATTTTCCTAATACATCAATTTTATGTCGCGGTTTTTAAATCGGTTTTATATATAACTGATGTGTTTTCGCGTGTTTTTACATCGGTTTTAAAATTTTGAAGAATCGATTCCTTCCATGTAAAATAACCGATTTCTTTTGCGTTTTTTGTAGTAGTGTAATTTTTAGGTTCTAACATTTTTCAACTAATTTTCTCAACCTACTTATTTCTTTTCTAACATTTTTCAACTAATTTTCCCAACCTATTTATTTCTTTTCTAACTTTTTCAATCAAATTTTTTCACCAAAATTATAACAAAATAATAATTAGATTTTCACCAAAATCTAATTTTTTTTTTTATAATTTTTCACCAGAATTTTTTTTTTTTAGAGAAAATTATAACAGAATCTTAAAATGAATAACATTGAAATGAAGGTTTTTTTAGGTTGGATTGGTCAGCAACTTTTAAAAAAAAAAAATTAATTACAACTACTAATTAACAACGATAACCATAATCTAGTTGAGAATTAAAATCGAATTATTAATGCAAAATCTTTAAAAAAAAAAAAAAAAAAATTAAAATGAGGAAAGCATAATAGAAGACTTGAACATGGGAAAGAAACCAAAACACAAATGATAAAGTATGGTAAAAATGAGTAAAATTATTAATTAATATTTAATATTGGACTCACTTTATATATCTTGATGAGACATTTTTAATGGTATAATTTTTATGTTAATAAAATTTATAAATTAAAATTTATTATACATTAATTAAATTTAATGAAAAAGGTAAAAAAGATATAAATAGAATATAAAATGTTGGAAAGTTTAGAAAGTAAGTTTAGAGTATGAGATTTGATACTCTAAATTTAGAGTAGCAATATTGAAAACTCTAAAAAAAAAATCTTGGAAACAAAAAATTGGAGTATGGTGGGAGCAACCAATACTCTATTTTAGAGTATGATAGGAGATGCTCTTAAGGGACTTGTTGGAGCTGCAAAAAAAATACCTTCTAACTTAATTAAGCTAAGGGAGGTCTCAAAGTGAGACCGTTAGAGATGCTCTAAGCAATTTGTTTCTCTAAATTTAAAACAAATTACAAGCCACGACTGCGCTGCTTACTCTTACCTTTCTAGCTTCTCTATTAGTTATCTCCGCATCTGATGGCAGGGCCAACTAACACCACTCACCTCTCAGAAAAGAAACCCATCAGCATTAAATTGTATACAACCATTTCAGTTCTTTACTCTACCAAAATTAGTCTGAGCTCTATACCCAAAACCTTTAAAAGAACAGACTTGGTATCTAGAAGACATAAACTGTCTGTTACGGTTGCTTGACACGAAGTTTGGAGCATAGGCTCACTTCTTCTGTTGCTGAACATTAGGTTTCGGTGACCGGTGAGGATTGTTCTGATGATATGGAGAAGTACGTGGACCATTTGGTATGGAGAAGCTCCTCATTGGTTGCCCATTCCTTAGTAACTGCCCAGCTTGCACTCTAGGGCCATGTCTAGCTTTTAGGTTGGACCCTATACGCCCTGCTTGCATGGCCTGAAAATAGGATGAGGAACTGGCCATGTCCTTGAGGTTAGGCAGCGGTGTAAGGATATCAACCACTTCACTCATAAGAGGTCTGGTTTTCGGGTCACGGCTAAGGCAGTAGGATGCCAATTGAATTGCTTTCTGAGCACCTTTTATTGAGAAGCATCCTTCAAGGCAAGGATCTATTAGACGATAGAACCTTCGCCTCTCTCCAAGTTGTGGCCTAGCCCATTCCACCAGGTTATGCTCTCCATTGGCTTGGTTTTTGTCCATCGATCTTCGGCCAGTCAACATTTCAAGTAGAACCACCCCAAAGCTGTAGACATCACTATTTGATGTGAGATGGCCTGGCATAAACAAATTCTATTAATTATGATTGGATTCGCACACATTAGTATAACTAAAATTGTACTCAAGATCCATATAAAAGCTCTTTGGTTTGACCATGGGAAAAGATGACTGTTGAGAAGATAAAATTTGACTGAGGCTAGAAACTGAGAATTCAAGCCATCTATGCACACGTCATGCTTAAAGTAGGCGCATTGGAGATGACTATCCTCTCTAGCATTAGAATGAGGAAAACATATGTTGTAGTTTCAGCATTTATATAAATGCAAGATGCACATGCACGTATATGCATAGTTCCCATACAATGTTTTTATTTTGTTGAGCTGAAATAAAAACTACAACAGGAGAAGAAAGATCGTTATCTTGCCCAATAGGCATAACACTTTATAACTGATACACGATTGAAAACTTATTTATACTACTTTAAGTGATTCAAAACTAATGATGATTGAACACGAAGCTAAAATATCATAAATCCACGGCTAAATCTTTATCTAACCATAATATTCTACAGTTAACAAATCCTACAATACACAGAGAAATCATTCATCCAATAAAAGAAATAAATACCAACCTATATGTAAGAACAAGAACCCTTTCACATAATGTTATCCTTGTCTCATAATTTAAATTTCACTAGGCAAACCTTGTACTAGTTATAGTATCTAAGACTTATTTTCGGTTTGATATAGATATTGGTAATCCAATAAATTATGGTAATTTCTAGCCCGGATCAAGAAATAAGTAAACCATAGTAACTAATTGATTCACTGCCTAGAACAAAAGTTTTCTAGAACAGGAATTCATCTATCATTGTGGTTATCCATTTTTTTGGCTAAAGCTCTTCACTATAGACCATTCTTTAAGATTAAAGAACCTAACTCAAATTTTACTCAAGGGTATTTACTAATTTTACTTTTATTTTACTTTTAAGTTTCTGTTTTCTTCTTTAGGCAGTGGAGGCACAGTGGAAATGAAGGTGACTTAGGTGGGACATTGAAGGAAAACAGTCTCTAAAATACATACAATAAAAGAATAGGACACCCAGGAGATTTACAAAGAAATACAATTGAGTAAATGTAAGCAAGAAAATGAACTAATGTAGAGGGAATTCATGCTCAAGGTACAAGAATTTCAGAGATACGTTATAGGAAGTCCATTAAAGAATGGAGAGAAAATGTATAACCAATGAAGAAGGTAAAACAAAATAAAACTAATATAGAAAGAGGCTAATGATTTACCTGTCATCACATACTCAGGGGCTGCATAACCATAAGTTCCCATCTCTCGTGTAGATACATGGGTCTTATCTCCCTCTGGACCATCTTTGGCAAGTCCAAAATCAGAAAGCTTAGCATTGTAGTCCTGGAACACCGATTTAGCAATAAATTAGACAGGGAATAAAAGTAGAAAAGATTAGTTGTTGTTGTTCACATAAGTCACGTACCGCATCTAGCAGGATGTTAGATGTTTTAAAATCTCTATATATCACTGGCTTTTCAGCTTCCTCATGAAGGAAGGCAAGCCCCTTTGCAGCACCAAGTGCAACTTTCATTCTGATGGACCAAGGAAGAGGCAAAGACCCTGCTTCCAAAAATTATTTCAATAAAATAATGGAATGGAAATGTCTGCTAGCAATCCATCATTTGGTAGCAAGATTGCTATTATCACTAAATCAAAATAAGGGAGTTTCAAGAGGCAGAATTCTCGGTTCGGTATCTTGGAATCTTCTAAGCTCTTATAATTTATTCTTGCTATAATTATTGTCAATAAAATTCGTAACCAGATCATTTGCATATTTATGATAATCCAAGCCATTCTCTGATGTTAAAAAGATATGATTCCACAAACACCACGCATGCACGCACGCACACACAGAAAGAGAGAGACCCATAGTCTTCCCACCCACAGTCAGCAAGAAGACCAACTTTCATCAAAAGTTAACTACCGAATTATATCATGCATAATCAATCTTGACATCTTTCAAGAAAGAACACTATAACTCCATCACTCCCTTAAATTTTAAAGCATTTATGTATTCATTACTTTCTTTTCACCGGATTGCATTATAAGTATAACCTATGTACCATCCTTAGGTTTCAAAGCATTGTAAATTCATTAACATTTTTCCAACCACATTGCATTTAAGAGGTTTTCCCTCATAAAGAATCCAACAAATTCAAGGCTACAGACAACAATATTTATGAACAACAAGTTTTAGATTCAGTTTCTCTATAAACCAATGATAAAATGCAAAAACCAAGCCCAGAACAGAATATGTCAAGTAGCTAATGAAAGCATCCCTCCAATGCCATTTAACAGGTAACTAACTGCATATCACAGAATAACAGTTCTTATTGTACCATCTTTATCCAACTGAATTCCAACAGTAATGGGTACATAGAACAAAAATCACATCAATTCGAATCTAATTTTCAAACATTAAATTGTAGACAAATGAGGGGGGAAAAGAAAAAGCTTATCAATGCATAAACTTAATTGAATGAAACATATAGCGCATCCATATCTTAGAGTAATTACCTCAACATATTTCCCATCCCTAAAAAACTAAAAGAAAACTCAATAAATTGTTGAAAGAGAACACACAATAATGTTATAATCCAATAGAATAAAGGTAATCAAATTTGTCAAAACAATGAATTCAATAACATACTTCTAAAAAGGTGATTCTCTAAACTTCCTCGAGGCATAAACTCATACACAAGTAGCCTTTGATCATCTTCAATGCAACAACCAATCAACTTAACAAGGTTAGGATGAAGGAGCTCACCAAGATAATTAACCTCAGCCTACCACATTGTAGAGATTAATATAAGTCTTTCAATCAAAAGACAATTGAAGCTAAAGAAGCATAGAAGGAGGCTAAATATGTAAGTGAGATGTACATATATTTCCTTACACACGCGTACACACATATACATGTATGTATGTATGAGTGTGAGTTCTCTCTGTCTCTGTGTGTGAGAGTGCGTATAGAAATGTACACATGCACATAAATACATAGAATCAGATACATACATTTATGTATGAGTGTGTGTGTGTTCTCTATCTGTGTTTGTGCCTGTGTGTACTAGGAATGCCTACATGCACATAAGTGCAATAAATTAGATGAAAGGTTATCATACAAGCCATTCTTTGTGACCCTGAAGTCCATCATGGTTGAGTGTTTTCACAGCAACAGGAAGTCCTATACCAAGTTTAACCTGTGTTGCTCTGTTCTCATTTATCCAACCTTTAAATACACAACCAAACCCACCCTCACCCAGGAGACTCTCTGGCCTAAAATTCCTTGTCGCTGACTTGAGCTCATTAAAGGAGAATTTTCTAAGCTGTGAAGAAATTTTTATTTCGTCATGGATGTTGGGAGTGGATGGCGTAGTACTTTCTGCATGACTAGTAGTTGAGGAGGATACAACCGGAACAATGGGTTGGTCTCGGCTTGTATCAATTATAGATTTACTTTCAGCTGATTCACAGACACAACCAAATAAAAAGAGATAGGATGTCAATGTTATCTGGTTCACCAATAATCAGCTAATATGCATGAAAGCATTTGTCATTCCTGTATTTGAGATGTTAAAATAGACTACATAACACCATGGAAGATGGATTTAAATACTGTCCATCACAATGCATTCTAAGCAAATCATGTCTATATAGGTACATATTATGAAGGACAATGCATGGATTGAACTTTGTATATAAAGGGAAGCCGTATTAGTCCATGTTTTAGATAACCACCAGTGATGCACTATATCTACAACACGACTAGTAGAACGTTTTTCAAAAGCATATGCCAATTAACCTACATATACTACCCCAATATACTTTTCATCTACCAATGCAAAATAATAAGTTTGCACGTGCCCAACATTCATAAATGGCCAGTGATGTTGAGACATTTTTGACTTCCTAGTTATTTCATCTACCAAAAGACAGGGTAAGAGAAATACGAATCTTTAAGGACCACACACAATCAAATTTTTGTGCGGCCGTCAAACTTTTTTGATTTAGTAATCAATGGAAACGACAAACAATAATCATCACCGACTGTCTCAACAGACCTAGGCAATCAAGCAATTGTTGAAGTTATTATCCATCGAGCATGCACAAATGGAAGGCAATCACAACTTAATACGCAATACGAGTATACGACAATAATTAATTAATGTTCTACAATAGAATTACCATGCCAAACATTCATAACATATACAGGGCACAAAAAAAGAATCCAATCACAACTTAATACACAATACGACAACAATTAGTTAATGTTTTACTCTAGAATTACCATGCCAAACATTCAAAACATATATCACATATGTGGAAAAAACAAAGATTCTCAGCACAACTTAATATGCTATACGACAAGAATTCGTTAATGTTTTACAATAGAATCACCATGCCAAACATTCATAACATATACGTGGCACAAACAATGAATCAATTATTCGATTCTTAATCCTTTTAGCATCAAATATAGCAAATATAACCAGAGAATCAAACCGTATCTAATTGCATATAGTACATAAGAAATTAAGGATCTTGTGTGATGAAACAATATCTAAGAACAATACATAATTGAATAGTATACCAGATTGAGTGCTTGTAACACTACTGGTAGCATCTGCTTTGGTCCTTGAAGCCAAGCAGCTCCCATTGAACCTGAACTTGAACCAGCACCCAGGCTGCTCAGATTCAGGATATTTCTTGTTCTTCTTACTCAAAGCCTTAGGATGGATAGTATCTGGACCTAATACCATCTTCAAATCCTAAAATCAAATTTCTCCTAACTTAAGCAACAAAGGCCAAAGCAAGAAGCAAAAACAAAACAATCACTCAATTCCCATTTCTTAAAAACACCACATTGTACTAAAAATAGCCATTCTTTTTATCCTCCTTAACCCCAATTACCCCAAAACCATCAAAACACGACTAAATATCCACCCACAAAGCAGAAAGAAACAAACAATTGAGTAACTTTTAGAAAATAACGCATAAAAACATAACCTTTTTTTTTTCTAAAATCTGAAAAAGCATTAATTGAGAAAACACCATACCACATAAACAAACCCACATGAAAAAACCAGGTGTGTAAGGCAAATATGCCAATGCTGGGTATAATCCAGATCAAGAAAAGGACATGCAGAGGAAGAAAAAATAACAAATATCAACTTCAATTAGATGCTGATATTGAGAGGAATGACCATTTCCAGACAATAAAATCCTAGAAACTGACCCAGTACAGAGTGACAAATGTTGCACAAAAACTCTGTCAGTTACGTTTTTCAAGCTCACCTAACAGAAACAGACACACATTCACTCACACAATGCCAAGTTCTCATAGAAACAACTCGACGCGCACACACACACATGAACCTCTAGAGGGTGTGTGTATTTGTGGTTTTGAACGCTATTGAAAGAATTTTCAGACAGAAAGATAATCGTCTGTTACATTTAATGCCTAAAAAGGAGAGAGAGAGAGAGAGAGAGAGAGAGAGTTAAAAACAACAGGCAGTGAGAGCTTGAATTTTGGTACTTCGGTTGGTTATTTTGTTACAAAAATAATGTTGTTCTTTTGTCGTTTCTTTGCCTTTATTATGATTTTTACATTATCCATATAATATAAAGAGACAAAAGACTCAAGAGGCCCAAAAAAACCAGTAGTGTTGAGAGAACCCAATGCAGACCCAATTAACTTCGACAAACTCAGGCCCTAGAAGATGGGAACCATGACCAACTCACCACACAATTTTCAATGGAGATTGGAGGGTATGTATTAGAATAAGAAAAATGTTTTTTATTTTACATGGGGTGTATGAGTGTATCAATGTTGAAATGTCTGGTAAAAATGTTTTTAAAATACCCTTGTTCAGGACTGTACCTAGAGAAATTATGATACCAACCTTCTAATTTTATTTAGTTATTTAATTTATTTATTTTAATTTTATTTTGTTGTTTTTATCTAGTTTGAATTAGTCAAAAATATTAAGTTAGTGGGTTTACTTGTTAAATTATTTATGGGTTGTGGGTGAGATAGCTTCTTATTTCTAGGAGAGTGTTGAGCACATATATTTTGTATATATATCTACAATTCATTAATAATAAATAAATAAATAAAGAGGGGAATTATTGTCTGCAACATAAGTTGCATTTGGAAAGGTATTTTACTTTGTTGTTTTTATCTAGTTTGAATTAGGAGGTATTATCAATTTAGTCCCCAAATTTTGGGGAAACATCAATTTTTTTAAACATGTTTGCTTTTTTGCAACCCGTGGTCCTTTACTTTTCAAAAGTGCATCAAATTGGTCTATTTGACCAAAATTTTAACGATCAAAGCTTACAAAATAGGTAAAATGACGTCTTTACCCTTAGACATTTATTTCCTTTTAAATAAAATAAAATAAAATAAAACATTTTAGTTTTTCTTTTGGGAAAAAAGGAAGAAAAATTAGTTAAAAATTAAAATATATCATAAAAAATTAAAGAAAAATGAAAAAAAAAAAAAAAAGGGCCACATGTCAACACTACAAAATATATAAAAAAAATTTAAATAAAAGAAAAAAAGAAAAACCAAATAAGGAAGAGAAAAAATAAAAACAAACAAAATTCCACCTCTAACAAAAAGACAATGATAATGAAGATCTAGAAAACCCAGATTACGATCTGGAAAAAACCAGATCGATCTAGGAACCTTCATTCTTTGTTGATTTTTTTTTTTTTAATTTTTAACAAATAAATTAAAAACAAAATTGTTATAAAAACAAATGATCACCATCATCCACACAATTGCAAATGATATGCTAACACCCACATCCACACACCACAATTTGCTAACACCCACACTCACACACCATTGTCATCTCTATTCAATAAACAAAAACCAATCTTCCTAAACCACGAACCATATCAGATGGAGCATGAGTAGTCTGATCCATCTCCGGTGATATGAAGCTCACGGGCAAGCTCCGGAGCACGGCACAGCTCCTCCACGCAATCGAGAGATGGAGCAAATTACTCCTCCATGCAACGGTGTATATTGCTCCTCCGTGCGATGGTGCAGATTGCCCAACAAAGCATATCACTCCTCTACGCGCTTTCCACCGTTTGTTGAAGCAAAAGAGAGAGAGAGATCAACGGGGATAGGTGGTTGGGGGGGGGGGGGGGGTGGTTGGGTTGTTAGAGAATAGAAGACAAAGAGAGAGATCCATGTGCACAATTTTGTTTTAATTTTTAATTTTTTTTATTATTATTTATTTATTGATTGATAAGAGATTGATGATGGATAGTGATTAATCTGAATTTTGGGTTGGCTTGAATTGAATTTGATGGTGTTTTTGTTTTTTCAATTATTTATTTGGGGTTGGCTTGAATCGAATCTAACGGTCATTTGTATGAAGAAATTTGGAATTTTTTCCAGATATCTTTAAATCTGTAAAATTTTCCATTTTCAATTTTTTTTTTTTTAAAAAAAGTTTTTGCAATTTTCTTATTTTCTTTTTTGAAAAAATCATTTTGTTGAAGAGTGGATGAAATCCAAGAACAACTTGAGTTGTGTTGGATGAAATTTTGTTTTGTTGTTGTGAATGGAATTTGTTAGGTGAGAAGTTGGATTTGGATTTGGATGAAGATGAGGGATTAACTGTGAAGAAGATGAAGAAAAACAAAATGATTTTTTAATATTTTATTTTATTAATCCATTAATATATATATATATATATATATATATATATATATAAATTAAAAATCAAAATCAGGGTTTTTTTTTTCTTTTATTTGATTTTTTTTTAATTTTTTAAATTAAAAATTATAAAAGAGAGATAGAAGGGAATAATAGTATTTGTATTTTTAATTTACAATTTTTTTTATATTAATAAATAAATAATTGACAAGTGGTATGTTTTTATGTTTAAAGACAAAAATACCCTTGGAACCGTTAAGTTAAACTAACGGTTGACTAATAAATGAATCAATTTGATGTATTTTTTAGAAGTAAGGGACCAAGGGTTGTAAAAAAGTAAAATCGTTTAAAAAATTGATCTTTCACTAAAACTTAGGGACTAAATTGATAATAGTGAAAAATATTAAGTCAGTTGATTAACTTTTTAAATTATTTATGGGTTGTGGGTGAGCAGAGACGTAACTGTTTGGGGAGCCAACCCTACCCCCCTTAAAAAAAAATTAAATTGGTATAAAAAATTTTAAAGAAAAATTAATTAAAGAATTAATGTTATTTTCTATTTAAACTAGATTAAATAAATTTTCTTTTCCTTTTTTCTTTGTATAATAACAATTCTTTCTCATCATTCTTCAAATTTGCTCAAATTTGACTCAATCCTTTTATCAACATTCAATAATTAATCTTCAAATTATATATGTTTGGGTGAATATTTTAGCTTTAAATATTTATTTTTTTTTAAATTTTTAGGGTTGTTATAATTTTTAGTTAATGAGATTTTAGGAGTAATCCTATTTTAAATTTACAAAGTAACGATATTGTTATATGAATTTCATTAAATTTTTTAGAACATTATATTAGTATATTTCGAATGAATCAAACTAATATAATAATATATAAGAACATTGTATATTTAAATTATTAATTTTTTCAGCAATGAAAATTATCATAACATCATTTTTTTTGTTTCTCTTATAATTTGTTTTGACTTCTTAAAAATAAAATAAAATAATCCGATAACGTATTTATTTAGAATGTGCATTTTACAGGATCGTCTAATTATGTCTTTCTAACCAAGTGATGTTGATGTTCAGTAAAAAAAAAAAAAAAAAAAAAAAAAAAAAAATCTATCCTACCCTGGTTTTCAATCATGGTTACATCCCTGTGAGTGAGTTAGCTTCTTAATTCTAGGAGAGAGTTGAGCACACCTATTTTGTATGTATGTATATATATATATATATATATATATATATATATATATATATAATTCATTAATAAAAAAAAAGAAAAAAGAAAAAAAAGAGGAGAATTATTGTCTGCAACATGTGTTGTATTTGGAAAGTTATTGGTTTCTCCAAACACTAAAGAGGGTGTATTCAATTAGGATTTCAAAAGACTTTTTAAGACTTTTCTAAGTAGAAGACTTTTGCAGATTTTATGGACTTTTATAGACTTCACAGAATTATGAAAAACTTTCATTTCAAAAAACTTTCATAGACTTTCATAGACATTTATAGACTTTCATTGATTTTTAAATATAATATATACGTTGTTTTGCTAAATTATATATATATTTCTCATGCTAATAAAAATATATTTTTAAGAGAATAAAAAAAAAACATCGTTAATTAAACTTGACAAAAGCATTCATGCCTATATATGTGATTTTAAATTTTTTATTTATATTTTTATTATATTTTGCATCAAAAAGATATTATGTACCTATTTTTTTTTTTTTAATAATTAGTCAATTTTTATTTTTATTTTCTATAATTTGTCAAAATATTATAAATTTTCTTTTAGAATAAATGTAGCAAACTGACAATAATATTAACGTTTATATATCTCTACAAAAGTATGACAATGGGTATAAAAAATATACCCAAAATTAATTCAAGTTACTAAGATAAAATATAAAAACCGCACCTAGTTGTTGAACAAGACTCATGCCTAAAAGTTGGCAGTTTGATATTGATAAAAATTACATGGAGCAATACTTATATGCGACTTTGATTATGACATATTGACATAATTGAATAGTGGTTTTTGTTTTTTATTATTTTTAATTAACATAAATAAAGTTCATTTGATTGTTTCAATGTTTTTTAGTTTCTTTGAAAATAGAGATAAAAAAAAAAAAATGAAATCTATCGTCCTTAATTGCATAGCCAATGGAGAGTTGTTATATATATATATTTTGTTATAGATCGTTAATGCTTGCATGTTTTTTTTTTTTTTTTTGATAATGTTTATTCATTTTATTTTATTTTATTTGTGATGTGCTTTTATTTGAAAATAGAACATATGTTTGATGGTTGATGTTTTTCAAAGAGTTTTATGTTTTTCTTCTAAAGTAGAATTCTTTCTATTAAAAAATAAAAAATAAATTAAAAAAAAAAAATCATTCAAAGTCTTTGGTAGGAATGAAAGACAAAAAAAGTCCTACAAGGAGAGATCGGGTTTGGGCTCTGTGGAGAGAAGATTTGTTGATTTCTTTCATTATGAGATATCTCCAGATCTCCAAGCTATCTAGTTTTAATTTTTTATTTATTTTTCATTTTTCTATATGCAATTGTTTATATATATATATATATATATATATATATATATATATATATATATTTGACATTTTTGTAATTTTTAGAAATATTAAGGGTAAAAACGTCTTTCGTCTTTTTGGGACAAGCCGAGGGTTTTGGATGGGACAACTTTTGGTGTTTTTTTTCCCATCCAATCTCATACTGTCCCGTCTCATCCAATCTCATACTGTCCCGTCTCATCCCATCTCATCCAGTCTTGTCTCATCCCATGTTTAAAACGCGCCAAACGTGGGACAAGAGGAAGTTGTCTCACGTTGTCTCGTCCTGTCCCGCGTACCAAACACACCCTTAGTGGCAAAAGTGAAGATGAAGAGGAAATAGAGTCATTGGAGGTTGATGAATTTGTAGGTAACTATTGATGTGGCACGGCTTCTCGCACGTAGAAGATATTGATGACAAATATAATTTCCCAGAGGATGATCAATCTAGACATGATCACTTGTTTGTGCAACTCAATGAAGAGAATTGCGAGTTAAAGACCACCAACTTCAACTTGATGGCTAGAGTTCAAACTAAGAGATGAAGACTTTAAGAAAGTTGAAGTGGAGGATGAAGTGATCAAATGTTAAGAGAAGAAAATGGTTGAAGAAGCTCTTGTGTTATAAAATTTAAAAATTGATTTTGCTAATAAGTTGTTTTCTATAAAGGAAATGATCAAAGCCAAAGAAGAGGAGTAGGCAATTATGAAGACCAAGAAGCAAGATTACATTGAGGAGGTCAACTTGACCAAGCAAACCATAAAAAGCTTGACTATTTGCTCAATCAAGCTTGACAAGGTAATGAAGCTTGCTAAACTTCATGGGGATACAAGTGGCATAGGATTTGCCAATGAGAAATAGAAGACTCATACAATTAAAAGCAAGCCACAAAGGTACAAGAAGAAGAATATTTCAAAAGCTAATCCTCCTAACCTCCAAATGCTAAGAGCAAAGTCTACAAGAGTGAATAGTCTTCACCATTGGTGCACTTTCACCCAAATGGTACCTTTTCTAAATTCATTATGGATTGTCATTATCGAAATGTGGTTGGTCACATTAAGCCTAAATGTTATAAATATACTAGGCAATGCAAACTTGGAAATAGAATGCATGATAATGGTAAAAAGTTACCTAACAACTCTCCTAAGCATGAGCTTAATTCTAGAGCTAAAAATAACATCTCTAAGCTTATCCCGGTTTGTCATTTTTGAAATATTGTAGGGCATATTAAATTGATAATACAGTCATGATTAAATTACTTAAAGCTAACCTGGGGGGTGAGTGAATAGGTTTTAAGCCTCATTTCAATCCCTTTGAACAAGCATAAGTTTGTTCCTCTAATAGCTTGTATCACATCTCAATAAGCATATACAAGCACATATAGACCATAAAAAGTATATTCTATTCAAATGATCAAACATAGTCTATGATTTTCATGAAGAGAATTATACTAAAACACAAATCAACAAGTACTTGTATTGGGGGGTGAGGGTGAATAGGTTTTTAGGCCTCTTTTCAATCCCTTTGAACAAATATAAGTTTGTCCCTCTAGATAGTTTTTATCACATCTCAATAAGCATATACAAGCACATATAGACCATGAAAAGTATATTCTATTCAAATGATCAAACATAGTCTATGATTTTCATGAAGAGAATTATACTAAAACACAAATCAACAAATACTTGTATTATTATTATTATTATTATTATTATACAGTCTTTCTATTGTTAGTTCGTCATGATATATTTTATATCAAGACAAAGAACGTGGGCCATAGATTATGGAGAAGTTTTGACAAGTACATACACTTTGAGTCAAAATATGTAAATATAATGGTCCACATTCTTCGTTTTGATATATTTTATATCAGGACGATCTGACAATAGAAAAACTGTATATCTATATATATATATATATATATGGCTTATATGATCAAGTACATCTCAAAAGAATAATATTTACAATGATCTTGTCTTATAAAGATATTAATCAATAAGAGTCCAAACAAGATTTATACATCCACATAAACAAATATCAAAGAGATAAGGATAGAGATATTTGACACTTGAATTTTTACTATTGGGACCCTGGTTTACCAATCGCATAGCATAAGGAACCTTTTCAAAATTATTTCAAGGAAATACTTCGACTAGTAAACCCTAGGATCTATTTTTCGGAACAGTAAAAACAAGAAATCGAAATTGAAATACAAAAAAGAGAAGAGAAGAAACAATTTTCTTCATACCTGCGTTGGAGGCTCCTTCTTCCTTTTGATCTGCTTCTTGATTTGAACCATAAGATCTTCCTCGCTATGACTCGGGATTGGTAATGGCGTGTGGGCACGTCACAGTACTCAGGAACAAGGAGGATAAAGAGACACACGAAATTGGAGGATGAAGAGACACACGAAGCAACTCTTTTTCACTTAAATGCGTGAGTTTGTGTTCTCTTCTTCACTTAATGCGTGAGTTTGTGCTCTCTTCTCATTTAATGTGTGAGTTTGTGTTCTCTTCTCATCAGTTGCCTAAATATTTATATATATATATATATATTTAAACTGATTAAATTTTTATTAAATCTTTTAAAAGATATCTGATATCTTTTAATAGATATTAATAAAGTTTGAATTTAAACTTTTTAAATTCAAATTCAATATTTAATTAAAAATAAAATAATCACATTATCTTATCTTTCAAAATTAATTATCAAAGAACACCCTCCAATAATGATTAATTACATAATTAAATAATATAATTATTATTTTCCATTAATTAAATAATCTCATTATTCAACTAATTCCAGATTAAACACGTGTCACTTTCGTAACACAATTAATTGGACAATCTAATTATTTAACCGTGACCATTGTTACCTAAATCGATCGGGCTAGCAAGGGGACCTAATGGACCCACGGTATTTTAAGCTCCAATAATCCTTAGAAATAATTAATTAAACTCTTTAATTAATATTTCATAATTATTAACTTCGATGTTATTCCACTAAAAACCCGAAGCTACACTCTCTCAACTGTTGACGTTTTTACACAAACCAATAACTCTTGGTGTCCATTTGGTGTCCATCGATATAACTATTACATATGGTATAATCCTCCACAAGTAGTTCATAATTAGAGTTGGGTCATAATGTCCGTTATACCCCTTTGATTATATCTTTCCATTAAGTACCATCGATCCTCTAATGAACAATAAATCATACATTCCTTACGGGATTAGGAGAGCGCTCATATTGTTCAAGCCCCGAATCAACCCTTAAGGAAACTATTATCTACTTCTCGTAAGAAAAAATGGATTCCACTATTGTGTACAGACCTTCCCAGCCACAAGCCAAACCGCGATTCCAACATACGAAGTTATTGACCGGGAATGCAACTCCGATCTCACTCATGGTATATCAAAAACCACGATCTAACCCGAAGGAGTCGATAAGACACTCAGGATTAAGATCACCCATATATAGCCATCAATTGTCGATATATATGAATCTCATCATGTAACGGATTTTGGTGAGAGATTCATATAGATCATGGCCCAGTCCTATATGATCACATCATACAAGGTGCCCCCATTCTTATATCACCATATAAATGATCCAGGATAAAATCACCGTACATTATGAAATGGACCGCAGCTATAGATTAACCACAAATAAAGTACCCAACTTTATTTACTATCTACAGACTCTTTAGATTGCTCGTTTCAAACGGAATCCATCTGTATATGACATTCATATACTCAGTTTGAAATTACATCTGGCAATCTTGGAGGTTAAATACACATGTTATAAATATATATATATATATATATATATATATATATATATATATATGTATGTATGAGACAATTTGAATGAATAAACTACTTCTTTTATTTATGTTCAATTCACATTTACAAATAACAAGCTTTAGGGCAAAAACCACAATAATCTCCCACTTGCACTAAAGCATGTGAGTCATGTCTCGTAACCCTAGACCTTCTAGTTGACCTTCAAACACTTTAGCCGGTAAGGTCTTCGTAAATGGATCAGCATGATTGTCTTATGAGGCTATCTTGGTGACGATCACTTCTCCTTTTTGCACTATCTCTCTAATGAGATGATACTTTCTCTCTATATGCTTCCTCTCCTGTGGCTTCTTGGTTCTTTGGAATTACCCACAACACCACTATTATCACAATAAAGTGTAATGGACTTATCCAGATCTGGAATAACTTCTAGATCACTCAAGAACTTATGGAGCCGAACAGCCTCTTTAGCAGCTTCACAAGCGGCTACATATTCGGCTTCCATAGTGGAATCAGCAATACAAGATTGCTTAACACTCCTTGAAACAAAAATACTCGATGTGTATGATATATATCTAGAGGGGGGGGGGGGGGGGGGGGGGGGGGGTGAATAGATTTTAACTAATTTTACCCAATTTTCGTGTATAGTCAAGATTACGAAAATACCCGTAATAGTTAATATAATAATACAAGTGTAATATGGTGTGGAAATTAAATAACACTTGATATATACGTGGAAACCCAACCACTGGGAAAAACCACGGGCTGTTTAGTGCGCCACACTCGAACCTCGAAATCCACTAATTGAAATAGAGTTTACAACCTATGTAGACCACGTCTAACACTCCAGTCAATAACCCCCCACTTCTACCACGCGGGCCTTTAAAAGTGGCTCTAGTCCTACTTGCTTGAGGCCTAAGCAATCTTAGCCCCAAGTCTTAATTCTCAATGAAGAGATTATGCAACCTATATGAATATATGATGATATTCAAATAACAAACAAGGCTAGGGAACCTTAGATGCTTATCTAGAATGATGATATAATCAATTAAATCAATCCTAAATATCAAGAGCTAAATGACATGTCAAATAGCTTAGCTAATCAAGATTAAGCAAAAACCTAATTAGCTATCACAATACAACACTCAATCAATTCATCACAATCAATTCTCTTTTCTTGTATTTAGCATATGATCTAAAACATACAAGTAATTTAAAAGAGATGGCTTGATAGTAAAAATACTAAAATAAGATGAAGTTAATCAAAATCTTACCAAGCAAGTTGTGATGATGCAAACCCATGCATGGATGCATTCTATATAGACATAGAAGATGCAATATGAAATTTGATGCAAAAAGGATTTGATTTGAGTGGTTAAAGGTGAGTTCTTGATTTGATTTTCTCTCAAATCTCTCTTTCTCTCTCAAGAATATGGAGCCTCTCTCTCTAGGGTTTGATTTTGTGGCACGCCCCTCAAAATGATGAGAAAGATATGTATTTATAATGCCCAAGTGAAACTATGTTGTTTTGGAAGAAATGGAAAAATTATAGGCATTTTCACAGTACTCGTGTCAGTGCAGCAACTCAAGTTTCGAGTGCTTCGAAACATGACCAAACGACATCAAAACCTTTCGTATGTATATCGTTGGAAAGGTATGGATGTCTACTTTCTACTCGTTTTTACTGAATGACATTTTGATGTCTATAGAAAAAGTTATGGTCAATTGAGTGACCAAAGGTCAGAAACGGACAATAACAGAGTTGCCTTGTTTTGGTTGTAACTTTGGAGATATTAAAACCAATCCAAACGGTCATGAAATATTATGAATAATATACCGTTGGAAAGGTATGGGTGTCTAGTTTGTCTAGAATTTTACAAAACTCAATTTCAATCTTTTTATAAAAAGTTATGGTCATACGACCATACAAAGGTCAGTTTTGAACAACATTTAAAACATTAAAATCTAATCTTTTGAAACTAGACACTTTACTCTAAACAACCAAACCAAAACTACCACTTATCCAAGAGAAGAATGAGACCTTTTCAAGTGGTCAACCATCGCGCTAAGACATGCACACCATCGTGCAAGCATGGACGTTTCCGATCATACAAACGGAAACGAATTACACCACACTTAAGACTAATCATAAAGTGCAAGTGTGGGAAGTGAATGCATCCTAATGCCTAAACATGTCATGGCATTTCAATGAACAAGATGTAATCACTTAAACATGCAAGAAGAGATGTTCAAGAACATGCATGCACACATATAAAACACACAACATACAAGAATAAGATTTATGCATGAGTTGTGTGTGTGTGCAACTAGATCTCTTCAAAGCAAGTAAGCACTAGAATTTACCTTTGGTGCTTCTTCTCTTGAGGTCTTGAGAGGGCCTTGGTTGTGTAAAACACCAACCATCAAATACCTAAGCTACCCTTACATCAAGCCCCAATATGTGGTTTGTCCACGAAATAAGCCAATCAATAGATGGGAATCCTTACACTCCTCCATACAATGGCTCCATCACCAAGGGTGAATATTGATCCAAACGTGGATTTCCTAGAATCCCTGTCTAACTGAAAAATCAGAATCTGTATATCCTAACGGGATCAAATCCTGTCTAGCTCTACACAATGGCTCCACCACTAAGGGTGAATACTAATCCAAACGTGAATTTTCTAGAATCCCTGTCTGACTGAAAATCAGAATCCATATATCCTAACGGGATCAAATCCTGTCCAGAATACACTAGCATATAGTTTCTCGTTCTTTGAAGATACTTGAAAATAGTCTTGACAGCAACCCAATGATCCAATCCTGGGTTGGACTGGTATTTGCTGGCTACTCCCACTGCAAAGCATATGTCCAGTCTCGTGCATAACATAGCATACATGAGACTACCTACTGCTGACACATAGAGAACACGTCTCATATCCTTAACTTCTTGAGGTGTCTTAGGACACTGTTCCTTAGATAAGTGAACTACATGCCTGGAAGGTAAATCACCTTTCTTGGAGTTCTGCATTGAAAATCGCACAAGAATCTTGTCGATATACGATCTCTGAAACAGTGCTATGAATTTGTTCTTACGATCCCTTATAAGTTGGATCCCTAGAACATAACTTGCCTCTCCCAAATCTTTCATTTGGAATTGGCTAGACAGCCAGCCCTTTTTACTTTAGATAATACCTCTACATCATTCCCAATGAGTAGGATATCATCTACGTAAAGAACTAAGAAAACTACATTCTTGTCAATTATGCGTTTATAGACACAAGGCTCATCAACGTTTTGCTCGAAGCCATAGGTTTTGATCACATCATCAAACCTTATGTTCCAAGATCTAGATGCTTGCTTAAGTCCATAAATGGACCTTTGCAACTTGCAAACCTTTTACTCTTAATCTGGAGAATGAATCCCTCTGGTTGCATCATGTAGATGCTCTCATCAAGTTACCATTCAAGAATACAGTCTTGACGTCCATTTACCAAATTTCGTAATCAAAATAGGCAACAATGGATAAGATAATCCGAATAGACTTAAACATGGCTACTGGTGAGAAGGTCTCTTCATAATCGACCCCCTCTTTCTGGGTATAACCATTTGCCATTAGTCTTGCCTTGAAGGTCTTTACCTTCTCGTCTACTCCTCTATTTCTCTTGTAGATTTACACCCTATGGGTTTTACCCCATCTGGTAAGTCTACAAGTTCCTAGACTGAGTTAGAGTACATGGAATCCATTTCGAGATTCATGGCTTTAAGCCATTCCTCTTTGTCAAGATCTTCTATTGCATTCTTAAATGTCAATGGATCATCCACACTATCAATAGAGATGACATCTCGTCCTTCACATATGCTCAAATAGCGTTCAGGTTGTCTTACAACCCTCCCACTATGTCTAGGTGGTAGTGTATCCTGACTAGGAATCATCTGACTATCAGATGTCAATGGATCAACAACTCTTGTTGACTGAGCACTAGTCGTACCAGGCTCCAACTCATTCAATACAATTTTAGAACGAGGTTTATGGTCACTATATAGTTATCCTTAAAAAATGTTGCCTTTGTCGATACAAATACTTTGTTATCTTCAGAACTATAGAAGTATCCACCTCTGGTCTCCTTAGAGTATCCTACAAACAAGTAGACCACAGACTTGGGATCTAGCTTTCCAGTTCTGTTCTTCAGCACGTGTGTTGGACACCTCTATACGTGGAAATGTCACAAACTAACTTTACAATCAATCCACAACTCTAGGGGAGTCTTAGGAACAAATTTGGATGGCACTACATTCAAAATGTATGCCGCTGTTTGTAACGCATATCCCTAAAAGGAATTTGGTAATGATGAGAAAATAATCATAGATCTTACCATTTCTATTAGGGTTCTATTTCTCCTCTCCATGACACCATTCTGCTGAGGTGTACCAGGAGTTGTGAGTTAGGACACTATCCCATACTCGACCATGAAGTCTTCAAACTCTTGGTCAAGGTACTCACCTCCACGATCCGATCGTAGAGTCTTGATAGTTTTTCCTAACTGATTCTCAACTTCAGCTCTGAATTCTTTAAACTTTTCAAATGTTTCCGACTTTCGTTGCATTAGGTAGACGTGTACATATCTTGAGTAGTCATCTATAAAGGTGACATAGTACTCATAACCACCCCTAGCTTTAACATTCATCGGTCCGCAGATGTCTGTATGTATAAGCTATAGCGATTTTTTTAGCTCTAAGCCCTTTTCCAATAAAAGGTCTCTTAGTCATTTTACCTTCCAGACAAGATTCACAGGCAGGTAGGGTGCCAACCTTTAACTCACTTAAAGATCCGCTTTTAACTAGTCTGTTTATCCGGTCAAGGTTAATATGACCAAGCCTTAGATGCCAGAGATATGTTTCGTTTTCTAGAGAAATCTTATGTCGTTTGGTTTTTGGTTTTTCAACCTTAAACATTTTGGTGTTGAGCAGTATTGTATGTATTAACGGTCTTAACACATACAAATTGTTTTCATTAATTCCTAAACAAATATTTAGACCAATTTTTGCAATAATAACTGATTTATTATCAAAAGAAACAGAATATAATTGTTCTAACAACTTAAAAACGGAAATTAAATTTCGTGTAAATCCAGGAATGAAAAATACATTGTCCAACAATATAAAATTATTATTGCAAAAACGCAATCTAATTACGCCCACTACTCATGCTAACACGACATCCCCTGACCCCATACGCATAGAGAAGGCTCCCTCCTCAAGCTGCGTCCAAGAATCAGTCCACTACTAAGAAGAACAAACATGGTTAGTGGCCCCCGAATCAACTATCCAAGGTGAAGAATCATCTTCCACTAAACACGACTCAAGAACAAGTAAATCATATTTACCTTTGTTTTCTTCTTCTTGGCTACCTCCTCCAGATACTAAGGACAGTTCCTCTTCTAGTGCTCGACCTTGTCGCAATGGAAACATTTTCCTTTGCTCTTATCGATGGAGACACCTTTCTTTTTGCTATGGGCTTTCTTGGGTTTGGGCTTACCCTTCGCCTTCCTAGTAAACCTCTTCCTCTTCTTATTATTGGAGGAAGATGGTTCGGCAACATTTGCCTCACCGGTTTTGCCCTTGCTCTCCTTAGTCAAGGACTCAAAGGCAGTGAGTTCATTGAGCAATTGTGTGAGACTGAACCTAAGCTTGTTCATCCCATAGTTGCTCTTGAACTGATCGAAACTCTTCGAAAGAGTCGTCAGTATGATGCTCACCTAACTGGGTTCATCAATGGCCCCGCCATTGATTTCTGCCGTATTGAAGTAGGACATCATGTTCAGGACATGTTTCCGAACTGATGTACCCTCCTTCATACGAGCGAGCATAGCGGAACGAACAGCTTCGTGCTGCTTTTACTCAAAGGGTTGCCGGAACATAGCCTATAATGACTCCATTATTTCGAATGCGGAAGTCATTGCTTCGTGCTTTGTGACAAGCACGTCTGTCATACTAGCTAACAGATATGTTCGGGCCTTCTCATCAGATGATTTCTTGTATGCCTCACAAACTCTTTGTGCGGCATAGGCAGTAGGTGCTGGAGGACATTCCTCCATAAGCACAAACTTAAGGTCCTTGGTGACCAAAATTGCATTGATATTATGTTTCCATTTAGTGTAGTTATCACCAGTTAATTTGTCATTGGCTATGATTTATAATAGTGCAATTGACATGGCTGAAAAAACATAAATTAAGAATTCATTCAATCATACATTCAAAACATGTGCGAAAGTTCAGCATAAAATTAAACATGATGCATGAACAAGAACAACCCTAACAAAACAATATTTCTATGCCACGACAATCCAACATACCACAAGTAAGTGCCGCCTTAGGGTCGATCAAATTCTTGCATGTTGGATCAAGACCTTCTCAATTAAATGATATACCGGAATAACTCTTATTCCAATATCATTCAACCATCGTTTATTTAGTCAGGTTTAATTAAATTAAATTAACCAATTTAATTAAAACCTTGTGAGCATAACCCATCATTTTAGATCTCATGAGCTTAACTCGAGAATTGCCGCCTTAGAGTCGGTCAATCCCGAAATCCCCTCAGAAATCCTATCCGTTAGGAAGTCAACCTTGGTATTGATTCTTATGGAAACCCTCCTTAGGAAGGACAAAAGCAAAGTCGTCACGAGGCCCCACTCGAATCTTATGGTGTTGAACTAATGATGGAGACCGCAGGATATATTGTCATATATCTCTCTCCCACTCACTATTTTATAATAAGGGTTTTCTATTAATATTAATGCACCTAGATTAAACTAGATTAAACGGCTAATATCAATCTAAGCATTAAGTGCATTAATCACAATTATTAGAATCCTATTCCAATAACTAATAAACTAATTCGATTTTTAACTCTTAAAAATCTAGTTCATTAGTGATAATTCTAATCTATGTAAATTATTTACTAAGACTAGAATTATTAAATGTGTATTTACCAAGTTTTAACTATTAAAACTAAACACATTATTAGGTCCAATTATTATTAGGGGCTTAATCGAATTAATCCTAATATATTAAAGGACCCTATTAATCTAAGTAATTAAACTCTTTAATAATTAGATCAATAATTAATGAGAATTTACCAAGTTATAACTATTAAAACTAATCCCATTAATATAAAGCCAATTATGTGAATTGCTTATTTTAATCATATTAAAAATAAAACACATAATATAAATGGCTATGACGTATGTAAGAGAATAGATTTCAACATATAAGTGTGTGTGTGCATGTGGCTCTTTACTCCATTTCTATTTGACAAGCCGAGCAATATTGATTTTCAACAATACTCCTTTAAGCCCCCCCAGCCCCCCCCCCCCCCCCCCCCCCCCCCCCCCCCCCCCCCCTTTATTTTTATTTTAGGCTTGAATTAAAGATTTTTTTTTTTATTGATTCTATTTCAACACTTCCTTAATTTTTCTAACATAATCATATACGCTTTATGATGGTTTTCACTCATCACAATGGTATAACTCTTTCCTACATTGGGCGACTGCATAACCAAGGTGTGCAACCTTTTTCATGAAGGTGCTCGTTGAATTCTGTATAATTGCCGAAGAAAAATAGATACCAACCATAAGTCATCTTTAATGTACTAGTCATAGGACTTCAAGGTGTATCCACAACTTACATATATTCAAACTCAACTTACTCAACTAAACATATAAGAGAAGCAAAATGCATTTTTGAAAACCAAGTTTTATGACTTACAAGTACATGGTCTAAAAGCAATATAAAGAGACTTACTTAAGATCATTACTTCTCAAGAGAGTAGCTTTTCAAAGAATATGAAGCCCATATTTTTCAAAATATGCCACTCATTATTCAAACAAACAATTTACACATCATGATCAAGACTTTTGTGAACAACATCACCAAAAGATCTTTAGAAAGCAAATGTCAATGAGAACCATACAAATGCTATATTAATTCTCTAATATGACATGCTTCATGATGTAGAGCAAATAATGAGTTGAGAGATGAAAAACAAAGAAAGCAAGCATTAGGATATATAAATACCTTTGCAAGCTTTTTCATCAAATGTAAAGTTTTCGCCCTTCTTATGAGCTCTCTTGACTTGTTTGTTATCATGACAACAAATTGTTGGTGTGTCAACCCAAGAGAATAAGGACTTAACATTTCAACTAAAAAAAATGACTTTCTCTAAAAGTCTTAACAAAATCATCATTATATAGATTTCAAAATTCAACTTCTTTTAAAATTAATCAACAAATTTTGACTATCATAACAAATTGTGAGATAGCTAAGTTCATGTCAAGTTATAGAGAGACAAAGCTAGCTAGCTAAGTTTCTTAACAACTTGACACTAATCTTAAAGCTAACTCATACGTGCAACTTACACTAATGGTAAGAGCACTCACCCTTTGACCTATTTGGTTTTGGGTGAACTAACACAAACATCATCAAGATGTTTCTTGACAACAATGTTGAATCTAGAATAAAGACCTTTCACAACTTGATCCACAAGAATATCATTGATACTCTTCTTTTCAACATTATTAGCAACACATGCTTTATCAAGATTAACAAGGTTTGCTTTCTTCTTATTCTGAACATTCTTAACATGCTTTGTGACAACATCATGCTTTTCAACTTTTAAAGCCCTGGGATGCTTGAATTGAAGTCCAATCTCCTTATCTTCAGATGCATTTCCTATTTTGCAATATTCAATGTATTTATAGCACTGGGGCTTGATATGGCCTACGATATTACAAAAATGACAAATAGGTATGAAAGAAGAGATTTTACCTTCCGGATTAGAAGAAGCACTAGTAGAAGTTTAGAAAGATACCTTGTCCTTGAATCTACCTTTGGTCTTAGAACGTTTCTTCTTAGGAGATTTCTTGGCAATGATGTCATTTGCCTCGCTTGTAGGAAGTGATGTTTCTATGAGCTTCTACTCAACTATAAAGTTGCTTGAAACTCCTTGAGGATGAGCAATCTCCAATATCTTGTCCATCTTGATCTTGCCGCTAGCTATGTTCTTTATGGCATCCTTTGCCATTCTGATCTTCTCAAGATAGTTTTGCTCTCTATCCTTTAAAGTAGAAGCAATCTTCTTTTTTTCAAAGACAATCTTCTCAACCTCTCTAAGCTTCTTGGCAAGTTCATTCTTCTCACACAAGAGTCTACGAGTGGTTGCGACAAACTCATCTACTTGAGTATTGATCAAATCATCATTCTCCTCAACCTCTCTCAAAGATTAATCCCTTTACTTCTCAAGACTCTTTATCTTAGCCATAAGATCAAGATTGGTTGAATTAGAACTAGAGCTCTCTTGATGATTTGGATCAATGCTTATGACTTTTAAGATTTAAGTTAAAAAACAAACAACACTTTAGTTTTCTCCAATATCTTATCTTCAACTTCTCAAAATAATGCGAACTTACTTTTTCTTTCATTCAAACCATTATACACAGAGAACCATCACTACTCTCACAATCATTACCATTCTTATTTTTAAAAAGGGTAAATACATAGTGAGATCCCCTGAAGTTTGGCATAAATGTATATAGAGAATAAGTATGCATTTATTTATTGAGATCTCCCCTACTCTTGAAATTTGAACTAATAAAAAGACCAACTTGCTCATAGTTATTAAAATTTTAAAATAAAAATAATTGTTTTATAAACAAAACAGTTAAAGCTACTACAAATAATTTAAAATTTAGAAACAATTATTCATTAAAATTTTAAAAATGAAGATAACTTAAGAAATTAAATTTTTATTTACTTTAACAATAGTATAAAGGCTAATTGCACAAACACCTATGAGGTTTGATATTATTACATGGAAGTGACAATTTTGGCTTTATATTCACAAACTTCCCCTGACTATTGAAAAATGTTGCATAAATATCTCCCACCGTTAGATTTGATTTGATAACTCTTAATAGACGTGGGCAATTTGGTCTTTTCGACAAAATACAAAATTGAATTTTTATAAGTGTTCTAGAAATCAGCCTAGGCGGCCGACTAGGCCTTAGGTGGTTCCGACTGCTATGATTAGGCTCTATTCAGCCTTCCCAGGCGGTTGGCCAACTAGTTGACGACTAGCGCCGATTAGTCGGCCGCCTAGGTCGATTTCTAGAACCGATTAATCGGCATAATCATTTAAAAAAATATATTTTGTTAAAATGACGTTGTTTTGGTCATGCTCTTTTGCTTGAAGACTAAAGAGTTGAACCAATAATCCCAATTTCCCAATTCGAACCAGACTTCCCAATTGAAACCACTCACTAAAACAGAGCAGATGCCGCTGCAGACATCATCGCCACGTTGCCACATCTTACCGCTCTAACCACCGTCGTTCAGTCATCCTCGCCAATCACTTTGGCAACCGTCTAGGGTTAGTTTTCTACTTTTCTTAGTTCATTACTTCATTTAGTTGTTTAGTTTATGTTTTAGGGTTTTTGATTTTTTTTTTTTTTTTTTTTTTTTTTAATGTTTGTCTTAGTGTAATATAGTATCCTTGGGTATACTATAATCCTATTCTATTGCCTTGTTTTTGGACAGATCATTTGTGCAATCTTTGACAAGATCAATCTGTTTTGGTGGAGTAGCCGTCAATTTTAGCACCAAGTTGCTGGTTAATCACATTCAATGTTCTCTGCTTCAAAATCCTCCTTTCGATCTCCCGAAGGTTCACAACTTCTTATGTTAATGTTGTATATATTTCATTATTTTGATTATAGGCTTATATCTATTGTAAATTTTTAAGTTCAATATGCAATGCTATGATGAACCCTTTTTTTTATTTTTTTTTTATTTTAATCCTAATGCATTTTAAGGTGCAGTTTTGACTCTATGATGCATTTTGAGTGTGATTGACTTGATTTCTCATTTCTTCCTTTAGTTGTTACAAAAGGCAACTTTGTTCCTTGAACCTTTTAAAACCTATGTTAATGTTTGCCAAAACAAGGTTGCTTCCAGCTCTTGTGAAGTTTTATTTTTCTACTACAATTAATATATTACTGATCACCATTGCTAATCATGTTTGCTTTTTTAAAATTGGTTATTATCTTATTGAATATTGATTAGCCAAAATCTATGGTGCTAGTCTAAGGGTCTTCTCCTCTCAAACCAGCCTTTTTAGCTAAGTATATTGTTTTATTTTTGTTGTTGTTAAGTTTGTTTCTCTATTTTGTCTCTGTTTCGTTGTAAGGGGTGTAGTTTCATTTTAGCTAAGTTGTGTTTATTTGTTGTTATGAGACAAATAAAATGACACTGATTGTTTGAGTTTAAAGATGACATGATTGTTTTTCAACTTGTGTCATGTTATGATTGTTTTTTGGTTGAATATGATTTTGAACTCTTGTTTGTTTGAACTTGTTTTTTGGATTATTGAACTTGTTTTCTCATGTACTTTCTAGTTTGTAGACATGAGTTCAGAGCCTAATATCAGCAGTAATGCATCTTCGGGTGCCTCTAACACCAATTATGGAAGGAAACGGAAATCAAATGATGTTGGATGGGAATTTAGGGGTATCGTTGATGAGAAGAATCCCGATAGAGTGATGTGCTTGTTGTGTAAAAAGCAATTTTATGGAAGAGTATACCGATTAAAGGAACATGTTGCCAACATACCAAGAAATGTTGTAGGGTGTCGATTGGCAACACAAGAGGATAAAATGAAGTGTAAACAAGCAATCATGGATGCAAAAAAACAAGAAAAAAAATAAGCAAAATGAAGAAGATGCTTTAAGAGCTGAAGTGGATATTTTTGGGGAAGAAGAGTTAGAGGAGGAAATGTAAGGGTTAGGGTCAAGGAAAAAGCCTAATTTTCTTGGCCCTATGGATATATTTGCATCGCCTATTGTTAGGTCTCATATTTTGATTGGCTTGTTTCGTGGGCAAACCACATGTGAGGTTCATTGTAAGGGTAGCTTAGGTATTGGTATTCAAGCTCAAGGCCCTTTCAAGACCTCATCTTGATAAGCACCAAAGGTAAATTTCTAGTGCTTAGATGCTTTGAAGAGATCTAGTTGCACACACACACACACAACTCATGCATAAATGTTACTCTTGTATGTTGTGTGTTTTTATATGTGTGCATTCATATTCTTGAATATCTCTTCATGCATGTTTTACATCTTGTTCAATGACAATGCCATGACATGTTAGGCATTAGGATGCATTCACTTCCCACACTTGCACTTCATGTTAGTCTTAAGTGTGGTGTAATTCATTTCCATTTGTGTGATCGAAAACGTCCGTGCTTGCACGATGGTGTGCATGTCTTAGCGCGATGATTGACCACTTGAGAAGATCTCATTCTTCTCTTGGATAAGTGTTAGATTTGGTTGGGGTGTTTGGAGTAAAATGTCTAGTTTCAAGAGATTGAATTTTAATGATTTAAATGATTTTCAAAACTGACCTATGTATGGTCTTGTAGCCATAACTTTTTACACGAAGCTTCAAAATAAGTTTTGAAAATTTTTATACAAACTAGACACCCATACCTTTCCAACAGTATATTATTCGTAATATTTCATGACCGTTTGGATTGGTTTTAAAATCTCCAAACTTACAACCAAAACAGGGCAACTCTGTTGTTGTTCGTTTCTAACCTTTGGTCACTCAATTGACAATAACTTTTTCTACAGAAATTGAAATGTCATTCTGTAAAAACAAGTCAAAGATATATCATACGAAAGGTTTCGATATCGTTTAGTCATGTTTCAAAGCGCTCGAATCTTGAGTTGCTGCACTGACGCGTGTACCGCAAAAATGCCCACAATTTTTCCATTTCTTCCAAAACGACATAGTTTCACTTGGGCATTATAAATACATATATTTCTCATCATTTTGAGGGCTGAGCCATAAAATCAAACCCTAGAGAGAGAGGCTCCATATTCTTGAGAGAGAAAGAGAGACTTGAGAGAAAAAGCTTAAAGATTACATCTTTATCTCTCTAAACCCATTCCCACATGCACAAATCATCATCTAGGCATCATCTAGGTTCATCTAGTATGTGCTAATGCATGGGTCTTCTTCAACACACATGGTATGATTTGTTAAACACTAATTTAATCTAATCTTAGTGTTTTTACTTATCAATTTATCTCTTTTATCACTTGTATGTTCTTTGAGTAATTTCTACATACATGATTGAGATTATGTGTTGATTGGGTTATTTATGTTAGCTAGGTTTTCATGCCTATTTTATATCTAGCTAATTAATCTCATTATATGATTGAGATTATTTTGATAGCTTAATTGATTAGGTCGTTATTGCCTAAAAGCTATGCCATAAACATTCTTGTGTGATTTATTGATAACTAGGTTGATAGATTGTATTTTAATCAACTAGTTAATCTTTTGAATGTTTCTGGGTTATTTGTGATAGCTATTGTATTTAGGATTGGTTATCCTTAACATAGCTAAAGTTGTATGCCATGTCATATAGCTATATTTGATATCTATGATTGATTTTATTGTCATCATATAATCCTAGATAAGCATTTAGTGTACCCTAGCACTTATTGCATATTTGGATATTTGCATAATATTCACTTAGGGTGTTGATCTCTTCGGAGAAGTAACTCTTGTGTGATGACCGGGATTAGGTGGTCACATGAACAAATTGGACTAGGTCCACATTTACAGGCCTACGGGTAGTGGTAGCGGGATATTGGCCGGGATTAGGCCGTCAAACCTGGATTAGGTTGTATACGCTATCACAATTAGTGGATTCGAGGTTCGAGTGTGGTGCACTTACCAGCCCGTGGTTTTTCCCTATTGAGGGTTTCCACCTAAAAATCAAGTGTCATTTATATTTCCGCACCATATTACACTTGCTATATTATATTGTCTAGTCTGGGGCATTTTCGTAAATTTGACTAAACGCGAAAATTGGGTAATAATGATTAAAATCTATTCACCACCCCCCCCCCCCCCCCCCCCCCCCCCCCCCCCCCCCTTAGATTAATATTAGAACACACAGTTAATTTGTTTCACCTATCAACCCCGAATCCTCCAAAAAGACGAAGAGGCAACAAAAAATTTCTGAAAAACTTTTTAAAGAGAGGATAGACAATGTGCAAGAATATGTGGCCAATTCGGTGTATGAAGCGGGCGTTCCTTTTAATGTCATTGACAATGACAGCTTCAAAACAAAGGTTGAAGCGATAGGTCAATTTGGACGGCATTTCATGTTGGGACACCGGTTTACCAATCATGCAGCGGAAGGTTTTTAAATTTTATTTTATTTCGTAAAGAAATAATGTGATTAGTAAACCCTAGGATCTATTTTTTGGAACAGTAAAACAAATGAATCGAAATCAAAACATATAAACAAGAAGCGAAGAAACAATTTTCTTCATACCTACGTAGGAGCCTCCTTCACTTTAATACGATCTGCTCCTGATTTGAACCACTTGATCTTTCTTGCTATCTCCCGGAACTGGTAACGGCGTGTGGATGCATCACAGTATTCAGGAACCTGTATGGAGGTAGAAAAGAAAGAACACACAAAAACAACTCTTGTTGTTTGTATATCTCAGGTTAGGCCACACAAAAAGAAAGCTTTAAAAAAAATAATTAAAAAAAAATTATTCTTTGTAGCTGCACCACTTTGTTTCTCTTCTCTTTTTGGTGTGTTTTTGTTAGGTCTCTTCTTTTAGTTACAAAAATATATCATATATATTTTCAACTAAAAGATTTTTAAGTTATCCTTTTCAAATATATCTAATATATTAAAAGGGATAATAAGTATTTTAAATTTAAACTTAAATTCAAATACTTAGATAATTGACTTAGTAAAAATAAAATAATCCTATTATTTTATCTTCACCTAAATCCAAATATCAACTAACACCCTCCATTTAATGATTAATCGCATAATTAAATAATCTAATTATTTAATTAATTTGATCATTAATATTTATTAATTAAATAATCTCATTATTCAATTAATTCCCAAATATATACGTGTCACTTTCGTAACACAATTAATCGGACAATCCAATTAATCAACCGTGAACCTTGTTACCTAAATCGATCGGGCTAGCAAGGGGACCTAATGGACCCACAGTATTTTGAGCTTCAATAATCCCTAGAAATAATTAATTAAACTCTTTAATTAATATTTCATGATTATTAACTTCGGTGTTATTCTACTAAAAACCCGAAGCTGCACTCTCTCAACTGTAGATGTTTTTATACAAACCAATAACTTTCGGTGTCCATCGATATAGTTATTACATATGGTATAATCCTCCACAAGTAGTTCATAATTAGAGCTGGGTCATAATATCCGTTATACCCCTCTAATTATATCTTTCCTTTAAGTACCATTGATTCTCTAATGAACAATAAATCCTACATTCCTTACGGAATTAGGAGAGCGCTCATATTGTTCAAGCCCTAAATCAACCCTTAAGGGAACTACCATATACTTTTCACAAGAAGGAGTGGATTCCATTATTGTGTACAAACCTTCCCAGCCATAAACCAAACCGCGATCCCAACATATGGAGCATATTGATCAGGAATGCAACTCTGACCTCACCCATGGTATATCAAAGACCACGATCTAACCTAAAGGAATCGATAAGACACTCAGGATTAAGATCACCCACATATAGCCATCATTAGTTGATATATATGAATCTCATCGTTAAACAGATCTTAGTGAGAGATTCATATAGATCATAGCCCAGACCTATATGATCACATCATACAAGGTGCCTCTATTCTCATATCTCCATATGAATGATCCAGGATAGGATCACTGTAAATTACAAAATAGACCGCAGCTGTAGATTAACCACAAATAAAGTATCCAGCTTTATTTGTTATCTACGGACTCTTTAGATTGCTCGTTTCAAACTGCATCCATCTGTATATGACACTCATATACTAAGTTCGAAATAACATCTGGCAATCTTGGATGTTAAGTGCACATGTTATATTTATAAAGTATGACACAAAATGAATGAATATACTACTTCTTTTATTTATGTTCAAATCATATTTACAAATTACAAGCTTTAGGGCAAAAAACCCAAAATTTCAAACCTCCAAGTCAATGGCAATTGAGGGAAGCATTTTTGACACAACGAGTTGAGAAAACCAATGAGGCCTTGAAAAAAACAAGAAGATTCATGGAGAGTTAATGGGTGCTCGATTATGATGGACGCTTAGACAGATCGAAAAAAGAGGAGTATAATGAACTTGTGTGTCAATTGCAAGGAGGGTACCGCTTTCCTTTCTTCCAAGGAAAGCTCCAATGAGGCACACCGTTGAATACATTTGTGAATATGTGTTAATGGTCATTACAAAAAATTTCACCTTTTATAGCATTGATCAATAAAATTCTTTTCAAAATGCTATGAAATTTCCATCTATAATAGCTTTTTATTATAAAATGATATGATAGAAATTTAACAAGTAACATTTTCTTTTTTTATTATTTTTTAAATAGTAATAATATAGCATTTCAGAAATGCTACACAATAACCAATTCATTTCCCATGTTTAACCTTGTTTTATAGCTTTTCAAATATGCTATAATTAACTGAGAACAATTTTAGTGGGATAAAAAGTTGAGAGCGGGAATAAAATGAAAGTCCCGCCTAAATATCTCACACAACTCAAAACTTTTAACTTGAGCGGGAATGAAATTATTGATATTTTTATAATTTTTTTATTATACTCTTTTGAACAAGAAAAAAAAAAACATTATGTTGATCTTGTATTTATTTTTTATTTTTTTTAAAATGAAAAAAGAATTTGATAATCTATTGTCTGTAGAACTTTATTTCATTTTCATTGCTCTTCTCTTTCTATGTTTGTCAAAGAAAAGAGTACAAAGTAGCGAAGTAGAGAGAAAGAAGATTTTCAACAAAGAAAATGACTCACAGCACTTCAAGAAGCAAATGGGTCTCTTTGTTTGTGCTTCTCTTTCATTTGGCTACTACAATCTTTACAGAAAAAGGTATGTTCTTACTGTCTTTCTCTATTTGAACTTCACTAAATATTGGTTTTCATTGAAAAAAGGGGAAAAAAATCATATCTTTTTTGGCTTGTTTTTTAGTGGTTGTGAATATCTTTGTGATAATGTTCATGCTTTGTGGGTCTTTGTGATTTTGATATGATGTATGCTTTGTGGGTCTTTGTGATTTCTTAAATCTGATTGCTTTTACACATTTGTTTATCTTTTTCTTTTTTCTAAAAATTAACCTACACTTGTGGAGATATTTCAATCCCAAAATTCCTAGTTGAATCCAGTTACTCAAATGCAATCAAAAACATCCATGGGTATGTTTACAACAATTACTTTTATTTATTGGTCTATTATCTATATCAAAACTTATAAAAGCACTTTTTCATTTCCTTATTATGTTTTCGCATGATAAATTCTTTTATATTTTTTCTTTTAATTTCTTTTATTTTTTCATCTTTATGTCTTAATACCCAAAATTAAATTTTTGTTTTCTTTTTACTGATTCTTTTATCCTCTCCATATTAGGTACAATGTCACTTGAATTTGTGCTTTGAGGAAGTATGTTGAAGATGAACTGATGAAGGGTGGTAGAATCCCAACCTCCCATATTCCCAGCTAGCCATATTTTTTTATTTTTTTATTTTTGTGTGTAAATTTTGGGATTATCTGTTTTCTATAGACATATACTTTTGTATATGAGGATATTGTGTTTTACTACTTTGATATGACAAACTTTGTAATTATTTTGGTATATGAATGAAATTACTTGAATCTTTTTATGCACCTATCATTTTTTATGTAATTTTTGTATAATTCCGATGTTCATAATTAAAATGATGGAATTTAAATTTCCTTTCATATAGTATTGACAATATTATTTGTAGCTTTTTTGAATTGTAATCAAATAGCTTTCATAGCATTTAGAAAGAGGTTATGATTTAGAAAAACTTTATATTTTATAGCATTTTAATAGTGCTATGGAAAGCCAATTGTAGCATTTGCAAAAAGTTATTGCATATTTTGGGATAGCTTTTCAAAAAGTCATTCGATAGCATTTATAAATTGCGATAACTAGTTGGAGACTTTTAATAGCTTTGGTTGTGATAGCATCACGTTAAATGCTATCTATTACCTATTATAACATTCATCTCATGCTATGTAATGTCAATTTTGTTGTGGTGTGTGATTAAAGAAGGGCCTAAAAATGTTGTTCAAGTGATGACCAACAATGCCACCAACAATATTGCGCATCAAAGTTGTTAAAGGATAAGATGCCACATGTATTTTGGACCTCATATGCTACTCACACCATTAACCTAATGCTTTAGAGTATTGGCAAACTTCCAAAGTTCAAAAAATTCCTTGAATTGGCCAAAAATTTCACAATCTTCGTGTATGCACATACAAGACATTGTCATTAATGAGGACATTTAAAAAAAAAAAAAAAAAAAAAAAAGACATAGTGAGGCCATGAGTTACTAGATTTGCCTATGCTTTCCTCACATTGCAAAGCTTGGTGGACAAAAAAGACAAGCTAAGGGCAATGTTTACTAGCAACAATTGGAGACTTGCAAATGGTCGAATTCTGTTAAGGGGAAAAGACCTACTCAACTGTGATGAGCCTTACTTTTTGGTAAGGTATGAATTTGTGCTTGAGGGTATTTTCTCCTTTGGTGAAGGTGCTTTTCCAAGTTGATAAGGACCGTAGGCCATCCATGGCCTTTCTATATGGGGAGCTAAAACAAGCCAAAAAAGAGATAAGAGAGGTGTTGAAAAATAATGAAAGTATTTATCGGCCAATCTTTAAGATTATTGATGAGAAGTCCAAAGATCGGCTTGATACTCCATTAAATTTGATGACCTACATTTAAATCCATTCTACTACTTCAAGGATCATAGCATGACGATGTAGTATCTATTGGTGTATGCAATTTTGTGGAGGTTTTCTATTTGATAACCTTGAGATGAACCTTGAGATGCAAAATCTCCTCATGAATATAGAGTTAGGGATGTATCTGAGGAAAGAAGGCCTTTTTGGAAAGCCATTAACGAGTAAAGGATGTGAGAAAAATGATGACTATTATGATCTAGGTAAATAAAGTATTCATTATTTCATTTTAATTGTTTTTAGTATATTAGTAATTTAGAATTGTTTTTAAGTTTATGTATCTTTTATGTAGTAATTTGGTGGTCTACCTATGGATCTCAAACACCGAACATGTAGAAAATAGCAAAAAGGATTATCCTATTAACTAGTAGTTCATCCGGGCGCGAAAGAAATTGGAGCACTTTTGAGGGGGTAAGTGACAAGTGTTATATTTATATAGTGCATTAGCAAGTTACTTTTATGTTTTAAATATTTATTGATTTATTTTACTTTTAATATAGATAGATACGAAGAAAAGGAATAGACTAGATGCGAATCGGTTGAACAATTTAGTGTTCGTTCAATTTAATGCTAGATTGTTGAACAAGCACAAAAGGGTAATGGACAATGAGAAAAAAAAAATATATGTACTACTAGCAACTAATGCTAGTAATGCACAAGGATGGATTGTTGAAGATGGTGATGGAGAAGTAGAGCCCGACGAACTTACAATGAGAGAACTTCACGAAGATAATTGTGAATCCAATAATGATATGATCAAAGATGTCGAGTTTGAGTCAGATGACGACTGTGTCTTAGAAGGTTATGGAGTAGGAGATGAAGACATAGAAAACTTAGATGTCTTCTAGTTCTAACTAACTTGTTTTATGACTTTCTCATTTTGAATATCAAACTCTTAATTTTGTTGTTTTAATTTTGTTGTTTTAATTTTGTTGGATTGGAAACTTGGATTCTTGGAATTTGTTGGAAACTTGGAATTGATTATTTTGAATTGGTTTTTGTGATTTGTGATTGGATATTTGGATTGGATTGGAAACTGTGGAATTTGTTGGAAATTTGATTGCTACTTGCTAGTTTGCTACACAATTACAACGATGATTAGTTGATTACAATTACTTACTAATTTTGTGTTTTGTGTTAGTTGTTGTGGGCTTTAGTTGCTTCTCGCTGTATCTTTGTTTTTCTTTTTGTTGTTCGTATGTTTTTCTTGTGTTTCTTCCTAGCCACTCCTTGATGTTGTGTTTTGTTGTCTCTGTTTTTAATTTTTATTTTTTAAAGCTGGATGTTCAATATTATGAAGGATGAGAGGAGTTGTTGTTTATTTTTTAAAGCTAGCTGTTTTTATTTTTCATGGGAAGGGGCATAGTGCAAGATGTGAGGAACCACTGCACCAGTAAACATGTACTCAATTACTCATATATAGTATAATATATTAATATTGAATTAATGAATTTAATCATTTATAAATGTATAGCAAACAATCAAACATAGATGTAGCTGTGACTTCACTTTTGTACTCATGTATATAAATATAAGTATATTGTATATTATTGAATATTTTAATCTATTGATGAATTTGTGAATTTGTGAATGTTTAAAGTTTAAACTTTAAAATGTTGAAGGATAGGGGGTGGTGTAAGAGATTTAGAAAAAAATATATATATATGCTTAAGCGTCGATTAGTCGGCGGCCTAGTCACTAGGCGTCGGTCCACCGTACGATCGGTGCCTAGCGCATACTAGAACACTGCTTTTTATTATATAAAACATAGAAAAAATAATAATAAAATAAAGATCTCATCGGAAATGGAGAAAATATCCATCTCCGATGAGATTGCTCCATCTCGTTAGAGATGGAGGCTGCCTCCATCTTCGATGAGATGGAGCAAATTTCTCCATCTTCTCCATCTAATCGAAGATGGAAACAAAACAGATAGATCTCAATCTAGCTCCATCTCTAGATGAGATGGAGCACAAATCCAGAAATGGAGCCGTCGCCAACTCCATCTTTGGATGAGATGGAGCATCGCTTCATCTTATCCAAAGATGGAGCAAATGGCTCCGATGGCCATGGCTCCATCTCTTAAAGTGGAACACCACTCCATCTCTGGAGCAGACGGCTCTGTCAATGATTTCACCATCTTCGCTCGAGCAATGCCATCTAGGGATGTCAATGGGGCGGGTACGGGGTGGGGATGCCATCCCCATTCCCCAAATCCAAATATAACTAGGATTCCCGTTTCCGCCCCATTCCCCACTTGGGGTGGGGATGGGGAATCCACATTTGGGGAGAGGGTTCCCGGTACCCGTCCCACCTTGCCCCGCCCAGTTTGATTAAGACAACATTAATAATTATATACCTTATATTGTAAGCCACAATCACAAATGTCAATCGGTCTTTAAAAATATTAAATAACTGAAGAAAAAAAAATTAGTTAAAAAAGTAAATAAACTTTAATTCATAGTAAGTCTATCACAAACTAAATTACCAAACATATGAATATTACACCGTTCTTTTTCAAGAAAAATGAAATTGAAATACAAAATCGTCGTAATTAAATCTGCCAAAAGAAAATAAAGATTGAATCTTTAACTTATGATACTTGTCGAAGAACAAGTGCAAATGATAAAAATGTGACTATGCATTTTCTATCACCATGTATACCTGTATATATATATATATATATATATATAAAGTACATTTTAATTGTTTATAAGAAAAATGTTTCTTACCAATTATATTTTGAAAGTAAATTGAAGAAAAAAATTGTAACATAATTGTCTTTCTTATTTCTTAATCATCCATGTACGGGGACCAAAATACCATTCCTTGCCCCAAAATTAATTGGGTTTTAAAATCAAATCCCATCCCCGCCCCATACCCCAATTAACATGTACCAAACCCGCCCCAAACGGGGTGGGTCCCCGTACCCATGGGGATTTTTGACATCTCTAATGCTATCTCTACCGCTCCATCTCATCGGATTTCATTGACTTCAATGAGTTTGTGTGTAGATTTTGATGGGGCTTGGTTTTGGTTATGGTATGAAATGGGTGTGGATTTTGATGGGACTTGGTTTGATTTCAATTGATTTGTGTGTATTGTGGAGTTTATGTTTGAGATGTTGATATGAATTGGTTGCATATTTCAGATTTACATATTTCATTAGTTGTGTTTGTGTAGTACATTTCCGAATTTCATTAAATGTAGATCAATTCGGTTTTTTAAAAGATTTTGTATAAACTATTTATCTTATATATTTGTACAAAATTTAAATATAGAAATAAAGGGTATTTTTGCCTTTCCACACTTTGACCATCGACTGTTAGGAGTTAACAGATCCTAACTGATGGTAGGGGATGTTTATGTAACATATTTCAAATGTTAAGGGAAGTTTGTAAATATATGACCAAACATGCCGGTGTAAGTTTATCAAACGTTAGAGTGTTTGTGCAATTATCCCTAGTAAAAAAAAAAGAAGGTTGCTAGGCTTTAAAAATAAAGTCGGCCCAAGATCCAAAAAAGAAACTTGTTAGGCCCAGAAGGAGGCCCAGATTGATCTGACCCGATTAGGGTTTAGGGTTTGCTTATATATAAATAATCACATTCGTCTACCCTCTGTTTCCTCGTCTTCTTTTGTCTTCCACTCTCAGCAATGGTGCACGTCAGCTTCTATCGCAACTGTAAGATCTCTCAATCCTTTGTATTTCATGTTTGTTCATCGTCTCTTTTGTTTTCTCAGTTCAGAGATCTTGCTTTTTTTAATTTCATCGTAGTAGATCAAAGTATTACACTTTAATTTTGAGCTTATTTAATCTGTTGAGAAAATGAAAAAGGAAAAAAGATAGTTAGGATCATGCTTATTGTCGTTTTGTTCTGTTAAAAAGTTGAATAATTTACCGTTTAGTGGTTATGCTGAGGCTCATAGTTTACCTGGATCTTGAATGATGATGGAATAATTTAAATTTTTTTGTGTCCGGTTTCGTGAATTTAGGCTTGACATTGGCCCCTTTTTTTGTCACATTATAATTTGGTATATTGTTGTTGGTTTTATTAGATGGGAAGACTTTCAAGAAGCCTCGCCGTCCATACGAGAAGGAACGGTTGGATGCTGAGCTGAGGCTGGTTGGAGAGTTTGGGCTCCGGTGCAAGAGGGAATTGTGGAGGGTGCAGTATGCTTTGAGTCGCATCCGTAATGCTGCTAGGGAGCTTCTCACTCTGGATGAGAAGAATCCCCGCCGTATTTTCGAGGGTGAAGCACTTCTTCGTAGGATGAACAGGTATGGGCTTTTGGACGAGACCCGGAACAAGCTCGATTATGTCTTGTCTCTGACTGTTGAGAACTTCCTTGAGCGTCGCCTTCAGACCATTGTGTTCAAGTCTGGCATGGCAAAGTCGATCCACCATGCACGTGTGCTCATTAGACAGAGGCATATCAGGTATAATTGCTTTACTTTTCTCCCGAGTCAAATAGATTGGGTTGTTTGGTCATATTTTCTTTCTGTTTGAATGTTATGGCATGTCAAGTACAAAATGTTTGTCGATAGTGTATCGTGGTTTGTTACCGATTATGTATGTAAAGTTTTGTGAATTGCTTTGTCCTGTAATTTAGCTATAGCTACCAATTTGGACTGGCCAAAACATGTATATAACTGTCAATGTGTGACCTCTGTGTTAACTGGTTTATTGTCTTCATGGATTTGTTGCTTGAGTGGAGTGTAGATGTTCTGATATTTCACAATTGTCTTGGATCATTTATTCAAGGTTGTAATCTCCCTTTCTGATCATATAAACTTGCATGTGTGCAGCTCATGAAGTTGTTGTCATGTGTGTATGTTAACAAATAAGAGATGGTGTACCAATTTATATAAAATTGATATACCCTGTGTCTTTGCCTGAATTAGTCTGAGTTACGCCTTTGTCTTATCTAATTTTTGAAGTCATAATATCTGAAATCAAGACAACTCTCTGGTAAGTTCTTTATTTGTAACTGTGCAATGATGTCATCAGTGATCTGCATGTAAAATTCATTGGTTGATGAATAAAATGATGTAAGTCCTTAAATTGCTTATTTCTATTTCCTTCTCATGTTAGTTAATATGGTGAACTTATTTATTCCTGCTACAATGTGGGAGTCATTGTAAGGAGTTGAGAATTGGTTGAAGTTACATTATGAATAAAGACTTAAGTTTTTTTGTTCAAGAAAATGGGCATAATGGGAGTTTGGCAGGCTTTAGCCTTTATCACTTTCATAGTAATATTAGGTGAACCTTCATTCATATTTTGTTTGCCTTTAAATTGCTCAGCAGAGTCATCACTGGGTTTGGCATAATTGTTTACTATGCCATGCTATATTATGAACTGAATACCACAGTACCGATTTTTCTATTTTGACTATCATCTATCTAGCCTTAATATCACTGAAAAACTAAACCTCATGTGTATACACTCTATGAATGTGGAACATCAGCTACTGCCTGCTTTCTATGCTTTTGAATGTGGAACTTTAGCTACTGCCTGCTTTCCATGCTTTCAGTCTCATGTTCCAGTAGTTCTGGTTCATCATTTTTGGAATTTAATGTGTTTATGCCTATGCTAGAATAACATTGGTGAAGTTTTGGGTGTTTTAACTTTTTTTTTTTAATGTTCTGTAGTTTTGTAATATTGGGGTTTCCTTCCCATCTCTACGATTGTGATGGTGCAGAAGTCTTGCCGCACTTCTTCTGATTATATATTTATTTTATTTATAAATTTCATTTAGTAGCTGCATTTGGTTATTCAAAGTCTTTTGTATATGATTCTCACTTGCAACTTAGGAGATCAAGTATTTACTGTGATTCAAATGTTGTATGCTTATGCAAGCCTTCAATATTTATCAGTTACCTTCACTATAACTTGAGGAAATTTGTTTCCTGACTTAACTTTTTCTTTGTTAGGGTGGGGAGGCAGGTGGTCAACATACCATCTTTCATGGTGAGAGTTGACTCCCAGAAGCATATTGACTTCTCTCTTACAAGCCCATTCGGTGGTGGCCGCCCTGGAAGAGTGAAGAGAAGGAACCAGAAGGCAGCTGCCAAGAAGGCTTCTGGCGGAGACGGAGATGAAGAGGATGAGGACTAAACATCTAGCAAGTACCAACTCTAGAAACTGTTTGCCTTGTATTACTAGAGTTTTGCTTAATCAAGTTTTCAAACCCATATCGTAGTGGATGTTGGTATATTATGTTTCATTTCTTTGGTTTATTCTTAATAGACTTTGTTGTTTAAGATCAGAATATGCATAAGTTGGTTGATGAAATTAGTAGTAGCAGATGAATGAATGAATGATTGCATTTTTATTTCTCTATTCGGGAAATAGCATTGTTGTAGAAACCAAACTATCAGGTATGGATTGGTTTGTAAAACTTTTATCCGTCATGCAATTTGTTATGACCCTAATCGATCTCATATTGGTTAAGTATGAGAGTAGTTGTTCGTGCGTTGGATAAATGCTGGTTTTTAAAGATGAATTCTACCTAAGGTTTGTATTACAATTTGAACAAACGTTTTAAGTTTGGTGAGTGTGATGTCTGCCTTTTTTTTTTTTTTTTTTTTGATGTAATGATGTCTGCCTTTATCTGTTCTACTTAGACAATATTAGAATGATTTCTAATTCCTTATCAAATGTGCATGTTATATTTGAATCTTCCTTCTATGTTAACGTAGATGTACGGGAACACAACAAAAGCTTTATCTCATGAAACTGATTCGTGGCAAAACATGCACACTGATGTTTACTGGTTCTGTCTCTTTTGACTCTCTCTCTCTCTCTCTCTTGTACACGCGTATCATAGATCTAAATAAAACACAAATGGGATCTCAATTATCATGTGAAAATCACACACATCACGTTTAAAATCCCTTTAATTGCACAATTTCACTACACTTGTTTACCAATATCCATCCCTCCACACCACCTCGACACGTTTTATCCACTTTGCAACCTTTGATGTGACGTGGAACCTAATCCTATTGTCACACTTCAACAATGGTTGAACATTCCTTATTACTTAATCTGATTTTTTTTTTAATTATCAACTTATAATGTAGAGACCTCTAATATTGTGCCACATTACATAAGGTTAACTGGTGACAAATATTTCTTTCTCATAGCAGGATTTAGATTTTGCCTAAACTTTTCTTAGTCTGACGTGGAACAAAATTAAGAGAGTCCTCAAAACGTGTTGCTAACCAATCGGCAACGGTTTCTTGGCCAAATTTTGAATCACCGCATGTCCTGTTAGTCAACGTCTGTACACGTGTCACCCAATCAAGCATCTCGCTTCACCACGTAACTCGCCATGCAAAACTCAGCGTTTTGGACCCATCTTCAGTCTTCTAGTATATATATATATATAAAATATATACACACGCACGCAAGTGCCACCGCAAACCAAAAATCTGACTCAATCAATCAATCAAAAAATTAACAAACGATCAAGACAATAATGACTGTGAAGCCAGCGAACAAGATCAATCAGAACCAGAATCAAGATCTAGATATGATGGTGTCATCGATGGAAGCCGTTGATCAGGACCAGAGAGTCGGAGGAAAGAAGAATGTTTTCCCGGCGAGTGATGAGGAGGCGGATGAGAGCGGCGGATCGTCGACGGAGGAGGTGGAGTCGCCGAAGTCAGTGGCCAGAATCGCGCGGAAGAAGGTTGTAGAGCAGTTCATGCACAACCAGATTTTGAGAGTCAAAGAGGAGGAGATGATGTTCTATACGGAAGACATCGGTAAAAGTAGTCTGAGTAAAGAAACGCCGGAGACCGATCGCTATCCGAAACGACACTTGGACGTCGTCGTTTTCGCCAGACAGATCTTGCCTTGCTCGCCTCTCAGCGGAAAGACAGAGTCCTCCGTCAGAACCGCCTTGCACTGAAAAAATTATATATATATATATATAAAAAAAACTAGGTAATGTGATTTCGCTGTTTGGATGCTGAGAACCGCGAAAATAGTGATAATAACTCGTTTCAAATTTTTTTTTAATTTTTAATTTTTAATTTTTTTATAAGTTCTTAAGATATCGGGCTTGGGCCGGATAGAGCAACAACCATATTTAGAATTTGACCCGAACCGGTTCACACCCGTTGTTACTGGTTTCTTGTGGCCTGGGTTGATTTGATGAGAGGTTTGAGAGAGAAGATTGAGGAGGCTGGAAGTAGATAGTCATAGCTCGTGTGACTTATGAGTCTTGAAAATTTGTTGGATCTTTTAGTCACTTTTAATGGTTTCTTTCGTGTCTTTTTTTTGTTCTCTGGATTTTGTACTTCTCTTCTTGTACAGTATAGAAATACAACTTAAATTTTCTATTTTCTATTTGTTTGTTTGCGCATAAAATTGTCTAATTATTTGAAGAATTGAAGTAAAACAAAATTAAGATTTCTATTGTTTAAAAAAAAAAAAAATTAAGATAGAATTCTTAAATGATGTAAGAGCTTGTTTGGTTTGGTTTTTGAAAAACCTCTATCGGCAAACAATAATGCTAAACATCTCAGGTGTCACTTGGTGAATGGACATACATTAATTGATACTTATCTCTCTTACTTATGTATTCACTCATCAATTAATGTTTGTCCATTTTGTGGGATTATAGATAGGATGTATAGCATTACTGATCGGCAAAAGATGTACCTTAAAAAAATAAATTATAGTTGGTTGATAAACTTTTTCTAAAAGAAGGTTTATTTAAAGAAGTACAACGTTTGTAGACCTTTTAATGCAGTAGTTACCTTTTAATGCAGTAGTTTCCACTCAACCAAATAGACACTTAGTATCTTATGTTAAAAGGGAAAATAATATTTTATATAGCTTTCAGATTCAAACCTGGCTCCAACTAATAATACTACTATATATTATGGGATTTTGGAGAATATGGTAATGACTCGAACCCGGTGGAAGCCTATAATCATATTTTGTTTCTTGGAAAGAAATTTGATGATCATATTTTAAGTAAACTAATTGTAAATATTTGATGATCCTCCTCTTCTTGTGACACAGCTTTGTCACAACATCTTTAATATAGATAGATATATATTTTTTAACATGTTTCGGCAATTAAAAAATAAAATAAAATGTAGTAGAAAACGTAGAAATTTCATTTCATCCATGAAGAAAAGCAAAGTAAAACATTGATTTAGATATCTTAGAGACCAATGAGTCCATTGGAAAAGCTAAACACACCAGTCTCAGTACTCATCACCTTCATCATCATCTCCTTCAGCAGACTCAGCCCCAACTTCCTCATAATCCTTCTCCAAAGCAGCCAAATCCTCTCTGGCCTCCGAAAACTCTCCTTCCTCCATACCCTCACCCACATACCAATGCACGAACGCCCTCTTTGCGTACATCAGATCGAATTTATGATCAATTCTTGAGAACACCTCTGCAACACTGGTCGAATTCGAAATCATGCACACCGCTCTCTGAACCTTAGCCAAGTCCCCACCAGGAACCACTGTCGGAGGCTGGTAATTGATTCCACACTTGAACCCAGTTGGGCACCAGTCCACAAACTGGATCGTCCTCTTGGTCTTGATCGTGGCCACCGCAGCGTTAACATCCTTTGGTACCACATCTCCTCTGTACATCAGACAGCAGGCCATGTATTTTCCGTGGCGGGGGTCGCATTTCGCCATCATTGAGGATGGTTCGAAGGCACTGTTTGTGATTTCTGCCACGGAGAGTTGCTCATGGTAGGCCTTTTCAGCTGAGATAACAGGGGCGTATGAAGAAAGCATGAAATGGATACGAGGGTACGGGACTAAATTGGTCTGGAACTCTGTAACATCGACATTCAAAGCTCCATCGAATCGAAGAGAGGCTGTCAATGAAGAAATCACCTGCACATAGATATTGAAAAACACATCTCATTAGAAACACAAAATTTATGGTCATTTTTCAAGTGGGGAATTTGTTATCTGTACCTGAGAAACGAGTCTGTTGAGATTGGTGTAAGTGGGTCTCTCAATGTCGAGAGACCTGCGACAGATATCATAGATTGCTTCATTGTCAAGCAACACAGCAACATCAGTGTGCTCCAACAGAGAGTGAGTAGACAAAACACTGTTATAAGGCTCCACAACTGAGGTCGAAACCTGTGGAGAGGGATACACAGTGAATCCGAGTTTTGATTTCTTGCCGTAATCGACAGAGAGCCTCTCAAGAAGCAGAGACCCGAGTCCGGATCCAGTACCACCACCAACAGCGTGGAACACAAGAAACCCTTGAAGCCCGGTACAGTTATCAGCTAGTTTCCGAATCCTGTCAAGGCACAGATCCACAATCTCTTTCCCAACTTCACAACAAAAAAGTTTCAAAATCGAACATCTATTAAAACAAATTTTGAATGTACAAAGTCGAAAACTGGACAAATTTTAGGTTAATTGTTCTTACTTGTGTAGTGTCCTCTTGCAAAGTTGTTAGCGGCGTCTTCTTTGCCACTGATGAGCTGTTCCGGGTGAAACAACTGACGGTATGTCCCTGTCCTGACTTCGTCGATCACAGTGGGTTCGAGATCCAGGAAAACGGCACGAGGGACGTGTTTTCCGGCGCCGGTCTCGCTGAAAAAAGTGTTGAAGGCGTCGTCTCCACCACCAACTGTCTTGTCGCTAGGCATTTGCCCATCAGGCTGCAAAAGAAACCCAAAATTTTAGTACCCAGATGGAAAAATTAAACAGATCGATCACTGATCCTCTATAATAGCAGAACAGAAATTAAATTGGGTAATTTTAAAACAAAAACAAAAGTAAAGGAAAGTAACCTGAATTCCATGTTCGAGGCAGTAGAGCTCCCAGCAAGCGTTACCGACTTGGATACCAGCCTGACCGATGTGGATTGAAATGCACTCTCTCATTTTCGCTTGATTTTGTTTTGCTATTGAAGATTGCCAAAGACGTATACGAAGAGAGACTTTCTGGAAGAATTGTTGAAATTTAAGATATTTTGCAGACTGATTTTATAGAATGAGAGAGGGAATAGCCGTTTTTGGAGATTTGAAATTTGAAATGGTAGTGTTGGTGGGATCCAGCTGTAGGACCGTTACAAAAGTTTTTGAATTTTGAAATTCAAACAATAGAGCGCCATTGAAGAGTTTGGGCATTACGAATTCTATAAAGGACCATAGATATGATCCAAGTCCAATGAGACCTATTTATTAGCTATATAGCATAGATACGGATACGGATACGGATATGGGATATGGATACGGCACGATACGGGGATACCATAAATCTTTAAAAATTAGGATACAGATATGGCAGGATATGTTAATTAAAATAATATATATTTATATTTAAAAAATAATATTAATATATGAAAACATATTTGATAGTTCATTTAAAATAAAAACATATTCAAAATCCAAATAAAATATGTCACATAACTACATAAGTCATAACAATGTAACATATTATAGGATCCAAATAAAACATGTCACATAAGTCGAACATAGTACAAAATCCAAATAAAACATACGTCACATAAGTCATAACATATTACAAAATCCAAATACTACATAAAAAAACTCATAAAACATATTTTAAATTCCTAATTGACTTAATTATCACCATTCATATTGTTAAATGATCTAAATAATTCGGCCTTTAACTTTGGTTCATCAAGAGAAAGGTTTGCAATCTCAAGTATCCCGGTTTTCTCCATATCAATGGAATCAAAACCAAAATTTCCTTACAATTTCATTTTGACTCCTAAAATTTATTAATTATAATTTGACCCCGTTTTGTACTAAAATAATTATAATATTGCCCCAAACGTATCCTCTAAGTATCCCCCAAGTATCCTATAGTCAAACTTGTGAAAAAGTTAACGGATACGCCATTTGGCGTATCGGATACGTATCTTGGAGTATCCGGAGAGTATCTGAACTGGATATGAGTTCGATACGAGTTATTGAGCCTAATTTAGTTCAATAAAGGCTTGTTTAGCTAATACAGAGTAGAGGTTATATTACGTCCTAATATAAAATATCACTAAACACATAATTGTATAAAAATGAGTTTGTGGGTTGAGTCCTGTCCTCTATCTCAATCCCCTACTATAGTAGTGTAAAAGCACATATCATTTATAAAAGGGCAAATTGCAGCCAACCTCCTAAGGTTTGACCTTTGACAACCAAAAACAACTTTATCATTAATTGACAATGACCTCCCCTACCGTTAGTCAAAGCTATTCAAATTTAATCGTTGGCCAGATTTGGCCACTGCAAATACCTAAATGCCCATGAATAAAAAAAAAATCTGATTTTAAAAATATATAAATATATGATAACAAATTTGGATCTCCACTATAAAAGAATTGAAAATTACAAATAAAATTAATTAATTAATTAAAAAAAAAAAATGTGGAGACATAGATTGTATCTCCATATTTTTCTTCAAATTTTAAATTCTAAAAAATTAAAAATCCGGATCATTAAAATCCAATCCAACAACATTTTGTTCAGATAATTTTTTTTTCTTCCATATGGATTCTTGAATTTTTCTTTATATTCAAGTTTTTTAGATTTTTCAAAACATAAAAAAAAAAAAAATAAATAAATAAATAAAAACACACAAATGCATCATGGGGCGTTTCAAACTTTTAATTTTTTACAACTATAGTACTAACAAAACCTTTCAAAATTTTGGTATAAGTTGCAATCAGGTGTCAAATGGATCAGGTTGTCCAAACTACGCCCACGTCCGTCCAAGCCTTATGGTCAAGTGGGTTGGGTTTGACTATCAAAGTCTGTAAGACCGAAGGGTCAGGAATGAGAGCAAGATTGAAATTGAAAAATGTAAAATGTAAAATGAAAATACTTAAAGAGCGCGTTTACTAATTGGGAATGAAATGAATCGGAATCAAGTTCCATCGGAAAGAGAATGGAGGGGAATTGGAATTAAGTTACTAAATTCAATTCCAGCGTTTACTAATTTTGAAGAATTAAAAATAGAATCAAATTTGTACAAAGTTGATTACAAAAATACCCTTATATACAAAATAGAGCTATATATATATATATATATATATATATATATATATCAATTTTAATAGGATAAAAAACTTAAATGCCGATAGAAAAAAAAAAAATACAAACTTATGTCTTCCACGATGAAGGCATGTTATTTTCTTATTCTTTTTATTTATTTATTTGTTCATTATATATATATATATATATATATATATATATATACATGATAGTTCATAATTTTTATTTTTATTTTTATTGTCGCGGTTATGTTTTTAATTTTTATTTTTATATGATTTTTTTTATTTACCTAATAAAATCATTTATATATACATACCAAATTCAAGGTTTTCGCAGTTCATTATTATTATTATTATTATTATTATTATTATTATTATTATTATTTTATATATATATATATATATTACAACATAATTTCATATGATATATTAATGAAAAAAAAAACATGCACAGTTGTTTTTTTATTTATTAATTTTATGTGAGGATAGTTTAGTAAAAATACATGAATTCCCCTTTTAATCAGGAAAGGGAATTTGATTCCTAGGGTGGTGAGGGGAATCAAATTCCCTTTCTTTCAGGAACTTAATTCCTGATTTGTGGATGGGGTCCACGGAACTTAATTCCCCAAAACATTAGTAAACACTGTAATTCAAAATTAGGAACTTAATTCTCTTTCCTTGGATGGGATTCCTGATTAGTAAACACGCCAAAAGAGCGACAATATTTATACCCCTTAAAAACTGTATGTACATCCTAAATTAGTATATTTTTAAAAATCCAATTATACCCTTGAGTATAATTACTAAAAGAACTAATTGTTTGTTAGTACACCCACCAATAATTATTAATTAGTTTCCTATTTTAATATTTTATAATTTTTTTTTCCTATTAATGGTTTGATATTAATATATATATATATATATATATATATATATATATATATATCATAAAAACACTTTCCATTTTAATAAACCCTAGATTCTATTTTAAATATATTTTCAATCTCTTTTAAGGAAATACAAATTGATTGTTAAGTATGGAAAATGAATCAAAACATGAGACAATTTTGGTTGTGAAAAGGTAAGTTTTTAATTTATTTTTATTATTTTTATTAGAAGAACAAAATCATTATGTATATAAACTGACTTTTAAATTAACTATATTATATATTTTATTTATTTATTTCAAACACATTTTATACGTTTATTTTATTTTATTTTATTTATTTATCAATATTAGATTTTCTTTCTTCTAATATATATATTAGATGTTCTTCAATTTCATGAACACCTATCTTTTTTTTTTTTTTGGAAATCATTTAACACTTATCTACTTCCACATCAATTGGGACATGGCACAAATCTTACATCCCTGCAACTCTCTCAAAAAGTGGTTCTTCAATAAATAAATAAAAAATCTTTAAATGGATTTTTAATGAAAAATAAATGATGAAAAATGGAGTTTGATTTTGAAAAAACCAAGAAGAGAAAAGAAGTAGAGAAGAGAAAGAATAGTAAGAGAATTAAATATAACAACAAAATTTGAAATAACAATAAAGTAGATTAAATAACATAATAATAGTTATAGGTGGTGTGTATATACAAAAATACAATACATTATAATTAAATAAAGGTTATTTTTGGTATTAAGTGGGGTTTATTTACAAATTAGAGATTTTTTTTTTTAATTTTTGATGGGTGTAATTACGAAAGGGGTGTAGATACAGTTTTTGAGGGGTGCCATTATCGCCATTCATATTTAAAATAAGCTAAAGCCTAACCATACATCCAAAAATACATTGGGAAGCCCACTCTAAACAGAGCTCACGGGCAGGGCCGAGCCTCAAAAAAAATTAAAGCACGGCACAGACTCGACAATCAAGTCTCGATAGTCTTTAAAGTTTAGGCTCTGCCTGTTGGGCATAGTGGTGACCAAGTTTCGGTTCAAACTGGAACTGTGACCTGGAGAACTGAATCGAAACTAGAACTTGAATCGGGACCTATAAGGTTTCGATTCCAGATCAGTTACTTTTTTTTTTTTTTTTTTAAATATAAATTATTTCAAAACCTTTTTCCTATAAATACCCCCCCTCCCATTTCATTTCTCCTCACTCCAATCTCTCTCAATTCTCCAATTCTCTATCAATTACTCAATTCTCTCTAAATTATTCAAAAAAAAATTATTGCAATTAAATCACAATTATATATATATATATATTTTTACTCAATTCAAATTCATTTCCAACAAATTTTTTAAATTTATTCCCATCCATTTTTTCACATTTATTTTCAACAAATTTTTCAATTCAATTTTTTTAATGGCAAGTGGAGAAGGTTCAAGGCATTCCATTTCTAGTAAAGGTAAGGGTCATATGTGAGACGATGTCGGTTATGACGATATCGCTTACCATGAGTTCCTACAACAACAAGCCTATCTTGAATCCACAAACCCTCCTAATCCCCCTCTAACAATTTTCGAACCCAATTCCACTTCCACCCCCAAAAGAAAAGTCAATAATAAAATATGCCTGATCCCCCTCCAACTTTTGAAGCAGTTGATGAAGAGAAACTGTGAAAATCCGATCTCTTCGTAATCCATATGAAGAAAATTACTAAAGACGAGACGATGGAAGCTTTGTAGTGGTTTGCAATTACTACCACAAAGAATTTAAGTGGTCTAAATCTGGAAGATATGGTACATATCAGAAGCATATAATGAGCAAGCGTCCAGCCGAAGAGTCCAAAGGGCGTTCACAAAGCTAAATTTCAAGGTACGCTACCTCTAACCATCAATTATTTAAATATAGTGATGCAAATAATAGACAACAATTAGCTAGAATGATTGCTGTAGAATACTTATCATTTAGTTTTGGTGAAAAAGTTGGTTTTATTAATTATTGTCAACAAGCATTAAATCATGCAAAATCTTATGTTTCCAGAACCACTCTCACACGTACACTTTATGAAATTTATAAAAAAAAAAAAAAAAATTTGCAAAAATAAATTAATAATTATAAAGGTTGTGTTTCCATATGTGCTGACATATATGGAGTGACCCTTAGATGGTGCATTCATACTTGGGTGTCACTTGCCATTTTATGGATAATGCATGAATAATGCAAAAAAGATTTCTTACATTTAGAGTTTTTGATGATGCACATACTGCAGATAATATTTGTATATTGCTTAAATTTATTTTTGAAGAGTATAAAATTGAGAACAAAATTTTTGCAATTGGTTTTAATAATTCTTCCAACAATACTGCATCTATTCTTTTTTTTTTACGTGAGTTATGCAATCCTTATTTTAGTGATAGAATTTTTCATCAAATATGTGATTGCCATATTTTAAATTTATGTGTTCAAAGTGGATTAAAGGTTCTTCACAATTTTATTAGACCTAATAGAAAAGCTCTTCATTATTTGTGGAAACATGCTTCTGTAATGAAAGCATGGTCAAAATTTTGTAAATCAAATGGTAGGCGTCCCATTAGATTTTCTCGTGATGTTCCAACTCGTTGGAATTTTACTTATAAATTGATTGCTGAAAGTTATGAATATAGGGAATTATTAGTTAATTTTATGCAATATAATGTTACTAACATTATTCTTCATGCACATCTTTGGGATATTTGTACAAAAATTTGTCAACTGTTAAAAGCCTTTAATGATACTACTAACAATTTATCTGGTATTTATTATCCTGCTACTCATTTATTTATTATTCAGACTATTAATATTGTTGGTGCATTTTCTGAGTGTGCAACTGATGAACAATTACATCCTTGCATTGATGTTATGATAGCAAAATGGTTAGACTATAATAGAAAGTTTCCACCTATTTATTTGCTTGCATTGTGTTGATACACATTGTAAAGTAGATAGTTTGAATGCTTATTTAAAATGTTATTATGAATGTTTAGGAGAAGAAGTTGATGTTGGTAGTTATTGTATTACAATTGAGTTATTATTTTATCAATTATATGATAAATATCTTAGATTTTATGGCCCATCACTAAACATTTATGTTCCACAAACCGAAACCGCATCACATGATTTTGGCCTCCATTTCCTACTCTTTTTGCTTGATTCTCGGGCATTTTCCCGTGTTTTAACTATGATAATCAAGTGTTTTAGGATTATTAGTGCCATAAGAGCATTTGTGGGAGATGGATGAGATAAAGTGCATAAAGTGCAAAAAAAGGAGAAAATGGGATAGAAACAGGGCATTGTCACGGTTTGGGTGTCGCTACAATGACACCGAGATAGAAGAGTCCACTTCAAGTGAAGACCAAGTTCAAGCAATTGTCGCGCCTTATGTGTCGCTACTAGGACACCGTGATAGAGACGAGAAATTCAGTGGAATCAATCAGGTGTGAGTGTTGCGGTTTAAAGGGTCATTGTTTGCCAACCGCGACACTTATGCAAGGAAGATACCGCTAAAGTCAGACCGTGACCTTATGTCAGCTCAGCTTCGGGAAGAATTTCAGCCCATTCAAGAGGGGTATTCTTGTCCTTTCTTGCCCATTCCGTACCCTAGCCTTCACAACATATAAATACACCAACTTTTATAGATAATTGATAATTCTTTCTTCAACCATTCCTAATCTCTTCATTTTTCCTCTCGAATCTCATCAACATCAAATTTAGATTACTTTCACCCAATCATTCCTCTCTTCCCATTCTCTATATTCCCTACCTTTGTCACTACCCATTAGACATCCATCTATCTAGACACCTCCTCATCTACCACTCTTTGCACAAGGAGCAATAAGGCAAGGAAGGATAAATCACTAAAGAAGGTGGCCCAAGGGTGGTTTCCTATTTCTTTTACTTCTTTTCCTTTGTTGAAACTATGTGTAACTAAACCCCAATCTAGAGGATTGATGTGATGAACATTTGGATGTGGGTATTTGTTTGAGCTATGTTATATTTGAATCTCCTTTTATGTTCTATTCACTTATTAATTAGATTCTATTCATTATGTGATTGACTTTGTATGCCACTAGTTGATTACAATCTTGTTAGGCTAATTTGTGATACAATTGATCTTGGATTAACACACTTGATTGATTAGTGCACATAGTGAATATGATAGATTGTTGGAGGGTATATCAACCCCAACTATCGAAGCCTTGGTTTGTAATTAACCAAACCCACATTTACACCATCTCCTTAATCGGTTAGGCATATTGGTGGGAATTGTCTTGGTTTAGTATCGACAACCATTTCACACTTAAGACTACAAACAGTTCATACTTGTGAGATTGGTTCATATAAGTAGCTTGATAAGCATTGCCCATCATCCATTTGCAACTCCATCAACTCCTTAGTTTTCTTATTAATTGTTTAAATCCATTTTTTTTTATCTAAATTGTTGGTATTGGATTCTTATCTTCATTCATTTTCTCTTTAATTTCTTGTCAATTACTTTTCTAGTTTATTAACTCAAAATCTATCAAAACCCAAACATGGATTTATTTTCTTGCACATTAGTTAGACTAACTTAGAATAGATTGCAAATCAATTAATCTAACCCAATCTTTGTGGACGATACCCTAGCTTGCCGCTTTACTTGATTTCAAACTTTAGAGCACATTGCGTAGGAATTTCTTATAAATATCTTTTGAATCGCAATTTTGTAATGACATAAAAAGCGAGTTCAAGGGTCTCGATTGTTATCCCAAAAGATTAAAAAATTATGAACTGATTCTTCATCAAGCACTAATTTCGAGATTGAAACTTATCTAAAAACCTCTTTTAAGTTTATGGAAGACAGTTATTTGATATCCAACAATGGTGGAAGGAGCATGAAAGGCATTTTCCAATTTTGACTATTATAGCCAAACAAATTCTTGCAACGTCGGTTTCTACCGTGGCTATGGAATAAGAGTTTAGCACTTATGGAAATATTTTGGACAAAAAACATTCCGTTATGAGTCCAGAATCAATTCAAGTCCAAGTTTGTGTTGATGATTGGACTAAGGGGCAAAACAGATAACAAGAAATCGATCAAGAATTAGTTTATGAATCATCAACAATGACAAAATCACGGGAAGAAAGGCATTGGCATTGATTAGTTAGGGTTCCAACTTCCAACACTTAACCTTGAATAAAAGGTAAGAGAACTATGTGGCATTTGACTCCTTTAAAACCCAAGAGGATACGTAGGCAACTTAATTGTGGTAAAAATTAAGTACAAGGCAAGCCTAATTTAAATTTTTTAGTTTTATTTCAATTTTTATTTTAGTTTTTCACATATATATATATATATATATATATATATATATACATATATTTAATTTTTGGTTACCCAATAAATTGATTTAACATGTCTTTTAATTTTCTAATAATTATTTTTTTAATTTAAAATTAATTTTTTTAAAAAAAAGATGTTCGGAACAAATGAAAGTATTCACAATATTCCTCCCTCCCGTTAGCTTTTCCATTAAAAAAATGATTCCCAAGTTAAAAGACAATTTTATCCTCAAAATCATAATTATTATAAAAAACTAATGAGATATATATATATATATATATATATATATATATTCATCTAATTTACATGTTTGTTTAATTCCTTTATAGCAACTGTGGAGAGATCTACCCCTTATTTCTAGAAGTAATTAATAATTTCTTCACATTTGATCGGACAATTTTCCATACCTATATGAGGTCCCCATTTCCTAGCTCTTGTGCTCGTTTTCGAGTGTGTTTTTGTATATAATGCGTTTTGTGAGCCTTGTGTTGGTTATATGCCCGAAAATAAGGTGTTTGAGCTCAATTGAAGAGTTTCGGAGGTTAAAGGGCTGAAATTGGAAATATTCGTGTAGAACATTCAACTTTCGAAGGCCATATCTCCCTTCTCAGATTGAACTGCATTTCGTGAAAACTATTTTTGGAAAGCCCCAGATGTCTACTGTCCAACACTTTTTACAGATCACGATTTCGAGTTCTCTAGAGAAAGTTATGGCCATTTTCATAACGGTACACGAAGTTGAAAAAAAGAGCGACCTCAAGGTGACCTCCACCAAGGTCGCCCCAAGGTTGTTTTCCTCTCGGGTTTGCAACTTTTTTCTTCGACTAGAGAGCAACCAAGTCACCTCTAGGTCGCCTTTTGCCCAGAAAATGTTTAAATTCAAGTATTTAGCTCCTTGCCCTTGACCTAATTCATTCTCATATATAACCCTTTGCTATTTTTAGACCTAAACCCACTCTCTACCTAAGAATATTCACCAAGACATCATCTTTACACATTCCTTTTATATCACCATTCTTTTCCCAAGATAACTACCAATATTCCACCTTTTCCTAAAATCCTACACATCTATTAACCACATCCATAATCACTTCTTGTGTTTAGGCAAATGAGAGTTGAAGAAGATCAAAGGAGAAGAAGAACCAAGAAGAAGAGAAGCTCTCCATATATTTTTCTCTACAACTCTTTCTCTTTCATTTTATTGTAGAGCCATGTATTTACTTTCATATATATGTTATACGGCTTTACCTTGTAACATGAGCTAAATTTCTAGTGTTAAGGCTTGATGAAACCCAACCCTTGACTTTATATATATAGACCACCGAATTTATCCATGTGTGCTTATGTTTTGTATTGATGTTTTTGAGTACTTAATGCTTTCATTAGATTGATCTTCTTTTGAATGATTTTTGGTTGTGTGTTGTGAACTGACTGGAGACGCGCACGTGTTTGATGAAATGTCCTATATGCATGTCTAGTAAGGTAGACCTACTGAGGTTAGCGTATAAGGCTCTTTTAAGTGTGCCAAAGTTCTTAATGAATTCATGTATATATTTTAGGGGCATTGAGAGATAGGCTTTGGGTATGTGTGGATGTAATTTCTATAACTTGACCGAGAGTAGAGATTATTGTTGGGTGCATGAGTCTACAATTCACATTTACACAAATTGGGTATTTAGGTGAGTCTAGGGCTTTAATTGGAGAGGGTGAGGTGGATTCTAGTCTTAGCATATTATCTCACATTGTTACATTCGATTTCATTGTTTGTCATTATTTTACCATCTTAGCTTAAAGTTGTTTGAATAGTATAATTTAGTTTAATCATAGGATTTAAATATGAAAATCATCTCTTATTGATTGTTTGAATAGCAATTTGGTTAATCAATTTTGGTAATCAATCATTCAGTCTTCGTGGGAACGAACTTTACTTGATATTGTACTACACTCCCGGCCTTGTACGATAGCGAGTGCCAACTTAGAAGTGGTCAATTTTTGGCGCCGCCATCAGGGATCGAGTGGATGATTGATATCGATACTAGTTAGTCTATTGCTAATTTGAACCTTTTAATTTAGTTTGTGTGTTTCTCTTCATAGGTACTTTTGTTCTTGCATGCACCCACGTACAAGGAGCCAAAATCTTCGCTTCTTGGACTTTGATCCTGAAATTAAGAGATTTGCTCGAAGGAATAGACAAGATGCAAGGGTGAGAAGAGCAGTGATGGAAGATCCGAATGCACCATTAGAACATAGGGGTTTGCCTCCTGTGGCAAATCAAAATCAGAGGGAATTACCTCCTATGGCAAACCAAGATCAAATGGGTGATGAGAATGAAGCCGAACGCACTCTACAGGATTACACTATGCTTAGAGTTGAGCAGAACATGTCATCCATTCACCAACCGATAATTGCAGCCAATTCTTTTGAGATAAAGGCATCGATTATTCAAATGATTGCTATTACATGTCAGTTCAATGGATTGCCGAATGATGATCCGAACATGCACTTTCAAAGCTTCAACGAAATATGTGACACCTTCAAATACAATGGAATTCCCGAAGATTTTATAAAGTTGAAGTTTTTCCCATTCTCTCTGAGAAACGACACGCAGGCGTGGTTGAACTCGCTACCTCCAAACTCGATCATTACATTTGATCAGTTGGCTCAAGCGTTCTTGAATAGGTATTTTGTAGGGAAAATACACATAGTGGAAGCAAAAAATTGATTTGTATAGTTTAAAAATTTTCCTTTTTAAAGATGAACATTAACCCTTGATTAATTAACATATAATATAGTATCGTACATTTTTCACGTGACGATTGATGTTGCGTCGATTGTAATCCACAAGATTTTCCAATCCAATCATGAACGTGAATCACCTAGGAGTGTGGGCTCACTTTCTTTGAATTGTGTACCTAAGGATGGATAACAAAAAACTTTTTCTTTTGTTAGTCACAATAATCTTCCAAGAGAAAACGAAGAACGTTCAGTCACTTTTGAATTCTCAATCTTTTGATTGAAACTCTAAACTTTATTCGAAGTTGTGCACAAAGCCTTTTGATGTAAAAGCTAGTAGTGCACTATCGAAATAAAACGTTTCTTCTCTCTTTTTCCTCTTGGCCGAAATTCACACACTATGTCTAAGAGTTGGATTATTTTTTCAAGCAAAAGAAATAACTCTCTACAAGAACCTTAGGGGTGGCCGAATTCTATGATAGGGTATATATATGGTGGTTGAAATCCTCACCCTAAGAGGATTAGGGCTGGCCGAAATCTTCCCCTAAAAATATTAGGGTTGGCCGAAATCCTCTCCGAAAGAGGATTCATCAATGTAGCCAAAAATCCTCCCCAAAAGAGGATTTGTGTTTCACCATAATTCCTATCAACTTTAGAATCCAAACCCTAATCCAACTCTTTAATGTATTATCCAAATTTATATTGAATATAAATTAAATTTTGACTTAATCAAAAAGTTCCTAATTTGACTAGATAAATATATTCCTTTTATTTATCTACTTATCAAATAAAGTCTTTGATTATTATTATACTACCAACAATAGTATAACACTAAGAAACCTATTTCCTAGTTAGAAAAAGATTTTGACTTTTAATTAAATAATTAATTAATTAATTAACTTCCATTTAATTAAATAATAAAATAAAATAATATAATAGGCTAATACACTAGCCTTGCTGCCTAAGTGCATAACATGGGCCATATATTATTATTTTTTTCCATTTTATTAAATCCATTGGACCTTAATAAAAAGCCCACATGTGAACTAAACCCATTCTTACTAAAAGAAACAAGTCCACATGCCTCAATACAATTCTAGATGGATCCATAAATTAGTCCGGTATAATATATCAAGTGATACATGTAAGTCCGTATGGATTGGGGATCTTGGCGGGTTATATCTATTGAAGCTTAAATTTATCTTATTGGAGATAGTGTATCCTCGTGAATAATATCAGTAATTGCCAAGAGCTCATAGACCGTCTATAACTCTCCTAGTTACCATATTTACTCATATGACCACATTTTAAACTTGGATATTTTGACTTGTCCAGAAGTCATGTTTCAATAGACGCTATCGAAAACTCAACGTTAAGATTTAATATCCAATACCTCAAAATATCCATATGATAATATTATACTCACATTTAATAAATAGAGCCACGATGTCCATATCTATAGATGAAGTCCTCTATCGATTAACAAATGAATACCACCAAACTATTGAGGATAGACTATGCTATATAATCATACTCATTGATAGCTCAAATGATAACACTTGTAACCATAAGTCCATCATTTATCTCAGGATTAAAATAGACTCTCCGATTGTCCTCATAATGAAAACTTTTATCCACTGACGGTTCTAGATAAAGTATTTCATTGTGATCATATTCAATGCACCTAGTGCACTATATTCTTTTACTCAAAGACACTTTGATGATTTTAGACTCATCATAACACATTTGATCCCACTCAAATGCTAGTAAAAGAATCTACAACTTTAACAAGATAAAGGTGCCCAACCTTTATCTTAAGTTGTGAACATTATTCAACGGTTGAGAGGGAGAGACTGAGGATTGGTTGAGAGAGAGATTTTTTTTTTTAGCTAGTTGAGAGAGAGATTGAGATCGGTTGTGAGAGAGACTAAAGATTTTTTATTTTTTTTTAATATTGTTTTAGTTTTTTTTTTTTTTTGAATTACAATTATATTTATTTTATTATATATATATAATTCTTAATTTCTTAATATTATTTTTAATTTTAATAATAGGTTAAATAATTTTAAATTTTAGTTTCTTGTCATGTTACCATTTTACCCTTGCCTATTTAAATTTATAACATAATACCTAATGATGTAAGGGGGAAAACAAGGAATATGAAAAGCTATAGGGGGAGTTTAGACATTAATGAAACTAAAAAGGGGAATATGGCAAATATTATCATTTTCATGTGGGGAAATAGCCATTAATGGAAATACTAAGGGCAAATGTACTAATATGGCATAATATAGGTGGGGAATGATACTTTCCCTTTACGCATCTCAATTGTCAGAGATAAACTTGGGTATAGTGGATGCACAATATACCTCCCACTGTGATCTTGCTATGGCCACCCACGACCTTGGCTTTTTAGAGAATCTCATTTCTGTGTCATGGAACTCATAGAAAATGAAAAAATTTACTACATGATAGGATCGTAGCGAGAGATGCATGATGTTTTCAGCTGCACCCAAAATTTTTCTCACTAGATGAACTATTATACAACAAATCAACACAGCTTGGTGATTGGCTCCTTTGAAAGGTTTAGACTACTACTCTACTACTACAATTACTAAGAATTTATGTTATAGAGTTAATTAATAAAGAAGATAGTTAAATTAAGGGTAGTGTTAGTTAACAACCACTTTATTTCTATAAGGGGAAATAAAAACACATATCAATAACTATATTTATTATCTGGTTACAATTAATGCAGTGACCTTTTTCTTTTTATAACAATAAAGTAGTGATTATCATGTGCTCTTAGGGCACATGTATTAACGCTACCCTTAAAATAAATATAATTTATGGAACTTTGAAGGAAGGATCACTGATTCACCATCTTCTTTCTTTGCGGCCATACCCACATACAATCATGATTAACAGTTTCCATGATATAAAAGTAGTTTCTATCAATGGCCTTGGCTTCTTTTTAGCTTTTTAAGGCCTTGAGGTCATTAATGGTGATCATAAACACACATGCATTGTATTTGTATTACTTTATACTTTGTAAAAAGATTTTAATTTTTAAAGAATTGTGGCCCAAAAACAGCAAGACAATTTTTATATAGTTAAATTAATGGTCAAGAATTCACTGCTTTAATTAGTCTGTCAATGGCGGCTCTGACACTAGCCAGCTCGACCACCTTGGATTCTTCTGTTTTTTCTTCTTTATAATTAAAAGAAATTGAGATTTTGAAAACATTTTGACAGGTTGAAGTATGGTATCCAAAAATATTATGATATAATTCCATTTGAGATTGAATTGTACCATTTTTTTTCAACAAAGACTGATGATATTAAACTCTAAATAATCTTATATGGATATGGGATTACAATACGTCACCATGTCATCACTGTTTCGGATTTGAATAATTACTCTTATTTTTCCTATTATATATCACATATGGGTTTGACGACTCGATATCACATATGGGTTTGACGACTCGAATTCGAAATATTGTCAGACTAAATAAACGCTTTTTACCTCCAAGTTACATTGATACAAACACCCCAATTTTGGTATAGTTGATTGTATACCTCCTCCTCCTCCTCCTCCTCCTCCTCCTGATGAGAGGTAGAGACGGATCCAATTATCCAAATGAGAGTAGACTTTTCTCTTCTATTGTGGGAATGGTAACTATAATTCAACCGCATGTCCTAACTACTAATAGTATATTGTCACAAATTGAAATATATATATATATATATAGTCTTTCCTTTCTACTGTCAGTTCAAAATGAGGACGAAGAATGTGGACCATGGATTATGGAGAAGTTTTGATAAGTGCATACACTTTGAGTCAAAGTATGTAAATCTAATGATCCATATTCTTCGTCTTGATATATTTTATATCAAGACGAACTGACAATAGATATATCAATTCCTTGCATGTGGGCCATTAAATTTAAATACTTTGACTTGGCTGCATGCACTTGTCAAAGCATCTTTTAAATCCAATGGCCCACATGCAAGGAATTGATATATTTTTTGTCAGTTCGAACTGATAATATAAAGACTATATATATATATATATATATATATAATAGTGTTAACATGTGCCTTAACAACCCTAAAAGAAAAATATTAATTATATCTATTGTCTTAGTCGATACAATAAATAAATGTTTGTAATAAATATTTTCCATTTTAGTAAATTTTTAGTTGTTAACCTGTTCCCTCACACAAGCTAACACTACCCATATATATATATATATATTATAGTTGGTAAGTCTATACCTCGCGTTCAAGCCCAACCTTCTCAAATCTCTAGCACTACAAGAAAACATGTCTTTGTTGACAGTTTTTTGTTGACAGTTAAAAACTGTTAACAATCCTTGACAGTTTTTAATATTGTTGACAGTTCAACCTGTCAACAATGTTAAAACATTTATATATATATATATATATATATATTATTTAATATATTAATATATAATACATATATATAATAATATAATATAGATAATACACATATATATTATGTATAATACATATAATAATATATATAATATAATATAATATATATAATATATACTAAACATATATATATATATATATATTATATTATATAATATATATATATATAATAATAATATATTTATATAATATAATACATATATATTAATATATAATAGTCGGGTGGCAGGTACCCCGGGTGCCTCTCTAGAGTTTTTAGAGTTTTCCCCACAATGGAGGCCTAACCACGGCCTAAACAGGGTACTGACATTTCAACCATCTAGAGACAGACAGGGACCTTAAGCCTAAAAATCTCATCTTTTGATGTGCAGGATCCTCAACTAGAGGCAAGCACAGAGCATACTGAGATTATTACAGTCTATTACTTATATGATAGACAGGCATTCGAAGGAAGAAGAGGAAGTAATTAGAAAGACATGAGAATTAAAACACAAAAGAAATATTTATTGATTTCAGCTTCTGATTTTTTACAAGGGACGAACTCTCCTTATATAGAGGGAGAGATAGGATACATCCAAAACAACACACAGGAAAACCAACAACGTGGCAGACAAAAATAAAAGCAAACTGGAGGGACCATTGGCCCATAATAATTACAACCTAACAAGCAAAGCACAATAATTAAAGCATTGAAATTTATAGGATGAAGATAAGATCAGTCACAGGAAACGGATAAGATCACGAGCTTCAATTTCGGGCTGTTGGGGGACACACGAGCTATAATCATGGGTTGGATAGATTACAAGTGGCATGATATTCATCATCTGAGTCTTGGGCTCCACAGATGGAGCAAGGCCAAGCGAAATCAAAGGGGTCCTGAGAGTCAATCATGTAGGAATCTTGAAAAGGGTTCCAGTTCTGAGTGGGGTCTTTAGGGATATCAGGAAGGATGAAAACTTCGTCGGTGGAGACGTTATTAACATCACAGAGAAAACTGAGCAGTGAGATTTGGAGATTTTTTGGGTACATCCTTGGATAATCATAAGTGGTGTGCCATTCATAACTGGTGTTAGCTGTCCATAGGAGCCATTTGTGGGGGTTGTATCTGTAAGGCCTATGGAGTATCCATATACAGCATACAGAGGCAGCTGACTCATAATCAAGCTTCCAAAGGTTATATTGTCCCATAAGTTTAGTGAGTTCTCTTTTCCAGTTTGTTAAGGATGTGAACCATTGGAGGAAAGTCCATAACAGAGAATCTTATTGAGAAGGATCATGGAGATGTCCATACAAAGCCTGGAGTGGGAAAACGATGGCATGGTGGTGTAGAACTGATAAACATTAGAGGAACCAAAGGAGTTGAGGGGAGAAGTAGTAGAATGGTGGCATTATGAATGAATCGAGAAATGGTCTGGATAGGTTATTGACGGTGTGACGACAATCTTAACTATTGATGTGGGATAAGTAGACCGGAAGATGAGCCTTGGCGAAGGTCTGGATTTGATCCAAAGAAAGTTGATGATTAGGTGGCAACGTGGCCAAGAGTTCTGGTGGAAATGAATAATCAGGTATGTTTGGTGAGGCTGATGAGGGACCAGTAGGAGAAATCATGAAGATAAGAGGATAGTGACCTGTGGGTGTAATAAGATGAGTGAGTGGAGTCCTGGAGAGCATATCGGCAATTATATTATGGTGGCCTTTCACGTTGCGTACAGTGAAGTCATACCGAACAAACCAATCCTTGAGTCTTAAAAGGAGAAGATTGGGAGGAATCTTATTGCGAAAATCAAGTATTTTTGGGAAGGATGAGTTGTCCATTTCAACAATAAAGTTCCTTGTCCTGAGGTGAAAATCCAACTTTTGGATTTCATATTTGACAGCAAGAATCTTTTTATAGATAGTGTGATAATGTTGTTGGGCATATTTGAATTTGCCACTAGCATGACCACAGTATCTCCTTTGACCGTCTCGGTCTTCAAAGAGAAATGCACCCCAGAAAATATCACTGGCATCAGTTTGGAGGATAAGCTGGCCAGAAGAAGGAATGGTGAGGGCAGGAGGAGATTGAGAGATTTCCTTTAATTTGATGATGGCCTTAGTATGGGTGGAATTCCAGGGAGGATGACGCTTCTTAAGGAGCGTGGAGAGAACTGAGGTGTATTGACTGACATGAGGAATAAAGTCTCTGACATAGTTGACAATACCAAGGAATTGTTGAACCTGTTTTACGCTAAGATTAGAATCAGGGAAGTCTAACGATCGGACAGCCAAATGAGGACCAGAGCGGTATTGTCCGTTAGAGATGTTCATTCCAAGAAATTCAATTTCGGATCTTCCAATTATGCTTTTCTTTTTAGAGAGCATGATACCGTAGTGATGAACAATGTCATGGAACTGTTGAAGAAGAATATTGTGAGAGGTATCATCTGGAGAGAACAGGAGGATGTCATCAATGTAGATAAGGGCTGAGTGTAAGAGGGGATGGAAAATTCTGGTAACGGCCTTTTGGAAAAGAGATGGAGCATTTTTTAAACCAAAAGGAAGAACGGTCCATTGGTATTGTGCATTGGGAAGACAAAATGCTGTCTTATATCTTTCATCTGGATAAATACCAATTTGCTAGAAGGCACCTTTGAGATCAAATTTTGAGAAGATCGTGGCTCCTGGAAGCTGAGAGAATAAGACATTTAGCTTGGGAACAGGAAACTTGTCATCTCTGAGAAAAAGGTTGAGAGGCTTATAATCCACGACTAATCTCTTTTTTCCTCTGAGCAATTCTGAGTGTTTTTCAACATAAAAAGCTTGACACGCCCAAGGGGAAGAGGTATATTCTGTCAGACCTTGACGAAGGAGTTCATTGCACTCTTCATTGGCCAGTTGGAGGTCTGAGGGTGACATGCCTGAATGGGTAGCCTTAGTAGGATTATTATCTTCATTAAGCTTAAAAAGGAGCTTAATAAAGAAATCTGGATTTTTCCACAGAGGATAAGGGTGAGAGAAAGTGGCATGACTGTCAGCACAAAGTAGGAGCAATTTATTCTGAATGAGTTCAAAAGGGGCTTGAATTTCAGAGAGCAGGAAAATCTTTGGAATATCAGAAAAAGCTTTGAAATTCTTTTTGTATCGAATCCCGGTAGGGAGAATCCGGAGGGATTTACTTTGGCAGAAAACATCCCAGCCTAGGCGAATGTCCTTATCCGGAAGAGGAGTACCGATGACTTGGACCCAAAGAGTAAAGGACGGGAAAAACTGAATACCAATCTTTTTTTTGGAAATGAGATTAGTAGAAAAAACTTTTCCATCAGCGGCTTTGAAATGCTGAACTTGAGATTTCCAAAATTCTTAAGGAAGGACCTTCGGGTTCATTATTGTGGTGTGAGAATTTGTGTCAAAATAAGCAATGACATCAACTGGTTTGGAGTACTTGTCAAGTAGAATCCGAATCGAAGCTTGGGGACCGGGGTGAGAAATGAGCTGGGTAGCCTGATAGGATTCTGGGATAGAACTGTAGTCTGAGGAGCCAGAATATTCTGAGTCAGAAAGATCTTCTTGGAGAACAAAGATAGTAATGTGATCTGCATGGTCCTGTTCAGAGAAGATTGATTCAATGTCTGCATCGGACGGAACTTCATCAGCAATGTCTTTTAACTACTGAACTAGTCTGGCGGATTTTGCTTTTTTGTTGGGACATTTTTTTGTAAAATGTCCAGGTTTGCCACAGATGTAGCATTGTTGGGATTTATTCAAACTTCGTTTTGCTTTCTTTCTGAAGAACTTGAATCTTTTGGAGCTGCCTTTTTTGTTCTTGAAGTGTTTGAAATGATTCTTCTTCTTAGTCTTGCAGGTGCAGGAGTCTAAGGATTTGCACTTGATCTAGAGAGAAGGTTGTTTGCATTGGGACTGCAATTTCTTGCCTTCTGTGAGCATCTTAGAGAAGAATCTTTGAGTGGCACATAGTTTATCAAGGGAGCTCATAGCATACATGTGGAGTTCACCTAGGGATGTGTTATTGAGAGATCGACCTGAGGTGTCTATTTTTCTTTGTATCTCATCTTGGAGTGCTTCGGGAAGAGATTTGACATAGACTTGTTTAAGACTATGATCATTGATACCACCAAGAGTGTGATATCGTTGAGACATTCGTTTATAATGGAATTCGATGTCTTTTCTTCTAAGTGAGCAGCAACGCATGTCAAAGAATTCTTGTCTAGCCTGCTTATAGAAATGATCAATATCACCAAGAAATTCTCTGAAAATATATCCCATGGCTTGTGAGGCGAAAGGAACTCTAACAAATTGGAGTTGTCTGTATTCACCAAGAGCTTGGTACCAATCTTTGAGGGAACCAGTGAATCGTGAGACGAATTCATGTAAGATTGTTTCAAGGTTTTGTTCAGATTTCGCCAGTTGCAGGTTAAGCCATGCGCTCATCTCTAAAACCCGTTTTCTCCAGGAACTAGGAGAAGAGTCGTCAAGATTAAACCAAGGGCCATTAGTTGGTTTGGTAGGAGGACGACCGGGAACATGTTCTGGTGGTTCTTCGACATAAGGAGCGGGATTAGTGGAGGTAGTCTCATCAGGGGACTCATAGGTTCGTGTTGAAGGTTAAGGGTCTGTGCAAGATGCCATAAAACTTGGGTAAGATCTGTATGATCATGAGGAGAGGAGGCGGCAGTATTCAGCCAGGATGAGTGGCAGGATGTTTGTGAAGATTAAGAAGAAACTTCTTCAGAAAAGGATGCCAAATCAGACGACTTGGATGAGGAGGAAAATGTTTTAGAAGCAAATAGAACCGGGTCATATGAATTGGAAGTAGATTGCTTGTCTTTTCACTTCGAAGGGGACCTTTTCTTAGGTTTCTCAGGTGGAGAAGAGAGTATAGGATATTTTTGGAATAATTCACCAGTGGATCTAAAATGTCTGGAAAAATCATCAGGTTTGGATAGAGGCGAATGAGTAGGAGACACAGGGAAGAACAGTGATTGTGAATGAGAATAAGGTTTCGGTTTGTAAGAATGATCTCTGGTCATCTGTTCAAGCTGTTCTTTAAGTTGCTTGATTTCTCTTTCTTTTGTATCAAAATCTGGGCCAGAGTATCCATGAGCAATATATCTGTGAAGATTAGAATGGAGCGTTGCAATTCTGGACTGAAGATTAGAGGCCATGTCCCGAAAAGTGGCATCAAGAGTTTGGAGATGATGATCATGTTGAGAAACATGTCGTGTAACGCGATCAATCTTTTGATCAATAGAGTTGAGAACTCTATTTTGAGCCTTGGCATTGTGAGAATGCTAGTTGAGAACTTGTTCAGCTTGGGAGGGTTGCTTGAAGGAACCATCATATTGGACTTCGGTAGAGTGGACAAAAGGTTTAGAGAAACGAGTTTTTTCTGGATTTGAAGAAGGTTCGAGTGGAGGGAAATCACAATCATAATCTGAAGTCATGTAACAAGGGACTGGTGAAGATAAGTTAGGGACTGCAAGTACAGGCTGTGGAGGTAGAAACCCTTTAGATTGTAAGATTTGTAATGCTCTATCATAAATGGGTAAAGGCTTGTTTTTGATAGGATGTAAGCCTACCCAGGGATTGTCAGGGTTTTCTGGTTTGCGAGGTTTGTTCCAGGGTTTACAGGAGGTAGAAGAAGTATCTTTAAGACAACCTCGACATATACAGTCTGCATCACACATAATAGGATCAACATCCCAGATGAAGTGGCCATTGATCTTATCAGTGTAGATTGGAGATCCGTCAGCTTCAAAACTGTGGATAGGAATGTCATCTTCGGTTGTGACGGGTTGGATCATAAGGGCTTGGAAAATCGGAGGAGTCTCCGAACTGGAAGGGGCCTTGGAACCAGTGAGAGTTTTATAGATTGTTTTGATGGAGCCATCTGGTTAGTGGACATATTTTGTATCTGTAGCAACGATAGGGGCTACGTTCTGGAAAGCCCTTTGATAATTTGTGATCCATTCAAGGGGCATGATTTCTGTAAGCTTCTCTCTAGGCAGCTGTTTTGGAATTTGAAGAATGGTAGGTGAAACTAATTATAGCACGGTGTGTATAAAACTATCTTAGTGGGGGGGGGGGGGGGGGGGGGGTGAATAGATTTTACGCTTTTTACCCAATTTTTCGTGTTAGTCAAAATTACGAAATTACCCCTAAATAATAGATAAAGCAATAAATCAAGTAAAATATGCGGAAATTAAATAACACTTGATTTTTATATGGAAACCCTCACGGGAAAAACCACGGGCTAGTAAGTAAGCCACACTCGAACCTCGAATCCACTAAATGTGTAAACGATTACAACCTAATCCCGGAAGTAATCACACACCTACCTAATCCCGGTATGAGTGAACCTAGTCCAATTTGCTTGCGATCTAAGCAACCTAATCCCGGAAGCTACACACAAGACTTACTTTCTCTATGAAGAGAATACAACCCTAAGTGAATATATGTGAATATCCAAAATGCAACATAGAGCAAGGGAAACCCTATATGCTTATCTAAGATGATTAATATGCAATTAGAACAATCCTAGATATTAAAAACTAAATGACATGTTCAATCAAATAGTTTAGCTAATCAAGATTAAGCACAAAACCTAATTAGCTATCACAATACAACTTCTCAAACATACATCACACTAATCTCAATATTGTATCCAAAGCATACAAAATAACATACAAGTAATTAATTGAGATTGCTTGTTAAGAGAAACACAAAATATGTAAGATATTAGTGAAAAGCTTACCAAGCAAAATATGATGAAGAATCCATGCAAGAAGACATCTAGATGATCTAAGATGATGCTAGATGATGATTGATGATCATGAAAAAGTGTTTGAGATGATAAAAATGAGTTCTTGGAATTTTTCTTCTCTTTGAAAAATATCCTAAGTATGAAATCTGAATATGAACTCTTATAATTGAAATAAAGTCAAAGTGGCATATATATAGGGTGTCAAGATGAAGTGTGGTCGTTTTGATAAGTGACACCACAATTTTGCCATGGGCGCTGTACGTAGGGCGCTTCTGTACAGCGCCTGTACAGCACCCCTGCTCTATTCTCGCGACAAAACAGAGGGGCGCTCTACATAGAGCGCTTTGTAGAGCGCCTCTACAGCACTTGTACAGCGACCGAATTAAATCGATCAGGTCTGTACAGCGCCCAACGGGGGCTGTTTGTAGAGCGCTTTTGGGAGCGCCCAGTGCAAAAATGCAATCCTAAGTGTAAGCATGACAAGGCAATTGGATATGCAAGATGCAATCAAACTAACATGCAAGAAGAGATGTTAATGAGCATTAGGGCACACAAATAAGACACACAACATACAAGAATTAAACATATGCATAAGCTGTGAGTGTGTGCAACTATCTCTTCAAGATAAGTAAGCACTTAGAGTATTACCTTTGGAGTGCTTAACACTTGCAAGGGCCTTGAGCTTGAACACATTCCTAAGCTACCCTTACATGATCCCCACATATGGTTTGATCACGAAATAAGCCAATTAAAAACTACAGGAATCCTTACAGTAGGAACGTCTTCTTCTCTTTCTGCTTTGATGAAGATTGTATCACCATTATGGCCAGGAAGTGGGAGATCAAGAGCATGGTCTTGAAGTCTGTAGGCAAGTTGGTGATGGAGGGTAGCCATGTAGGAATTAGCTTGCATGGGTGCACCAAGGATCTGAACTTGGACTTTGAGACAATTGTGGAGGTTCTGATCTCTTAGAGGAATGTTGAAGTTGGGATAGTAAGTGAGGGATATACTACCAGCATGAACGGTAGATAGGCAAGTGCCAACAACAGCTTGTTCATACTGAGTATAAATGGTGTTGAGCAAGGCCAGTCTGGTTGTGACAGGCAAGCCTTTACGGCCGTGTAAAGAGAGGATGATACGGACAGCACCTATGTGGAGATGGGAGTAACCTTCTTTGATCCATTGATCTATCATGTTTTGATCAATGGTAAGAGTGACATATTGTTCACTTGGTGAGGCTGGAATTAAGCATTAATCTAAGCCTGTGGATTGGACGTATTCTTTGATGGGAAGAGGTCTGGTATGGACAAGTCGAGTCAATCGAGTAGCGAGAGATTTGTTTCTTTTAAAGATGTTGTATGGGTTAAGCAGAGGGAGAGATGTTTCATTTATCTGGGCTGAGGCAGGGATATGGGTGTATTCTACTAAATCTTGGATTCTGTTGGAATGGGTTCCTTAGATAGTAGGAGGAGGTAAAGACATGGAAGAAGATAATCTATTAGGGACTGGAGTAGCAGCAGAGGGAGTAGTGGTAGTGTTTGCCATTTCAGAGAAATTTCTTCCTTCTATACCGTCATCTATGATACTTGTAATAGTCTAACTCTTTCCCTGGACTCCAGGTAATCGAGACAAGGCTTTGATACCAGTCGGGTGGCAGGTACCCCTGGGTGCCTCTATAGAGTTTTTAGAGTTTTCCCCACAATGGAGGCCTAACCACGGCCTAAACAGGGTACTGACATTTCAACCATCTAGAGACAGACAGGGACCTTAAGCCTAAAAATCTCATCTTCTGATGTGCAGGATCCTCAACTAGAGGTAAGCACAGAGCATACTGAGATTATTACAGTCTATTACTTATATGATAGACAGACATTCGAAGGAAGAAGAGGAAGTAATTAGAAAGACATGAGAATATATAAATATATATAATATATAGTATATAACATATATATATATATATATATATTATATTATATAATATATATAATAATAATATTTATATAATATAATACATATATATTAATATATAAATATTATATATATAATATAATATAATATATATAAATATATATTATATTATAGTATATAACATATATATATATATATTATATTATATAATATATATAATAATAATATATTTATATAATATAATACATATATATTTATATATTAATATTATATATATAATATAATATAATATATATAAATATATATAATATATAGTATATAACATATATATATATTATATTATATTATATAATACATATAATAATAATATATTTATATAATATAATCCATATATATTAATATATTAATATTATATATATATATATATATATATATATATATATAATATAATAACATTGTTGACAGTTAAAAACTGTCAAGGATTGTTGACAGTTTTTAACTGTCAACAATATTAAAACATTTTTTTTTTTTAACATATAATATATAGTATATAACATATATATATATATATATATATTATATTATATAATATATATAATAATAATATATTTATATAATATAATACGTATATATTAATATATTAATATTATATATTATAATATATATAATATATAATATATATTATAGTATAATATATATAATATATATAATATATAAATATATATATATAAAATATATATAATAATATAATATATAATACATATATATATATATATTATATATATATTAAAATTATCCTATCAGTGCGCACTGATAGAATTATATAAGGATATTGAATGTGAGCCACTAGTTTTACATACTTTGACTTGGTATGTATGCACTTGTCAAATCACTGTTATAAATGAATGGCTCACATTTAATATCCTGATAAAGTTATATCAGGATGCACTGATAGGAATGAGACCGATATATATATAATATTTATATATCATTAATATATATATAATAATAATATATTATTTTTGGAAAGGAGAGTATTTTTGGAATGGAGTTGGGGCATATGAGGGTATTTATGGAATATAAATTTTAGTTTGGAATGGAAGGGTATTCCATTGGTTTTTGGATGGCATGTCCATTCAACCAAAATGGTGGATTTCCCATTCCAATGGAATCACTATTCCATTGTATTTTAACAAACCAAATGAATGGAATGACTTCCTTTCCTTTCCATTCCATTCCATTCCATTCAATTCAACCAAACATGGCCTATAGGAAACTCGTGACATCAATTGTAAGAAGCATGATTTACAACTCTCACTACATGAGAGATATTTCTCAACATGCATCTTGCAATTTAATGAATAAATGTAACACTTAGATTACTAATTTATATGGGTAATTGAATTATTAACGTGTCTCTTAGTATGAAATAAGAGGGTGCAAAATAAATAAACAATTTTTTAAAAATTATTATTTTGAATTTTTTCAAAGCAAATGATTTAAAAGTAAATTTATTAAATTTAAAATTTTACTTATCCAATATTGGTTTTGCCCAAAAATCGATATCTTACTACAAAATAAATCCATATCGGGATTTTGTTTGGTGTTGAAAATATGAAGTAAGAGTTTAAAAAAATTATTAAAGATAAAAAAAAAAATTATATTAATGATATATAAATATATATATTATATATATATATATATATATGTATTATATGTTATATTATATTATTATTATATATTATATTATTATAATATATAAAATGATATATAAACATATATAATATAATATATTATTATATATTATATATTAATATATATATATATATATATATATATATAATATACTTTTATATTTTATTATTATTATCCATAATATATCATGTTATTATGAATGTTTTATAATTAGGGGTATTTTGGTCAAAATACAGTTAACCCCATTCCATTCCGTTGTTAACCAAACAAAATAATACTGATTCAGAGACTAATTCTAAAGTTCCAACCAAACAAAAAACTTAGTTTTCCTTTCCTTTACATTCTCATTTTCGTTCCCATTACCATTCCACTATGTAACCAAACGTGACCATAGAGTATTGACCAACAACTCAACTATATATATTTTAAAAAATATAATTTTATTAAAAGTTTTAATAAATATTTTTAAATATATGTTTGTCGTGGAAATTAGAATTTTGATTAGTTGAATAAATTTAAATTTATATAACAAGGTTTAATTTCTAACAACTCATATAGTTTATATATAAATATTGTTCAATTGTAAACATATAGGAGTTTTAGTCAAGTGGTAAAGACTTGAACTTGAGACCTTAATTGTTATTATTATTACAGGTGGTGCAGCGGCGGGCGGCGGTGGTGGTGGTGGTGGTCTGGCGGCGGCGGTTGTGGTCCGGTGGTGGTGGTCCGGGAGTGGGAGTGGGAGTGGGAGTGGGAGTGGGAGTAGGAGTGGCAGTGGCGGTGGTGGGCCTGCGGTCGACGGTGGATGAGGTCCGGGGGCGGCGGTAGTGGCCCGGCGGCGTCCGGTAGCGGCGGCAGCGGTTGTGGTCCGTCGGTGGTCGACCGATGGCAGTGGTGGTCTGGGAGTAGCGGCGGCTATGGTCTAGCGGCCGATGGTGGTCTGGCAGCGGCTTGTGGTGGTTCGGCGGTGGTTGGCCGACGGTGGTGGTGGTGGTGGTGGTGGTTCGGGAATGGTGATGGTCCAGTGACCGATCGATCAGCCGGCGGTGTGGTGGTCCGGAGACCAGCTGACAGGGTGGTGAGATTATTTGTAAATATTAAAAAAAAAAATTTTTAAAAAAAATAAATTATGCTTGACAGTTAAAAACTGTCAAGAGGAACTGTTAAGGTAATCCTTGACATTAGCTTCCTTGACAGTTATAAAAACTGTCAAGAAAGGCATGATTTTCTTGTAGTGTAGAGATCAACAATATGAATTAGGATGTTTTGGGGGCAACTTGGGCCGGACTTCAAATTTATAAATATGGGCCATGGTTTGATGTTAATGGCCCAAATTGCAAGAGCTTAGAATTTTAATAATTATGTTTTGCTTCTCACAACAAAAATAAAATGATTTGCTTAAAAATATGTCCTCTCTCTTTTCTTTTCTTTTTATCAAAGAAAAAAGAAGAAGTTATGCTTGCTGATCCAAAACATATTTAGTCTCATTTAGAGCCGTAAAAAAGATGATTGATGCGGATTGGTGCTGTAAGGTGCAACATATTTATAGAGAAAGCAACAAGTTGCCTGATAACCTTGTGAAGATAGGTGATACTATGGGTATTGGTATTGTGTTTTTTGATGAACCTCATTCTTAGGTTGCTATAGATTTTGAGGCTGATGTTTTAGGTCTTGTTTTGGCTAGGCATGTGGCTTTGCTTATTTAGCCTATTTGTTTTTGTTATTGCTTCTAGGCGTTTAGCCCTCCCTTTCGCCAAAAAAAAAAACATAGATTTTTTTATTATTATTATTATTTTAGAAAAAAGGCTAATTGGCATCAATGCCCTTAAACTCTTCCAAAATATGCACTATGCCCCTTATACTTTTTTTTTCGTCACTAAACCCTCTGAACTCTCACAAATTGGCAACTGCTGGCTGTAGATGCCCCTCACATGGGGCAAAAAAAAAAACCAAGTGTTTGCCAAAAAACTAGAGTTCAGGGGGTTTAGTGGCAAATATATATATATATATATATATATATATATATATATAGGGGGCATAATGCATGCTTTGGAAGAGTTTAGGGGGCATCAATGCCAATTAGCCTAAAAAAAAGGTGAAAATTATACATTTTTTTCTCGTTTACATTGCCAATGAACTTAACTTTATAGGGCTGAACAACTTAACCATGGACTCATGCTTTTGTGAACAACTAAGACCTCTCTACAAACTAGAGGTGACCATAGTTTGATTCAAACCGTCGGTTCGAACCGAAACTGTTACCATTCAAATCAAATTAGAACCTGAACCGAAACCATTAAGGTTCCAGTTTCGGTTCATATTTTTTCAAAACCAGGGTGGAACTGGCGGTTCCAAATTTGTGGTTCACACCAGTTTGGAACCAGCGGTTCCAACCGGTTCTTGTAATTAAATATTGTAAATACCTCTATTTTGTGATTGTCTTATATCATGACAAACCATATTGGGGATGATTGTGTAATGGGTAGCTTAGGTATTCTTGATGATTATAAAGGCAAACTTCCAAGCATCTCCGTGACTTTAAGAGCAAAATGTATATTCACTTGACTTTGCCTCTTTAAGAGTTTAGGTGCACACACACACTTCATGTATGCTTTGTTCATCTTGCATTTGTGTTCTAATTGCTTGTATGTGTGTTTTCCTTACACTTCTCACACGTGCACTTGATTGTGAGATATAAGTGTGGTTTTGTGTGTTGCAATTCGTTTTCAATGTTTGATCGGAAACATCTGTGCTTGCATGATGGTGTGCTTGTTTTAGTGCGATGAGTGACCACTAGAGATGGTCCGAGTACGCGGGTCCTTGTGCGTGGGCATCTACCCACGCACCACCCGTGTAGTGCACTCGGGTTATTTTTCCAAGTCCCGTTGCGCTAGTAACTTCGCTAATAATGCGTTGGTTCTACTCGCGCACTGGCCTCAGATTTTTTTTCCAGGTCCCGGTGCGCTGGTTCTACCTGCGCATTATGCAGGTAGTGCATGGGTCCATACCCGCGCACTGGACCCGTGCAGTGTCTAGTTTCAGGCCTAATTTTCCAAAATGGTATAGTTTCACTAGGGCTTCTATATAAGCTTTCTCTTCTTCCCCATTTCAACTTAGAACTCAAAATTTCCAAATCTTAGTGAGAGAAAGAGTTCCCCTAGAGAGAGAAAGCATTAAGATTGCTTATTTAACTCTTTAAAACCCAAAACCCATCTTCATCTTGCATCTCTAGCATCATTCAAGCATGGGTTTTCAATAATGTCTTCACTTGGTAAGTAGAACAAACATCTTAGCTCATTTATTGTTTTATTTCATCAAGACATGTCATTTATTGCTTAGGTTAGCAAATCTTCATAATTACTGTATATCTATTAAAGTTATGACATGCTTGGGGTTTGTTTGTGATAGCTAGAATTTAGGACCTGTTGGGATTTATGCCATAAAGCTTGTAATTTGTAAATGTTATAAATTCAATAATAAAAGAAGTAGTTATTTTATTCAAATAAATTGACTCATACTGTAAGGATTGATTGTTCTACAAGAGATCGAAGGCTTCAAGATTTTTTTTCTGCTATTATATCTCTTTGTAAAGTAGAAAATCATAGTAGACCCGTAGTTTCTATTATGTTGTGAGGAATCAATATGAGTGGTGGTTTTGTCACGAAATAGCCAAAGGGGGAGATTGTAAGGATTCCCATATCTTGATTGGCTTATTTCGTGGACAAACCACATGATGGGGTTGATTGTGTAAGGGTAGTTTAGGTGATTGATCTTCAAGCTCGAAGGCCCTTCCAAGACCTCAAGGGACAAGCACGCCAAAGGTATAATTTCTAGTGCTTGGTTATCTTTGAAGAGATTTAGTTAGCACACACACACTTAGCATACTTGTTCTTGTGTGCATACTCTCCACATGTCACTTTACACACTAGCACTTTGATTGATATCTTGTTGTGTGTATATGTGCTTAGTAATTTGTTTCCCGATATAATTCGGAAACGTCCGCGCTTGTACTAATGAGTGCTTGGTTTCGCGCGAAGACCGCCTACAGAGAATGCCCTTGGCTTCTCCTTGGTTTTCACCTCTGTTGGTGATCGGCGGTTATGATCAGCGGCCTGGCCACCGAACGAAACCGCTGTTTTGACCTGATTGATTTTTCTCTCGGGTTTGATTCGGCGGTTGGATCGACGGTCACGAAACCGTCAAATGAAACCACCGTTGTTCCCTTGGTCTTCTCGAGTTCAATTTGGCGGTTAAGAACGACGGCCTGGCCACCGTTGAAACCGCCGGTCGGTGCGTTTCAGGGGCAAACTTGTCTTTTCATATGCCCAATTCTTGATGTCTATAAATATCTTACTTTCTCATTATCTGAATAAGTTCTTTGACTCCTTAGAACCCTAAACTTAAAAGAGAGATTTTTGAGAAAAAATCAAATCAAGAACTCACCTTTAACCACTCAAATCAAATCCTTTTTGCATAAAATTTCATATTGCATCTTCTATGACTATATAGAATGCATCCATGATTGGGTTTGCATCATCACAACTTGCTTGGTAAGATTTTGATTAAGTTCATCTTATTTTAGTATTTTTACTATCAAGCTATTCTCTTTTAATTTACTTGTCTGTTTTTGATCATAGGATAAATACAAGAATAGAGAATTAATTGTGATGAATTGATTGAGTGTTGTTTTGTGATAGCTAATTAGGTTTTTGATTAATCTTGATTAGCTAAGCTATTTGACATGTCATTTAGCAATTGATATCTAGGGTTGATTTAATTGATTATATCATCATCCTAGATAAGCATCTAAGGTTACCTAGCCTTGTTTGTTATTTGAATATTCATATATATTCACATAGGTTGTATAATCTCTTCATAGAGAATTAAGTTTTGAGGCTAAGATTGCTTAGGCCTCAAGCAATTGGACTAGAGCCACTTTTAAAGGCCCGCGTGGTAGAAGTGGGGGGTTATTGACCGGAGTGTTAGATGAGGTCTACATAGGTTGTAAACTCCATTTCAATTAGTGGATTTCGAGGTTCGAGTGTGGCGCACTATACAGCCTGTGGTTTTTCCCAGTGGTTGGGTTTCCACGTATACATCAAGTGTTATTTAAATTCCGCACTGTATTACACTTGCTTGTATTTTTGACTAGTAGGGGCATTTTCATAAAATTGACTTGCATGCGAAAAATTGGGTAATAATAGCTAAAATCTATTCACCCCCCTCTAGATTAATATATTCAACACACATAGTATTTGTTTCACATACGTTTATATTATATATGCTAACATCCAAGATTGCAAAATGTAATCTCAAACTGAGTATATGAATGTCATATACAGAGGAATTCAATTTGAGACATGCAATCTAAAGAGTCCGTAGAAAGCAAATAAAGCTAGGTACTTTATTTATGGTTAATTTGCAGCTGCGGTCCATTTCGTATTGTACGGTGGTCTTATCATAGACTATTCATACAGTGTTATGAGAATGGAGACACCTTATATGATGTGATCATATAAGACTAGGCCACGATCTATATGAATCTATCACTAAGATTCGTTAGTTGAAAAGATTCATACATATTGACAAATAATGGCAATATATGGGTGATCTAAATCCTAAGTGTCTTACTGACTCCTTCAGGTTAGATCGTGGTTTTTGATTTACCATGGTGAGATCAAAATAGCATTCTCGGTCAATATCTCCGTATCTTGGAATCACGGTCTGGCTTGTGGTTGAGAATGTATGCACACAATAGAGGAATCTACTCCTTGTGAGAAGTAGATAAGTAATTCTCTTAAGAGTTGATTCGGGGGTTAAACGATTAAGAACGCTCTCCTTCTTTCGTAAAGGAATGAAGGATATAATCATTCAAGAGAATCAATGGTACTTAAAGGAAAATATATAATTAGAGAGGTATAACGGACTTTATGACCTAGCTCTAATTAAGAACTACTTGTGGAGGATCATATCATATGTAATAGCTATATCGATGGACATTGATAATTTGGTTGTGTAAAATATCTACAGTTACGAGAGTACAACCTTGGGTTTTTAGTGGAATAATTGCAAGGTTAATAATTGTGAAATGTTAATTAAAGAGTTTATTAATTTTTCTAAGTATTATTGGAGCTTAAAACCGTGGGTCCATTAGGTCCCCTTGCTAGCCCTTTACAATTGATAGTAACAAGACTCACAAAGAATTGGATGGTCCAATTAATTGTGTTACGAAAGTAACTTAAATATATTTTAGGAATTAATTAAATGATGTGATTATTTAATTGATGAATTAAATAATATGATTATTTAATTGATATATTCATAATTAAGAATTATTAATTGTTATATGAAGGTTTCAAGTTTGAACCTTGACAAGAGCAAAAAAATAAAATAATAAGTGATTATTTTATTTACTCTAAATAGGTCAAAGGTTCAAACCCTAGTGGTGACCGAATTTAAAAGGATTTAGAATCCTATTTTAACTTGGATTACTAAACCTTAGGATCCTAGTATATAAGATACACTTGTAAGGAAAAATAAATAACTGAAACCCTAGAGAGATACATGATAGGTGCGGCCACCTAGTGAAAGAAAAGAAAAAGTTTCTTCTTCCATCCACGCTTGGTCGAAATCTTCAAGGAGGCAAAAGAGTTGTCTTCCGGTTCACTCAAGCCTTCATTCAACTGCTCTTGGAATCCGTGATGTGCCTACACACATAGTCGCTAGATCGCGGGATATAGCTCGGAAGGCTTAGTGGTGAAGGATCGAAAAGAAAACAAAGAAGTGTTCTTCAAATGTATGAAAACAAATCTCTTCCTCATATTGGTGTACACAAAAAAGGTCCCAATAAGACGATAAAATTTTTGAAACCTATCGTTCTTAAATCTCTTGATTTTCTACTATCTTTCCGCTACGTGACTTACAGGACCATATTGCCCTTCTAGCTATGTCTTTGTGCCTTGCATCTAGACTTTGATATTTATGCCTCATTAATTGCATTTCTTGATTGCATATGTATTGCCCTTGTTATATGTTGTGACAACTTGTGTTGGTTGGACTTTATTTGACAATTAGGTTGTTAGATTTTATCTATAAATCTAATTGAGTCATTATGTATGGGCATGTAGGCATTGTTGATAACTAGATTGTTGAATTGCATTATAACATCTAGTTAGGCATTTTGTGTGTGGTCTTACACATTGTTGCATATAGAATACTCATATTCACCTAGACATTTAATTCTCTTCATTGAGTCAAAGTCTTACGTCTACGGGTTGTAGTTGCACAAGCAAGTGAAGTCTTGCAACCAAGGGTTGGTTGGCAAGCATTGCCAAGTGCCACTATAAAAGGCATGCGGGTAAATTAAGGAGGTGCTCACGCAAATAGTAGTGGATCAGGGGATATCACTAGGGATTCAACCAAGAGTGGTGAGTGGTAGTGTCCATAGCCTGAGGTTATCGAGAGTGAGAGTCCATGTATCACTTGAGGGTGTAACTTTCTTTTCATATAGTGGATTTCTGTGGCTCAAGTGGCTAGCGTAACTAGTCTCGTGGTTTTTCCTAGTTGGAGGGTTTCCACGTAAAAATCAAGTGTTCTTTATATTTCCACACTTTACTTGATTTTTGTTGTATGTTTGAATTTGGTTTTATTGCTAATATTGACTAATCGAAAAAGTTGGTAATAATCGATTAACAACCAATTCACCCCCCTCCCCTCTAGGTTGTATTAGACACACTGTATTTTATTTTCAATTGGTATCAGAGCAGGTTCCTAGACATACCTAGAAGATCTTTGCCATTTTTGTGTTTCTTGCATTTGTGTGCATTTTGTTCTTTGCATTCATTTCACCTAAACACTATGTGTGCGAGTGAAACACTTAGAGAGGATATTGTTTCGATGATGTCCAATGTTGAGAGGAAGATAAATAACTCCGATGAGGAGATGACTCTCATGGTGGAGAGATTTAGGAGATTCTTGAAATCTCGAAAGAAGGGTATGACCTCCAAAGTGAAGGAGGAGAAGAAAATGACTTTACTTAAGAAGGATGAATCAAGTAACGATTATTCTTCAAGGATAAATGACCTTTGCCTTGAGTGTGGTGGATTTGGCCACATTGCTGTAAGTCGTGCAGCGGAAAAGTTTGAAATTAATCAAGAGAATTAAGAATGATAGGTTTAAAAAATTTTATCATCTTATTAAACCTTTTGTATATACACGAATATGAGGAAGAGATTTGTTTCATACCTTTGAAGAACACTCCTTCGTTTTCTTTTCGATCCTTTACTGCTAAGCCTTTCGAGCTATGTCCTGCGATCTAGCAACTGTGTGTCGGCACGTCATGGATTTCGGGAGTAGTTAAATGGAGGCTTGAGAGAACCGGAAGACAACACCTCGCTTCCCTTGTAGAATTCGGCCAACCCTATGAGAAGAAATTTGTTTTTTCTTTATTTCTTTTTCCTCTCTTGTTGCCACCCACCTTGGTTCTCCTTAGGGTTCCGAAAAAATTTCTTTTTCCAGATAAGTATATCTTATATACTAGGAACCCAGGGTTTAGTAATCCAAGTTATAATAGGATTCCAAATCCCTTTTTAATTATTACTTCACTAGGGTTTGAACCTTTGACCTATTTAGAGTAAATAAAAATAATCACTTATTATTTTATTGCTCTTGTCAAGGTTAGCAACTGAAACCTCCATATGACAATTAATAATTCTTAATTATTAATATGTCAATTAAATAATCATATTATTTAATAATATTTAATTCAACAATTAAATAATATATTAATTAAATAATTACATCATTTAATTAATTCCCAAAATATATTTAAGTTACTTTCGTAACACAATTGAAATTCCCTTAAGCAATATAGTGTAAAATATACCTAGAGGGGGGGGGGGGGGGGGGGGGGGGGGGGGGGGGGGGGGGGGGTGAATAGGTATTTACTCAAATTCTTCCAATCTTAAAAATGATGTGGAATATAACAAAGAAAATGCACATTTGATTAGATTTAGCAAATGAATTGATTTCACTAATACAAGAGATAATCAATTTACAAGATATACAATCAATGTAAGATAAGGAAGATAAAGAAAAGTAAAAACAAAAATGAACACAAGTATTTTTTACGTGGTAAAACCTCAAAGAGGAAACATCCACGGGTTGATACCACAACCACCGGCAAAGAAATCCACTATATGAAAAGGACCTACACACTCAAGCTATCAACACATGATATCCGCTTAAGCTATCACCTCCTAATCTACCCTCGGGCAAGTGAATCACCAAGCCTACTTCCTATCCGAGATGTATCCTACACCTCTAGAAAGCAACTTCCTATCCAAGACGCTCATGTCTCTAGGAAGATTTCTTGCTTGCCTATCCGGATCCTCCCGACCCTAGACAAGTCTCCCTTGCTTGATTATCCGAGTCCTCCCGACTCTAATCAAGACTCCATTGCTCTATCCACAAAGCTTCACTCACTTTGCTAGAGACTTCAACCTAATGCAAGGCTATGATCTAAGTGATGCAAGTGATGCAAACACAAACAAATTAAGCCAGATGATCAATCAAGCAAAATGTACATGTTCAATGACAATCTAGAATATACTTCCAACACACAATCACAAAGATTATCTAGAAATCAAGACATGTAAATCAATAAGAACAAGGTATGAATATTCAATATATCACACTAAAAACCTAGTTCTTAGATCATGAAATTAAACATAGAAAATAACATGAAGCACATCACACATACATTTTCTAGAATCAATTTCATGATAAATCAAGTTTAGCACATATATGTTCAAAACAAATCACAAAGCTAAAACTCAATTAACTAATCATCAAACACCCCTAGCATATGATCTAACATGCTTCTCAACAAATTTCATCAATCAAATAGTAAGAATCAGAAGAAGATCAAAGATGAAATTGAAAAAGAAGAAGTTGAACAAACAACCTTGACCTCGGACTGAAAATCGATCAACTGAGAAAAATGGCGAAGTCAGCTGCCTCTGGAAATGCTTGGGGTTTGTAGCTCTCTTCAAGACCAACAATTTTTTCTTTTGAATCGATTGATTTCGAGTTCGTATGAGAAAGTTATGATCAAAATAAGAAAATGAAAAATTGAAGAAAACTGCAGAAATTTCGTGAAAATGTTCTTGAAAATCCACAAGTGTTTTGGAGGGAAGGAGAAGTGATTAAAAGGAGGAGAGAGAAGGTTTTCAGGGCCAATACGAAGAGGCCATGTCACCCACCCCATGGGGGGCGCGTGGGCCTCACGGGACCAGAGAGGGTCCCTGGCCGTGGGCCCCACGGCCTCCCTCACGGGGAGGGGCACACGTGGTCTCATGGCCACTCTAGCCTCTCTCGTGCACTCTCACGTTCTTCAGCCGTATCTTGGGCATCCGAACTTCGATTTCGAATCCGTTTACGGATTACGAATCATGACTCCCTCACGCATAACTACGACTACAAGACTTTGAAAAATGGTTGAGAAATCATCTCGGAAAACGACGATGAAGTCAACTCAACGAATGAGAACGAAAAGTAGCGTAGCTACATCGTTTGGACTCGAAACCTTATGAATGAGTAACCGAAACGACCGGAACTCAATAAGGCATCAAATAAGAATATGTTCAAGTCCAAAACACAAAATATACAAACAAATAAACACATATTCACACAAGCATGCCATGTCAAAGAGATAGTCACAAAGCATGCAATTCTACAATGTTTGTCAATACAAGATCAATGCATGAGCATACTATGAAGTGTGTGAATGTGTTATTGAAATTCCCTTAAGCAATATAGTGTAAAATATACCTAGAGGGGGGGTGAATAGGTATTTACTCAAATTCTTCCAATCTTAAAAATGATGCGGAATATAACAAAGAAAATGCACACTTGATTAGATTTAGCAAATGAATTGATTTCACTAATACAAGAGATAATCAATTTACAAGATATGCAATCAATGTAAGATATGGAAGATAAAGAAAAGTAAAAACAAAAATGAACACAAGTATTTTTTTACGTGGTAAAACCTCAAAGAGGAAACATCCACGGGTTGATACCACAACCACCGGCAAAGCAATCCACTATGTGAAAAAGGACTTACACACTCAAGCTATCACTCATGATATCCGCTCAAGCTATCAACTCCTAATCTACCCTCGGGCTAGTGAATCACCAAGCCTACTTCCTATCCGAGATGTATCCTACACCTCTAGAAAGCAACTTCCTATCCAAGACGCTCACGTTTCTAGGAAGATTTCTTGCTTGCCTATCCGGATCCTCCCGACCCTAGACAAGTCTTCCTTGCTTGATTATCCGAGTCCTCCCGACTCTAATCAAGACTCCATTGCTCTATCCACAAAGCTTCACTCACTTTGCTAGAGACTTCAACCTAATGCAAGGCTATGATCTAAGTGATGCAAGTGATGCAAACACAATCAAATTAAGCTAGATGATCAATTAAGCAAAATGTACATGTTCAATGACAATCTAGAATATGCTTCCAACACACAATCACAAGATTATCTAGAAATCAAGACATGTAAATCAATAAGAACAAAGGTATGAATATTCAATATATCACACTAAAAACCTAGTTCTTAGATCATGAAATAAAACATAGAAAATAACATGAAGCACATCACACATATATTTTCTAGAATCAATTTCATGATAAATCAAGTTTAGCACATATATGTTCAAAACAAATCACAAAGCTAAAACTCAATTAACAAATGATCAAACAACCCTAGCAAGTGATCTAACATACTTCTCAACAAATTTCATCAATCAAATAGTAAGAATCAAAAGAAGATCAAAGATGAAATTGAAAAAGAAAAAGTTGTATCACACATACTGACCACGGACTGGAAAACGCTCAACTGAGAACAATGGTGAAGTCAGCTGCCTCTGGAAATGCTTGCGGTTTGTAGCTCTCTTCGAGACCAACAATTTTGGTTTTTGAATCGATTGATTTCGAGTTCGTATGAGAGAGATATGATCAAAACAAGTAAATGAAAATTGTTGAAAAACTGATGCGGGAATTCAAGTGTTCTTCAAAAATTACATAAGTGTGGAGGGAAGGAGGTTTGATTAAAAGGAGGGAAAAGGAGAGAATTTCCGAGCAAATCACGTGCTGCCACGTCAGCACCCCGTGGGGGGCGCGTGGGGCCCACGGGAGCAGAAGGCTCCCTTGCCCGTGGGGCCCACGGCCTCCCACACGGGCTGGCCAAGTGGCCACACGTGATTTGCACACCTCTCGCGCGCTCCCTCGGTTCGTTGCCCCATATCTTGAGCATCCGACCTTCGATTTCGAATCCGTTTTTGGATTACAAACCGTGACTCCCTCACGCACGACTATGACTATGACTACTCAACTTTGAAAAATGGTTGAGAAATCATCTCGGAATCCGATGATGAAATCAACACAACAAATGAGAACGAAAAGTAGCATAGTCAACTTGTTTGGACTCGAAACCTTATGAATGAGTACCCGAAACGACCGGAACTCGATAAGGCATTAAATAAGAACATGTTCAAGTCCTAAACACAAAATATGAAAACAAATAAACATATATTCACACAAACATGCCATATCAAAGAGATAGTCACAAAGCATGCAATTTCACAATGTTTGTCAATACAAGATCAATGCATGAGCATGCTATGAAGTGTGTGAATGTGTTATACCAAATGTTTGAACCACGATGCAGGGACACACATGTATGAATTCTGTGTGTGTGCGCTAACGCCTTGCAAGAGGGTGGAAGTCAAGTTTTACCTTTGACGATTTTCACCTCTTGAAGACGACTTTTGCACTAGATGTTGCTCTTCACTCTTTGAGCTTCCTTTCTTCAAATAATGTCCTAAGCAACAACTAATACAATCATAGAGTGTTTTGCAATGGAATCAAGCCAATACAAATAGTGAACCTTACAGTTATACCAAATGTTTGAACCATGATGCAGGGACACACATGTATGAATTGTGTGTGTGTGCGCTAACGCCTTGCAAGAGGATGGAAGTCAAGATATACCTTTGACACTTTTCACCTCTTGAAGACGACTTGTGCACTAGACGTTGCTCTTCACTTTTTAAGCTTCCTTTCTTCAAAGAATATCCTAAGCAACAACTAATACATAATATGGAGTGTTTTGCAATGGAATCAAGCCAATACAAATCATAAACCTTACAACAATTAATTGGACCATTCAATTCTCTGTGAGTCTTGTTACTATCAATCGTATAGGGCTAGCAAGGGAACTTAATGGACCTATAGTTTTGAGCTCCAATAATATTTAGAAAAAAAATAATTAAACTCTTTAATTAATATTTTACAATTATTAACTTTGGAGTTATTTCACTAAAAACCCAAGGTTGTACTCTTGTAACTGTAGATGTTTTACACAACCAATTTATCAGTGTCCATTGATATAGCTATTACATATGGTATGATCCTCCACAAGTAGTTCATAATTAGAGCTAGGTCATAAAGTCTGTTATACCTCTCTAATTATATCTTTTCCTTTAAGTACCATTGATTCTCTTGAATGATTATATCCTTCATTCCTTTATGGAAGAATGAGAGTGTTCTTAATTGTTCAAGCCCCGAATCAACCCTTAAGGGAACTACTTATCTATTTCTTGCAAGAAGGAGTGGATTCCACTATTGTGTGCATACCTTCCTAACCACAAGTCAAAACGTGATTCCAATATACGGAGATATTGATCGAGAATGCTATTCTGATCTCACCCATGGTAAATAAAAAACCACGATCTAACCTGAAGGAGTCAGTAAGACACTCAGGATTTAGATCACCCATATATAGACATCATTAGTTGATATATATGAATCTTTTCAACTAACGGATCTTAGTGATAGATTCATATAGATCGTGGCCTAATCATATATGATCACTTAATATAATGTGCCTCCATTCTCATAACACCATATGAGTAGTCTAGGATAAGATCACCGTACAATACAGAATAGACCGCAGCTGTAGATTAATCACAAATAAAGTACCCAGCTTTATTTGTTTTCTACAGACTCTTTAGATTGCATGTCTCAAACTGAATTTCTCTATATATGACATTCATATACTCAGTTTGAGATTACATCTAGCAATCTTGGATGTTAGCATATATAATATAAACGTATGAATTAATTTGTTTGAATGAAATAACTACTTCTTTTATTATCTAATTTATAACATTTACAAATTACAACCTTCAAAAACTTTAGTCGTTAAGGTCTTTGTAAATGGATCAGCATGATTATCTTGCGACGTGATCTTTATCTAATTCATATCTCCTTTTTGCACTATCTCCTTGATGAGATGATACTTCCTTTCTATATGCTTTCCTTTTTTATGGCTTCTTGGTTCTTTGGAATTTGCCACTGCACCACTATTATCACAATAAAGTGTCATGGGCTTATCCAAGTCTGGAACAACTTCCAAATCACTCAAGAACTTACGGAGTCATACCGCCTTTTTGGCTGCTTCGCAAGCTGTTACATATTCGTCTTCCATGGTGGAATCAACAATACAAGATTGCTTGATACTCCTCCACACTACAGCTCCATCACTGATGCTGAATACTGACTCAAACATGGATTTCCTAGAATCTCTATTTGCCTGAAAGTTAGAATCCGTATATTCTAACAGGATTAGATCCTGTTTTGAATATACTAACATATAGTTTCTCGTTCTCTGAAGATACTTGAGAATAAGCTTCACAGCCATCCAATGATCTAATTCTGGGTTAGACTGGAATCTACTAGCTACTCCCACTACGAAGCAGATGTCAGGTCTCGTGCATAACATAGCATACATGAGACTACCTACTCCTGACGCATATGGAACTCGTCTCATATCCTCAATTTCTTGAGGTGTCTTAGTACACTGTTCCTTAGATAAGTGAACTCCATGCCTAGAAGGTAGATTACCTTTCTTGGAGTTTTCCATCGAGAATCGGATAAGAATCTTGTCGATATACGAAGCTTGAGACAATGTTAATAGTTTGTTCTTACGATCCCATATTAATTGGATCCTTAGAACATAACTCGCCTCTCCCAAATCTTTCATTTGGAATTGGTTAGCAAGCTAGCCCTTTACTTCTGATAATACTCTCACATCATTCATAATGAGTAGGATATCATCTACATAAAGGACCAGGAAAACTACTTTCTTGTCAATGATGCGCTTGTAGACACAAGGCTCATTGACGTTTTGCTCGAAGCCATAGGTTTTGATAGTAGTATCAAACATGATGTTCCAAGATCTAGATGCTTGCTTTAGTCCATAAATAGACCTTTGCAACTTGCAAACTTTTTGCTCTTGATCTTGGGACATGAATCCCATGTTAGGATTATGCTCAATAGCAAGAGTGTAATATTGTTTTTGACAATCTTATCATATTAATAAAGTGATTTCTGTTTTAATAAATCTTATAGCATTTATAGTTTGAATATTATAATTGTCAAAAGTAAATAATCATAAGGTCAAAAGACTATGAGAAAAGGAGAATTGTTCGTACATCTGGATATATATGAGGTAGACACAATTCTTTAGTTAGTCTTGAATAAATATTCACAACTTAAGGTAAAGGTTGGGCACCTTTATCTTGTTAAAGTTGTAGATTCTTTTGCTAGCATTTGAGTGGGATCAAATGTGTTATGATGAGTCTAAATCATCAAAGTGGTTTTGAGTAAAAGAATCTAGTGCACTAGGTGCATTGAATATGATCACAATGAAATACTTTATCTAGAACCGTCAGTAAATAAAAGCCTTTTCATTATGAGGACAATCGGAGAGTCTATCTTAATCCTGAGATAAATGATGGACTTATGGTTACAAGTGTTATCATTTGAGTTATCAATGAGTACGATTATGTAGCATAGTCTATCTTTGATAGTTTGGTGGTATTCATTTGCTAATCGATAGAGGACTTCATTTATAGATATGGACATCGTGGCTCCATTTATTAAATGAGAGTATAATATCATCATATGGATGTTTTGAAGTATTGGATATTTAATCTCAACGTTGAGTTTTTGATAATGTCTATTGAAAACATGGCTTCTGGACAAGTCGGAATATCCAAATTCAAAATGTAGTCATATGAGTAAATATAGTAACTAGGAAAGCTATAGGCAGTCTATGAGCTCTTGGCGATTACTGATATTATTCACGAGGATTCACTATCTCCAATAAGATTGTTTAGGGTATGAATGAGGAACTTTTACTTATTCTATCTTTATTTAAGAGTGTAATTTTAGTTCTTTAGTGTAATTTTAGTTCTTTAGTGGAATGAACTAAAATTAATAGATCGAACCTAAGTGAATCATTTGTTGATTGTGATTGGCTTATGTCTATTGAAGCTTGAATTTAGATAGCCCGCCAAGATCCTCAATCCATACGGACTTGCATGGATCACTTGATATATTCTACTGGACTAATTTATGAGTCCATCTAGAATTGTTTTAAGACATATGGACTTGTTTCTTTTAGTTAGAATGGGTCTAGTTCACATGTGGGCTTTTTGATTAAGGTCCAATGGATTTAATAAAATGGAAAAATAATATATGGCCCATGTATGTGTATATGGGTGGCAAGGCTAAATTATTAGTCTAAAATATTATTTTATTTTATTATTTGATTAAATGGAAATTAAGTAATTTATTAGTTAATTTTTTAATTAAGAATCAAAAAAAATTTCTGACTAGGAAATATGTTTCATAGTAGTATACTATAGTGGTAGTATAATGAGAATAAAAGACTTTATTTGATAAGAAGATAAATAAAAGGATTTGATTTATCTAGTCAAATTAGGTAGTCTTTGATATAGTCATAATTGAATAATACACTAAAGAGTTGGATTAGGGTTAGGATTCTAAGGTTGATAGATATTTTGGTGAAACACAAAACCCCTAGCAAGGAGGATTTCGGCCACCACCCTAATTACCTAGCTATCATTGAATGCGGCAACCCTAATATTTTTGAGCAAGGAATTCGGCCACCCTATATATTAGAAGATATAGAATTCGGCCACACTAATGACTAGGCTTGATAGTTATTTTCTTTTACTTGAAAAATAAAATCCAACTCTAGAGATTAGTGTGAGAATTCGGCCAAGAGAGAAAAAGAGAAGAGATCGATTTATTTTTATAGTGCACTAGTAGCTTATACATCAATAGGCTTTGTGCACAACTTCGAATAAGGTTCACACGAGTTTCGATCATTAAATTGAGAATTCAAAAGTGACCGGAATATTCTTTGTTATCTCTTGGAGGTTTAGTGACTAACAAAAAAAAAAAGTTTTTGTTATCCATCTTCAGGTACACAATTCAAAGAAAGAAAGACCACACTCCTAGGTGATTCATGTTCGTGATTGGATTGGAAGATCTTACGGATTACCATCAACGTAACGTCAATCGGATCACGCAACAAAGGTACGATACTTTTATTATATATTAATTAATCAAGGGGTTAAGGTTCATCTTTAAGGAAAAATTTTAAAACATACTAAAACCTATTTTAGTCTCGCTTCCGCTGCGTGCATGTGTTTTTCCCTACATCCCTCTGGTTGCATCATATAGATGCTCTCGTCAAGATTGCCATTCAAGAATGCAGTTTTGACGTCCATTTGCCAAAACATACTAAAACCTATTTTAGTCTCATTTCCGCTGCGTGAATGTGTTTTTCCCTACATCCCTCTGGTTGCATCATGTAAATGCTCTCGTCAAGATTGCCATTCAAGAATGCAGTCTTGATGTCCATTTGCCAAATTTCATAATTGAAATGGGCTGCAATGGATAAGAGTATCCTAATAGACTTAAACAAAGCAACTGGCGAGAAGGTCTCGTCAAAATCGACCCCCTCTTTTTGGGTATAACCATTTGCCACTAGCCTTACTTTGAAGGTCTCTACCTTCCCGTCTACTCCTCTCTTTCTCTTGTAGATCCACTTACTCCTTATGGGTTTTATCCCATCAGGTAAGTCTACAAGTTCCCAGACTGAGTTAGAGTACATGGACTCCATCTCAAGATTCATGGCTTTAAGCCATTCCTTTCTGTTAGAGTCTTCCGTTGCATGTTTAAATGACAGTGGATCATCCACACTATCATCAGAGATGACACCCTATGCCTCTCCAATACCTAAATAGCGATTAGGTTGTCGTATAACCCTCCCACTACATTTAGGTGGTAGTATGATCTGACTAGGAACCGTTTGCCTATCAGACGTTAATGGAACAACAACATCGTCAACAACTCTTGTTGATTTTTTTCTAGTCGAACCAACTTTTAATTCATTTAATACAATCTTACTTTGAGGCTTATGATCACTCATATAGTTTTCCTTAAGAAACATTGTGTTTGTCGACACAAATACTTTGTTTTCTTGTGGACTATAGAAGTATCCTCCTTTAGTCTCTTTTGAATATCCTACAAACAGGCACACTTGTGAACGAGGTTCCAACTTTCTAGATTTGTTCTTCAGTACATGTACTAGACACCCCCATATGCGAAAATGTCGCAAACTAGCTTTACGACCATTCCACAACTCTAGAGGAGTCTTAGGAACATATTTAGATGGAACTACATTCAATATGTAGGTCGTAGTTTGTAGCGCATATCCCAAAAAAGAGTTTGGTAATGATGAGAAACTAATCATAGATCTCACCATTTCTATCAGGGTTCTATTTCTCCTCTCCGCTACACCATTCTGGTGTGGTGTTCCTGGAGCTATGAGTTGGGATACAATCCCATGCTCAATCAAATAGTCCTTGAACTCTTGGTCAAGATACTCACCTCCATGATCTGATCGTAGAGCTTTGATAGTTTTGCCTAATTGGTTCTTAGCTTCAGCTCGGAATTCTTTGAACTTTTTAAATGTTTTTGACTTTTGTTGCATTAGATAAACATACATGTATCTTAAGTAATCATCACTAAAAGTGACATAATACTCATAACCACCCCTAGCTTTAACATTCATAAGTCCGCAGATGTCTAAATGTATAAGCTCTAGTGGTTGTGTACTCTAAGCCCTTTTCCAATAAAAGGTCTCTTGGTCATTTTACTTTCTAAACAAGACTCACAAACAGGTTGTCTCTTTGGAGCTTCTTTCACTTGTGCACTTCTTGAACATTGTCCTAGATCCATTTTCTTCCTAGGAGTGTGCACCGGCGAGGCTTCTATCTTGCCCAAACTCTTGACAAAGACGGTCTTAGTTGGAGTAGTGATCTCCTTGGTTTCTTCATACCCAATACCTCTCTTATCACAAGGGTTCTTTCCACTACCAAGAATGTGGTCAAGTTTCTTGGTGCTTGTAGTCATCCTAGACAATGACTCTATAGCTTCATCAAGCTCTCTCTTCAACCCTTCTTCATTCCTTTTAGACAAAGCTAGCTCATCTCTTAGCTTGTCTTCAATTATCTTGGATGCCTCCACTTGATTACTTAAGTGGTCATTATGTGTTGAAAGTTCTAGATTTTCATCCTCTAAAATCTTCAATTTTCTATTGTTCTTCTTCAATGAACTTTCACACTTGACTATAAAGTCATTTACATCCATTTTCTCTACACTTCCATTTGTAGAGTTCGATGAGGAGTCATCTTCACTAGAGTTATCTCCTTCACTCTCATTCTCACTAATGGAGTCATTTCCCTCATTAAGACCTTCACCTTGGTCTCTTGAGTCAATGAGAGCCATATCCCAATGAGTAGCTACACTTATCTTCTCTAGAGCTACTTCTTCATCTTTTTCTTCTATGGGATCACTAGTCAAGTCATTCTTACCAACAACCTTGTCATCTACACAAGTGGCTCCAAATACCTTGTAGTCGATGGTAAGCTCATCATCACTTGATGACTTGTCTCCCTTTCCAAATTCATCACTTTTGCCATCTTCTTCTTCAAGTTGCCACAATCGGGTGAGATGTGACCTATACCACCACACTCATAGCATTGGACCCCTTTCTTCTCACTATGCTCTTACCTAGGCTCAAAACTCTTGAAAGGAGCTTTTTTCTTCAAGTCTTGGCCTTTGGATCCAAAGCCTTTCTTCTCAAACTTGACAAATTTCTTGAATCTTCTAAGCAACAATGCCGTGTCTTTGTCCGAGTCACCTTTTTCCTCCTTCTCAACCTTGGAAGCTTTCAAAGCAATTCCTTTTTGCTTTTTAGGAGGTGAAATACTAGGAGCCTTCCTAGATTCATAGGTGAGGAGTCTTCCAATCACCTTGCTCGGCTTCATGTCCTTATAAGTGCTATTCTCCTTTAAAGCCGTCACTTTTGATTCGAACCTAGCGGGGAGAGACCTCATAATTTTCTGCTTAACTCTCCTATCCGAATAAGGATCACCGAGTTGATGGCTTTGATTCACAATATCCATCAACTTGACTTCAAAGTCATTGAAGCACTCGTCCTCCTCCATTTTAAGCAACTCAAATTGAGTTTGAAGGACTTGTAGCTTCGAATCCTTGACGACATCGGTTCCCTCATGTGCAACCTGTAGGATATCCCATGCCTCATTGGCTATCCTAGTGTTCTGAATCAGTTTGTACTGATTTTCATCCACTGCACATAGAAGAGCATGCCATGCCTTCCTATTCCATTTTGAAGTCTCAAACTCTTCAGGTGACCACTGGGCCTTAGGCTTGAGTACTTCTTCTCCACCACCCATGGGAGTCATCATAGGAGGTGCATACCCATTTTCAATTGCCATCCATGCCTTATCATGGATTTGGCACACTTACGCTTCCATCTTACCTTTCCATGAGGCATAATTCACACCGGTGAGGAGAGGAGGTCGTGTACTTGATGCACCCTCATGGTTGCCATCGTATCCACTCATTGTGTATAATGAATGAATTTAAATGAATGCAAAATGTATGAATGAGCAAAAATCACACAAATGCAAAACACACCAAAAATGAGCTTGGATCTCCTAATTATATCTAGGAACCCGCTCTGATACCAATTGATAATAATTACTCAAATAAACTAGGTGTGTACTGATATATTAATCTAGAAGGGGGGGGGGGGGGGGGGGGGGGGGGGGTGAATAGATTTTAGCTATTGTTACCTAATTTTCGCATGCAAGTCAATTTTATGAAAATGCCCCTACTAGTCAAAAATACAAGCAAGTGTAATATAGTGCGGAATTTAAATAACACTTGATGTATACGTGGAAACCCAACCACTGGGAAAAACCACGGGCTGTTTAGTGCGCCACACTCGAACCTCAAAATCCACTAATTGAAATGGAGTTTACAACCTATGTAGACCTCGTCTAACACTCCGGTCAATAACCCCCCACTTCTACCACGCGGGCCTTTAAAAGTGGCTCTAGTCCAATTTGCTTAAGGCCTAAGCAACCTTAGCCCCAAGACTTAATTCTCAATGAAGAGATTATGCAACCTATGTGAATATGTATGAATATTCAAATAACAAACAAGGCTAGGGAACCTTAGATGCTTATCTAGGATGATAATGTATTCAATTAAATCAACCCTAGATATCAAGAGCTAGATGACATGTCAAATAGCTTAGCTAATCAAGATTAGTCAAAAACCTAATTAGCTATCACAATACAACACTCAATCAATTCATCACAATTAATTCTCTATTCTTGTATTTATCATATGATCAAAACATACAAGTAAATTAAAAGAGAATAGCTTGATAGTAAAAATACTAAAATAAGATGAACTTAATCAAAATCTTACCAAGCAAGTTGTGATGATGCAAACCCAATCATGGATGCATTCTATATAGTCATAGAAGATGCAATATGAAATTTGATGCAAAAAGGATTTGATTTGAGTGGTTAAAGGTGAGTTCTTTTGTATTTTTCTTTGCTTGAAAAATGTTCTAAGTATGAAATCTGAAAATCAACTCACTTAATTGACCTAAAGTCAAAGTGGCATATATATAGGGTGTCAAACCAAAGTGTGGTCGTTTTGAAAAGTGACACCTATTTTTGCCTTGGGCGCTGTACGTAGAGCGTTTCTGTACAGCGCCTGTACAGCGCCAAGAAACTGGTCTCTCGGGTCTGAGAGGGGCGCTGTACGAACAGCGCTTTGTACAGTGCTCGTACAGCGCCTTCCAAAGTTGCCTAAGACCTGATGCATTAAAAATGCATTTTTCAACCAGGTCTCATATAGGCGCTGTACATACAGCGCCTTCAACAGCGCTTTGTACAGCGCCAACATCATGAAAGCAATCCTAAGTCTAGAATGAACATGACTTTGGTCATACAAAATGCAATCATGTAAAGCATGCAAGAAGAGATGTTAATGAACATTAATGAGCACATAATAACAACACATACACAACATACAAGAAAATGAATTAAGCATGAGATGCGAGTGTGTGTGTGCAACTAATCTCTTCAAAGCAAATTAAGCACATAGAAGTTTACCTTTGGTGCTTATCAACCTTGAGGACATGAGAGGGTCTTGAGCTTGAATATCAATCACTTAAGCTACCCTTACATACAATCCCCAACACGTGGTTTGTCCATGAAATAAGCCAATCAAGATATAGGAATCCTTACAACCACATATTGGGGTTTGATGTAAGGGTAGCTTAGGCTCTCAAGAATTCAAGAGAAGAAGCACCAAAGGTAAATTTCTAAGTGCTTACTTTGCATTAAAGAGATTTAATTGCACACACACACATCCCATGCATATCCATACCTTGTGTATAATATGTGTTTTTATATGTGTGCATTCATGTTTTTAATATCTCTTCTTGCTTATTTTATTGATTACATCTAGCTTGTTAAATGCCATAACATGTTAAGCTTAAGGATGCATTGTATTCACTCACACACTTGCACTTATTGCATTGTTTTTGTGTGAGAAGCTGCATGAGAAGGCATTGTCCTTATCTGCTGCAGTTATATTGCCACGGTTGGACAACAGCGGCATGCAAGCAACAGAGAAGTGTTTTCTCTACCGCGGTTACTGCCACAGTTGGAACAACCGTGACATGCAAGCGATAGAGACCTGTTGTCTTTGCAGCGGTGCATCTGCCGCGGTTGGCCAACCGTGGCAGTCCGTCGTGCAAAGCCCAAAACGCTGCAGTTTTGTTTAGACACCTATAAATACACCACTTCATTTTAAGTCGTCCCTAAGAGTTCCAAAATCATATTTTTCTCTTAGAACATATTTCAAGAGCCAAAAATTCACAAGAACTCACCTTTAAACACTCAAAGTCATTCTTTGTGCATCAAAGTTCATCAAGCATCATCTATGACCATATAGGATGCATCCATGCATGGTTTTGCAACATTACATCTTGCTTGGTAAGGTTTTCACTAACTTCATCTAATTTTAGTGTCTTTCTTAGCAATACATCTCTCTTATTACTTGTATGCTCTTAGAATATTATTCTAGTTACAAGATAGAGATTGTATGTGTTGTATTGATTGAGTGTTGTATTGTGATAGCTTTCTAGGTTTGCATAATCTATGTTTAGCTAAGTTTTATGACATGTCATCTAGCTATTTATGACATGTGATAGCTTTCTAGGTTTACAAGATAGAGATGTTTTCCATTTTGTATAGTTATCCCCAGTTAATTTGTCATTTGCAAGTATTGAAAATAAAGCAGAAGACATTGCTAAAATAAATATAAATAAAAACTTATTCATTCATTCATACATTTAAAACATATATAAAATTATTCGGCATATAATTAAACAAGCATGAAACATGTTTAATGAACAATAAAAATCCCTAAAAAAGGTTACTATGCCACGATAATCCAACATACCACAAGTAAGTGCCGCCTTAGGGTAGGTCAAGTACTTGTATGTCAGATCGAGACATTCTCAATTAAATGATACTCCATAATAACTCTATATTCTTATATTATTTAATCATCGTTTATTTTAGTCAGGATTGTAATTAACTAGTTAATTAAATCCTTGTGAGTGTAACTCATCATTTTAGATCTCTTGAACTTAACTTGAGAGTTGCTGCCTTAGGAGTCAATCCTAAAATACATCCAGAAATCCTATCCTTTAGGAAGTTAACCTTGGTATTAACTCTTATGGAGACCTTCCTTAGGGAGGATGAAAACAAAGCAGTCTTTAGGCCCTACTTGAATCTCATGGTGTTCTACTAATGATAGAGACTGAGAGATATAATGTTATATATCCATCTCCCATTCACTATTTGTTGTTAGGGATTTCTAGTGCTTCTAGATGAACCTAGATTAAACGGCTAAGAAAAATCTAGTTCTTTTAGGTTATGTTACTAGAATCTCATCCTATTAACATTAAATAATAAACCGAATTTTTAACTATTAAAAACTAATTTATTATTCGAATTCTAATCTATGTAAACCACTTTAAATAGACTAGAATTATATGTGAGAATTACCAAGTTTTAACTATTAAAACTAAAACACATTATTTGGTCCAATTATTATTAAGGCCTTAATAATATTAATCTCAATAATGGATTGGGCTTTTGATCGAGCCATTACATACATAGAAATACACCCCTTATTTTCGATACTTATGATTAACTTTCGAGTAAATTCATGAAATTTATGGCTCGATGTTGATTGTACAGGTACTTTTTGGATTCTGGGTTAAAGAATGAAGGAACTCAGTGATTTTGGGCTAAAAGCGGAGAAAGGCGAGCATTTGGGGGTAAAAAGGTCATTTGGCAAGAAAAGATGAATTAGGCGGTTGAATTCTACGGCCTGGCCGCAGATTGAAACCGTCGTTTTCCTCCAGAAGCATCAGGTCAATTCTACGGCCAGAATTTAACCGCCGATCAATTCCAGAATATCACTTTTCCATTCTACGGTTTCGTGCTGCGGCCTGGCTGCAGATTGAAACCGCAGAATGCGTGCCACATCAGCAGCACCGAGATTTCAACCCTAGCTCATGGGACCACATATATATATCCCCTTTTTCTCCTTCCCTAATCCAATCCCCACCACTTCATGAAACCCTAGCTTCTCTCTAACCTCTCTAACCTTCATTTACTCCACACTTCCACCATTGATCACTTTCACCAACATTCTTCCACCTCATCTTGGAAATTTATTGAATAGAGAAGAAAAGATTCACCAAGGGCAAGGTAATCTCAAGCTCATTGAAGACCAAGAAGACTTGTGAAGGCATTTATGGGTTTTCTCTACAACTTTTCTCTTTTCATTTTCATTTTCATTTCCATTATGTGTAACTAAACCCTTTTTATTGGGGAATTGATGAGACAACTTATGTGATACTCCCATGTAATTGAACTAGTCATATATTTAGTATATCCTCTCTTGGTATATTTTAATTTCATTGCCTTGAAGTTGCCATTTTACTTTACTTGTTAATATTGGGGTTCAATTTGGCTTGTTGTAGAATGGTTCACATATGAAGGTTGTGGTTTAGGGTTTGAAGGGCATTCAACTTATTCTCCAATCTTTAGCATATATGAAATTGAATATGTGTGCATGCATGTGTTATTTGGTACAAGACCTTTAATTTGTTCTTAAGAATATTGTTTGGGCCAAGATTCATAGTAGGGCTAACTTGAGTCAAGGCCTGAAATTGCACATTAATGAGTTAAATCAATTTAAGAACAATCCTTGAGTAGGATGGATGTGTTTCATTGGACTAGTTCATTATATTAGGAAATTTTTTAGTTGTCGACTCAATTCCCCAATATCCACCATCATATATCACATCTTTCATTTACATTACTTGTTTTAGATTAATTTCACTTGGTTTAGTTGTTGAAACAAATTCCAAACCCGAAAATGAATTTTACTTTTCCGCACGTAGTATAGATTAGTGTACATAGTTTAGTTTTAGCCGAATATCCTCCCTTTGCCTGAGGAACGATCCTGCTTGCCATTATACAATTCATTCAATTTGTGTATTCCAAGTGTGGAATTTTGGTACTTGCAAAAGTCCGATCAGCTTTACTAATCTATTTAATTAAACTTTTTAATGAAAGATCAGTAATTAATGAGTATTACCAAGTTTTTACTCATAAAAACTAATCTCATTATTAATAGCCGATTTATGTGATTATTCAATTTTAATCATATTAAAAATAATAAACAACATATAAAATAAATGGGCTATTAATCATGTATGATATATATTATAAGAGGAAATAGGGGTATATAGCACTTTTTAAATTTTGAATTGTACAACTATCAAACTTTAATAACTCTTGTTTTAATAGCACAAAAAATGGAATTTGGACAAAAATACCCCTCAACTTCTTTTCTTTTCTCTTGTGTGTCCTTCACCTTCTTCTTCCTTTTTCCAAAACCTCCATTGATGAAGCTTCAATGGAGGTGCCACCACCAACCTGCGAGTTGACCGGCAAAACGTTCATCGAGTGCCAATAATTGTAACCGAAGGGTTCGTTTTCATTTTCGAGTTGTGTAGAGAGAGAAACGAAGCAAAACCCAAACCGTCGTGAATCTTCATCGTCCGATCTATGATGATCCATCGTGAATCTGACGAAATCAATGGCGCCAACGAACTCAGCATCGTTCAATCTTCCAGATCCAACTATTTCCAGAGTCAATCGGCGCCGTCGTCGGATCGTCACTGTCACCATTGATGGAGGTCGAACAGAATAAGTCCCGAACAAACTTGAATTAAGTCTTGAAACGTATGAATAAGTCTCGAAACCGCAGGAATAAGTCTCGAAAAATCATGAATAAGTCTCAAAATTGCAAATAAGTCTCGAATTTTCGAGAAAAAAATTAAAAGGAAAAGAGTAAGTGGGTGTATTTTGGTCTCATCACCTATTTTGGTGCTATTAAAACAACACTTATTAAAGTGGTGCTATTTGCACAAGCCCTCCCCCAAAAAGTGCTATTTAATTTTTGAACCCTATATTATAATGCAAGTGTAGGCACTTCTAATCTAATGGCATAAGTATGCATGACAATGCTTTAATCATCTCATAAATAAAACATACATGAGTTGACCGAGTATGATGAGCTATCTAACTTAAAAAAAAAAAATCTAATTACAAAAATTAATCCAAGGCATTCCTTGGTCTTCTAGTAATCCTTTTTTCTTCAAGTCCATATTTTGCATCTAATTGGCTTTTAACCAAGTCCAACTTGATTAACCCTAATATTTTTATGGTGATCTATCTCATGAATCATAAACTAAGACCTATATGTTACAATAACATTTATTGGAGGCCCAAGTTATTAAAAAAATATTTCGGCCCATTGATCGCGCTTTAAATGTTTACGTTTAGCGCCCCTTTTACCTTGTTTTTGTAACCATTTTTAAAGCATTTTATGGGTTTAATATTGTAAATAAGTCTTTTCAGGTAAAATAGGCATTTCAAGGGCATTTTTGTCCGAAGTGATGAAAAGAGAGCAAAATAGGCAGAAAACAGAAGAAGAGCAAGGCCGGCGAGTTCAAGCACTCTTCCCAGCGGGATATGTCTCGCCGCACGAAGCCGCGGGAAGGATCATCTTACAATCCGGCGAGTTCATGCTCCCTGTCCAGCGGGCAAAAAGCCGCCGCACGAAGCTGCCGTCATCTTTGGCGAGTTCATGCAGGAGTCATGGAGAGATAAGTCCTGCGGAACAAGTCCGCGAAGAAAGAAATGCAAGCCTAGCGGGTTCATGCCGCCGGCAAAAAGCCGCCGCACATACCCGCCGACGAATCTGATGAGCTGCAAGTTGATCGAAGCTCGCCCAAAGCCAATCAAAACTGCCCATTTTTCCACCTATTGTCCTTGGAAGGCCTTCTCTCTCATCCATGCACACTTGCATGTCATTAACTACTAAAAGAAGTCTCTCAACTGATATGCGGATACTTAGAGATATAAGTAGAATAGATAGAAAGAGATAGATATTAATTAGATATTTTTTTCTCTTAGAAAAGCAAGAGAGATAGTTGGTTTCTTGGCCATTTTCTAGGTAACCAAACACCATATTTTGGTTACTTAGTGTGATCACTTCAAGTTGCCATAGAAGGATTTGTTGCTTGGATTGCAAGGAGGATCATTCCCACTTCACAAGTTTATCAATCGGTGATGTTTCCTTTGTTTGTATATCTTTGTAATTTTAATACTATGTGTAACTAATTCCTCTTGTTAGGGGATTAGATGTAATTCTTGTATTTCCTTGCCATATAATCAATCATGTGATATAATCTTCTCAAGTTATGCATATGTCCTTTAATGCTTGTATGATTGGTGGTTGCAACCACCAATCCTCTTTAGTGTGCAATAACTTGATGAACTTGTATGCATAGGACCATTTATTGCATATTCCTATTGTAGCATCTATGTGTAGAGATTATTAACTTGTAATTCTCCACTAGCAATTGAGTAATTCTCCTTTAATCACTCTTCTACCATTAAGTTGTGATTAAAGTTGAGGATTAGTGCTTAATAATTAACATGAATAGATGCATGTTAGGAATTGGTGATTGAACTTAATGAATGATTGATTAGATATTAGGGTTATACTTGAATGAATCTATTCCCTTAACAACTTTTAATCATAATTTGAATCAAGTAGTTGAAATTGTTACTTAGCCAATTTAAATCTTAGAATAGTTAATGTGTTGATCATTAGTTAATTTAATCAACTTGTTTTAGCATAATTAGAAAATTGTAGAGTTAAGCTATTTTAAGAGTCTATACATTGCTAACCTAGTGGGAACGATACCCTTACTTGCTCACTACACTAGTTTAACGACTTGTGCACTTGCAATAGGGTCACCAGACTCGCGCGTCCCTCTAGTATAACCGAGATAGAATAGGTAATTTATAGTGACATTTGTAGAACCGGTTCGGACGCGTCAAAATCTATGGTGCCGCTGCCGGGGAAGCATGGCGTTTCTTTTTAGAACATTAGTTAATTGAACCTTTGCATAATCATAGTAAATTTCTGTTTTGAGCACTTAACCTTTTGGTAGTTTATTGTAGTGTACTTTCAGGTTTCTTGTCACGAATTGATGCACAGAAGACGATCTTTGGGAAGTCCGCTTGAACCTTTTGTTGAAAATATTGATCACATAGCGAGGCTACCAACGATGATAGATAATCCTAGAGGACTATCTGACCTTGAGGAAGGGTCAACCTCTTCTAGCAGTACATCCACCGGTTCAGAGCACAGACAGGATCAACGAATGATGAAGGAATTCTCATTGCCTACCGTTGGATCACATCCTTAAACTATATTGTTAGATGATGCCCAGAGGAATTACGAACTGAAAAACTTGCACTACAACACACTTCTGCACTTTAGTGGTAACATAAGCGAAGACTGCCTTCAATTCATGAAGGAATATTACAATGTGGTGACTACTTTTCCACTTAGGAATTTGACGGAGGATCACTTACGCATGCGATGTTTTTCATATTGTATGAGAGACGACGCCAAGAAGTGGCTCATGGCATTACCTGCAGGATCACTTACCACATGGAGCGGTGTTGAGCAGAAGTTTTTTGCCAAGTATTTTCCCTCATGGAAGAAGAAGGTGATACGAAGTATGATAGCTGATTTCCAGGAAAGGGAAGGGGATGCGTTTCATGAATCATGGGGTAGATTCAAGCTACTTTTAGCACAGTGCCCTCACCACGAGTATATTTTAGTATCATAAGTTCAATCCTTCTATGATGGATTGACTGGGCTCTCACAAGCGATTGTGGATAACGCATGTGGAGGAGCGATGCGAGAGAAGATGGCATAGTTTGTGTTTGATAAGTACGAGATGCTTGAATAGAATTCCCAACAGAGGAACACTCAAGGTAGTCGAGGAGGAGTGAGCATGGAAATGGCAAGTCAAATGAGTGATATGAGTAAGAACATTGAGACACTCATAAGTAGGTTTGGGAACCAACCTATAGTAGAGGATCAGGTTTTTGTTAAGGAAAATTGTGGGATGGACATGAATTCCATGGTTGAGCCAGTGCCACCCAGGAAGGAAGAATTACAAATGGTGTATCCGCCACGTCAATCAAGACAGTTGGATGATCCTTTCTTAAACACGTACAATCCGGGATGGGCGAGGCATCCTAACCTGAATTACGGGAACAACCACTGTTTGAATCCCCCGTTACCTCCACAGAACAACAACAACAACAACAACAACAACAATTGGTATCCACCTCAGGGACACCAACCAAGACCACAGCAGAGTACGCAACGGTGGAAGGTGAAGGAAAACTTACCTTGGTGCCAACAAGGCCAGAGAGACAATAAGTAAAGGCCCACTAATAAGTATTATGCCAACGATCCTAACCACACCAGGATTACTTCTATGGAAGGAGTAGTCAAGCCATTGGAAAGACAAATAGGGGAGTATGCTGAAGTAAGTCAACAGAAGGAGCCTAGGAAGCTCCCAAGTCAGTCTGAGCAAGCCAAGTCAGCCATGGTACTCAGAAGTTGTAAGGTACTTTCTAACCCATATCCACTTGAAATTTTTGATGTTCCTGTTAATGTTTCAGCAGACAGGGAAGTGCCTAGTAAGAATGATCTTGACACTCAAGTAGGTATAGGAATGAGCAGAGGTCTGGAGAAAGGTCACAAGGATACTTCGAGGATACACAAATCGCCTAATCCGTATGTGCCTCCAATTCCATTCCTAGGAAGGCTTCAGAAGTCAAAGTTAGACCAAGCTTTCAGGGAGATCTATGACATCCTATCAAAGGTGAATGTGAGCCTTCCTCTATTTGAGGTGATCGAGAAAATGCCCGCTTATGCCAAGTTCTTCAAGGAACTTAACTCAAAGGCAAGAAAGAAGGAGTTTCTGGAGAGAATAGTGATCTCCAAGGAAGCAAGTGCAGCCATGGAAACAGCATTGCCACCTAAGATGAAGGATCTTGGAAGTTTCATCATTACCATATCAGTTGGTGAAACTCGGAGAGAGAAGGCAATGTTGGACCTAGGAGCTTTGATCAACTTGATGCCTTATGCATTGTTTAAAGACTTAGGATTAGAGGGATTGAAGCCGACTACCATGGAGTTGATATTAGCCGACCGCTCAGTACGACATCCAATAGGAGTGGTCGAAGATGTGTTAGTCAGGGTGGGAGAATTGATCATCCCAGCTGACTTTGTTATTCTAGAGATGGAGACCGATTCATCTAAGGCAAGGGAGATGCCGATATTGCTAGAGCGACCATTTATGTCAACTGCCAAGGTAATCATCGATGTCCACAAGGGACGGCTCTCCATGATGGTTTTAGGTCAAACAGCAGAGTTTGAAGTGTTTGAAAGCATGAGGAACCCGTTGAAAGGTAGTGTTTGTTTTAACATCGCCAGTGCTGAACAAGATGATGAACCCCACTCTACCTTCGGAAGAGTACGTAGCACTCGCTCACGGCGAGGTGACTAATAAGACCCCACTCTTGAAGCATGACTCATCAAGTTACAAAGATACCATTGCTCAACTCAAGGAAGAAAATCGGGAGTTGGTGGAGAGGAACTTTGAACTTACTACTAAGCTTGATGAGGCTATAGAGGAAAATTATGCCCTCCAAGACAAAATTGAAGATGATTTTTCCTTAGTGAAGGATGAATTCGGAGAAAGGAATGAATCTTTGAGCAAGGAATTTGAAGGCAAGATGAAAATCATGGAGGAGGAAATACATTATAGGGACAAGTCCCTAGAAATCTTGAGAGTGAAGAGTAGGGAGACTCAAGTTGAGATTGCTATGCCAAAGATAGGCACTCCGGTCAAGTCTGAAGGGTTGGTGAAGCCGCCTTCAAGGAAGACAATACATGTATCACACGAGAAGTCCACCACTTTTGCTCCGAATCCAAAACCAAGGCAGAGGCCAAAAAGAAGGAACCGCATTCAACCTCCATAGTCTACATCGGGAGGTCCATTTACTACTTTCACTCCTATATGTCATTACTGCCATAGAATAGGCCACATTAGGCCTAATTGTCCAAACAAAAGATGGCAGGTTAGAAAATATGCCACCCCAATTCCCAAAGCCAATGTCAAGTCCATTTGGATCACAAAATCCAAGTTGGAGGGGCTTAGTGGGAAAGGACACCTATGGGTCAAAAAGAAAGAAAAGGGGTATGTTGTGATTGAACCACCCATTCTAAATGGGGCATGGAGAAGGTGAATGAATTGATGTTTGTTTAAGTGTGCATAGATTGTATATCAAAGACACACTTAACAACATAGAAGTCTTTTGCATTGTACATATTTGAGTTTTGAATAAATTGAATTGCTTTAATGTGTGATTGGGAAATTGAAAACCTAAATCAAGCTCTTGTGTACCCGACGAGTTTTGAAATTAAATCTTTAAAGGATAGGGTGGACAAAAGAAAGGTTTGGGGGTTTTAAAATCCTCATTATAGGTTAAGCACATTCATGTAGATTAATCAATGTAGGAAATATGTGTTGTATTTTGTGTGTTTGTTGTGCAATGTTATGTAAGTGATAGGAAATCAAGGAAAGAGAAGGAAAGAATTGAAAAATGAAGTTTTTTCACTTTGGTAGATTCATGCCGCTGGACATGTCTAGCTAGGCAGAGTGAACAAACCCGCAAAATTGCTTCTGAAGCACTAGGGAAGTTGGCGAGTTCATACGTTGGGATATGTCCAGCCGTCCAGAATGTTGGAACTCGTGGGAATTGAAGTCCAATTTCGACGAGTTTGTACAGCGGGATATGTCCAGCTGTCCAGAAGAGATGAACCCACGGCAACTCATGAAGGAATTCGGTGAGTTCCATCTCGGCCGGAATAAAGCCGCCATCCAGAATGTTGAAACTCGCCAGAAATGAGGAAAGAGTTTCCAGCGGTTTCGTGTCGCTGGAATGAAGCTGCCATTCACAAGAGGCAAACTCGCTAGGAAAAAGAAGAAGTGGCGGGCTCATGTGGCGGGAATAAACCCGCCGGAAACAAAGTCGCCACAATCCCAAGTGATCAAAACGCAGCGTTCTGAGTCAAAAATCAGGCTCGGCAGGTTTGTGCGGCAGGCATAAAGCCGCCCGATCCCATTTCCTATAAATAGGAGCTGTCATTTTCACGACAACTTTCCCATTTTTAAACTTTCCCCAATTTTCCAGCGTGAATCCACCAAACTTCTTCCCCAATCTTGCTCGAGTTCACTCGAAAACTCAAGGCAAAGGTAAGTCATCTCAATCTAATTTCTTTTAAACACAAAATCATGTAAAAATCATCTAGGATTGCCCTGGGTTGCGACAGTTAGGGTTCTTGAAAGTTTCTTGATTTTGATTGCACTATTTGAGATTGATTGTTGATAATTGTGTTAATTATGCATGCTAGGAGTAATTTCGACCACTATCCCCCATCTTTGCTTCAAAAATTGCAACTTTCTCATGTTAGGGTTTGGAATTTGGGTGAAAATTGTGTTACCAAATTGAATTCTATGCTATTTGATTCTTTTGATGTTTAATTGCTAGAGGTTAGCATAGGATTATGCATGTTAATGGAGTGAAAGGATGAATGCATGCCTTTGTTATTGATACATGAAGATTTGGAAGGAAATTGAGGAGATTTGGGATGTAATTGTGATTGAGTTATTGAAAGTGTTTGATTGAGGGAATTATGAAGTGTTGATAATGGGAATGTTGTGTATGCAAGTTGTATGCGTATATGTTGACGATATATTGTGTGCAATTTGTGTGAGGAATTTGCGATTGCAATTGTGTGTACAATTTGTGTGTGCACTCTTGAAAGACAAATTGATTGATGGTTGTTGATTTGATCCAAGTTGTGCGAAATTTCCCTTAAGTAGTAGTGAAATATACCTAGAGGGGGGGTGAATAGGTATGGGCTCCAAATTCTTCCAATTTAAAAATAATGCGGAATATATCAATGAAAATACACACTTGATTATATTTGACAAATTAATTGATTTCACTTATACAAGAGTTAATCAATTTACAAGATATGCAATCAATGAAAGATATGGAATATAAAGAAAAGTAAAAACAAAAATGAACACAAGTGTTTTAACGTGGTAAAACCTCAAAGAGGAAACATCCACGGGTTGATACCACAACCACCGGCAAAGCAATCCACTATGTGAAAAAGGACTTACACACTCAAGCTATCACTCATGATATCCGCTCAAGCTATCAACTCCTAATCTACCCTCGGGCTAGTGAATCACCAAGCCTACTTCCTATCCGAGATGTATCCTACACCTCTAGAACGCAACTTCCTATCCAAGACGCTCACGTCTCTAGGAAGATTTCTTGCTTGCCTATCCGGATCCTCCCGACCCTAGACAAGACTTCCTTGCTTGATTATCCGAGTCCTCCCGACTCTAATCAAGACTTCCTTGCTCTATCCACAAAGCTTCACTCACTTTGCTAGAGACTTCAACCTAATGCAAGGCTATGATCTAAAGTGATGCAAGTGATGCAAACACAAACAAATTAAGCTAGATGATCAATCAAGCAAAATGTACATGTTTAATGACAATCTAGAATATGCTTTAAATACACAATTACAAGATTATCTAGAAATCAAGACATGTAAATCAATAAGAACAAAGGTATGAATATTCAATATATCACACTAAAAACCTAGTTCTTAGATCATGAAATAAAACCTAGAAAATAATATGAGACACATCATATATAAATTTTCTAGAATCAATTTCAAACAAAATCAAGTTTAGCACATATATGTTCAAGTAAAGTCACAAAGCTAAAACTCAATTGACAAATGATCAAACACCCCTAGCATATGATCTAACATACTTCTCAACAAATTTCATCAATCAAATAGTAAGAATCAAGAGATGATCAAAGATGAAATTGAAAAAGAAGAAGTTGAACAATCAACCTTGACCTCGTACTGGAAATCAGGCTGCTGAGAAAAATGACGAAGTCAGCTCCCTCTAAAAATGCTTGGGGTTTGTAGCTCTTCTCAAGACCAACAATTTTGGCTTTTGAATCGATTGATTTCGAGTTCATATGAGAAAGTTATGATCAAAATAAGAAAAGTAAAATTGAAGAAATTTCTGCAGAATTTTGCTAAGTGTTCTTGAAAATCTTCAACAAGTGTGGAGGGAAGGAGAGGAGTTTAAAAAGAGGAGAGAGAAGGATTTCAGGGGCCAATCAACATGAGCCATGTCACCCTCCCGTGGGGGGTGCGTGAGGCTCATGGGGGCAGAGAGCCCCTCTGGCCGTGTGCCTCACGGCCTCCCTCACGGCGTGGGCAAGGTGGCTCACGGCCTCCCACACCTCTCTCGCGCACTCTCCGGTTCTTCAGCCATATCTTGGGAATCCGAACTCCGATTTTGAATCCATTTTTGGTTTACGAATTGTGACTCCCTCATGCATGACTATGACTACAAAACTTTGAAAAATGGTTGAGAAATCATCTTGGAAAATGACGATGAAGTCAACTCAACGAATGAGAACGAAAAGTAGCATAGTCACATTGTTTGGACTCGAAACCTTATGAATAAGTAACCGAATCGACCAGAACTCAATAAGGCATCAAATAAGAACATATTCAAGTCCAAATACAAAAATACGAAAACAAACAAACAAAATTTCACACAAGCATGCCATATCAAAGAGATAGTCACAAAGCATGCAATTCTACAATGTTTGTCAATACAAGATCAATGCAGGAGCATACTATGAAGTGTGTGAATGTGTTATAACAAATGTTTGAACCATGATGCAGGGACACACATGTATGAATTGTGTGTGTGTGCGCTAACGCCTTGTAAGAGGATGGAAGTCAAGATATACCTTTGACGCTTTTCACCTCTTGAAGACAACTTTTGCACTAGACATTGCTCTTCATCTTTTAAGCTTCCTTTCTTCAAAGAACATCTTAAGCAATAACTAATACAAACATAGAGCGTTTTGCAATGGAATCAAGCCAATACAAATCATAAACCTTACATTGTGTTTGCACAACTTAGGGACAATGTACACATATGTGTGAGATGAGTTGATGCAATTTGTGTATGCAATTGCAAGCGATGGAATGTTTAAGGATGATGCTTAAGTGTGGAATATTTGTGAATGCAATTGGCACCTATTTCCACTTGAACTTGATTGAATCGATTGCTCACTTAAGGGATTGCTTTGAGATTGGCACAAGCACATAGGCACATATATTACACATAGTTATAGAATATTTTTAGATAAAATGTAGCTCTAAATGTTGTCACTAACCCGAGCGCTAATTTGTTTGGAGTATTTGTTGTGTTTCCTTTGCTCTAACAACAGATGGCACCAAAGAGGAAAGCTCCCGCACTCGAGAAGGGTGATTCGTCCCGAAAGGGAAAGGAAAAGTTCGCATGCCTAGAGAGGACAGCGGAGGAAATATTTAGGGAGAGACTTTAGGGCACCACTAGGCGACCTATTATCATCGAGAGGGACGTGAGCTTCGATGAATTGGGGGAAATGGCGATCTTTGACGAGATTCACCGAAGGAAGTGGGAAGCTTATGTCTCATATCCAAAGAGGGCCAATCGAAGGATCGTTCAAGAGTTCTATGCTGCAATAGATCCGGACGAGTTCGAGAATGGAGCTTCGGTAGTGATCCGAAGAAAGACGATTTCCATGACAACGAAACAGATAAATGAGTACCCCCACACTCAGAGCTACCCTCAGTGGGAGGACGGGTATGCGCCCAATGCCCTCTTCGAGCATTATGACAAACAGTTCGGTATCACACTCACCGGGATAGAGGACATTCCCTAGGAAGGCACGGATCGCAAGGTCCATCAGAGGGAGCTCGGGTTCGAGGAGCACTTTTGGAGTATCTACTTCAGTTATTCCTTAGTGCCCAGCAACCACCGGACAAGCTTGAAGAGCCACATTGCCATCATGCTCTACCAAATGAAGCACATGTTGGAGTTTGATGTGGGGCATACCATTGTGAGACGGATTGCAGAGTCCGGAAGGAGATCGTGTTAGGATTATGCTCAATAGCAAGAGTGTAATATTGTAATTGACAATCTTATCATATCTATAAAGTGATTTCTGATTTAAACAAATCTTATAGCATTTATATATTGAATATTATAATCGTCAAAAGTAAATAATCATAAGGTTAAAAGACTATGAGAAAAGAAGAATTGTTCGTACATCTGGATATGTATGAGGTAGACACAATTCTTTAGTTAGTCTTGAATAATGTTCACAACTTAAGTTAAAGGTTGGGCACCTTTATCTTGTTAAAGTTGTAGATTCTTTTACTGGCATTTGAGTGGGATCAAATGTGTTATGATGAGTCTAAAATCATCAAAGTGGCTTTGAGTAAAAGATCTAGTGCACTAGGTGCATTGAACTGGATCACAATGAAATACTTTATCTAGAACCGTCAGTAGATAAAAGTCTTTTCATTATCAGGACAATCGGAGAGTCTATCTTAATCCTGAGATAAATGATGGACTTATGGTTGCAAGTGTTATCATTTGAGTTATCAATGAGTATGATTATATAGCATAGTCTATCCTCAATAGTTTGGTGGTATTCATTTGTTAATTGATAGAGGACTTCATTTATAGATACGGACATCGTGGCTCCATTTATTAAATGAGAGTAGAATATCATCATATGGATGTTTTGAGGTATTGGATATTAAATCTTAACGTTAAGTTTTCAATAGTGTCTATTGAAACATGGCTTCTGGACAAGTCAAAATATCCAAGTTCAAAATGTGGTCATATGAGGAAATATGGTAATTTGAAGAGCTATAGGCGGTCTATGAGCTCTTGGCGATTACTGATATTCTTCACGAGGATACACCATCTCCAATAAGATTGTCTATGGTACGAATGAGAAACATTTACTTATTCTATCTTTATTTAAGAGTGCAATTTTAGTTCTTTAGTGGAATGAACTAAAATTAATAGATCGGACCTAAGTGAATCATTAGTTGATTGTGATTAGGTTATGTCTATTGAAGCTTATATTTAGATAGCCTGCTAAGATCCCCAATCCACACGGACTTGCATGGATCACTTGATATTGTTAGGATTATGCTCAATAGCAAGAGTATAATAGTGTTTTTGACAATCTATTCATATTAATAATGTGATTTATGGTTTAACAAATCTTATAACATTTATAGTTTAATTATTATAATTGTCAAAAGTAAATAATCATAAGGTCAAAAGACTATGAGAAAAGAAGAATTGTTCGTACATCTGGATATGTATGAGGTAGACACAATTCTTTAGTTAGTCTTAAATAATGTTCACAACTTAAGTTAAAGGTTGGGCACCTTTATCTTGTTAAAGTTGTAGATTCTTTTACTGGCATTTGAGTGGGATCAAATGTGTTATGATGAGTCTAAAATCATCAAAGTGGCTTTGAGTAAAAGATCTAGTGCACTAGGTGCATTGAACTGGATCACAATGAAATACTTTATCTAGAACCGTCAGTAGATAAAAGTCTTTTCATTATCAAGACAATCGGAGAGTCTATCTTAATCCTGAGATAAATGATGGACTTATGGTTGCAAGTGTTATCATTTGAGTTATCAATGAGTACGATTATATAGCATAGTCTATCCTCGATAGTTTGGTGGTATTCATTTGTTAATCGATAGAGGACTTCATTTATAGATATGGACATCGTGGCTCCATTTATTTAATGAGAGTAGAATATCATCATATGGATGTTTTGAGGTATTGGATATTAAATCTTAACGTTAAGTTTTCAATAGTGTCTATTGAAACATGGCTTCTGGACAAGTCAAAATATCCAAGTTCAAAATGTGGTCATATGAGGAAATATGGTAACTTGAAGAGCTATAGGCGGTCTATGAGCTCTTGGCGATTACTGATATTCTTCACGAGGATACACCATCTCTTATAAGATTGTCTAGGGTATGAATGAGAATCATTTACTTATTCCATCTTTATTTAAGAGTGCAATTTTAGTTCTTTAGTGGAATGAACTAAAATTAATAGATTGAACCTAAGTGAATCATTTGTTGATTGTGATTGGGTTGTGTCTATTGGAGCTTAAATTTAGATAGGCCCGCCAAGATCCCCAATCCACACGGACTTGCATGGATCACTTGATATATTCTACCGGACCAATTTATGGGTCCATCTAGAATTGTGTTTAATATATTAAGAATATAATTTGCACATTATTTATTTAATGGGCTGATCAATTATATTAATATATTAATGAAAGGCATGTGGGCTTGTTTCTTTTAGTAAGAATGGGTCTGGTTCACATGTGGGCCTTTTATTAAGGTCCAATGGATTTAATAAAATAGAAAAACAATATATAGATATATTAATATATATGGCACATGGCCGAGATATATATATGATATTATATTGTTTTATTTTTATTATTTGATTAAATGGAAATTAATTAATTGATTAATTAATTATTTAATTAAAACTCAAAATCTTTTTCTGACTAGGAAATATGTTTCTTAGTAGTATACTATTGTGGTAGTATAAATAAAATAAAAGACTTTATTTGGTAAGTAGATAAATAAGGGATTTATTTATCTAGTCAAATAAGGAAGTCTTTTATATAGTCACAAATACACTAAAGAGTTGGATTAGGGTTTGGAATTCTAAAGAAATCTACCTAGGGTCAGGATTTAAGTCAAAAGACACAAATCCTATATGGTAAAGGATTTTGGCCACAATATATAGATATATGTTATATATATATATATATATATATATATATATATTTTATAAAGTATATATATTTCGGGTGCGCAATAAATATATATATATGATAAGGCATGCAGGATTAAATTTCGAAATATATATATATATTTATTAAGGCGTGCAAGTTTAAGTGCACTTTAATAGGTGTGCAGTTTTTATGAATACATATTTTTTTAAAGGTTGATTTCGGTTTTCATAAATAGTAATATATATTATTATTTCGGTTTGCATATAAATATACATATATTATTTCAAGCAATATGAAATGGTGCGGCCACTAAACATATATATATATTCTTTGTATATTTTCAAGAACCCTAGGTCTTTGGTTTGAGAGTTTTTTCTTTTGCTTGAGAAAAATAGAATCCAACTCTTAGACTAGTGTGAGAATTCGGCCAAGAGGAAAAGAGAGAAAAGTTTGTTCTTATTTCGATAGTGCACTAGTAACTTTTATATCAAAAGGTTTTGTGCACAATTTCGAATAAGGTTCACGCGAGTATCGATCTAACGATTGTGAATTCAAAAGTGACCGGAACATTCTTTGTAGCCTCTTGGAATTTGTTGTGACTAACGAAAAAGAAAAAGTTTTGTTAATCCATCCTCAGGTACACAATTCAAAGAGAAGGGAGACCACGCTCCTAGGTGATTCACGTTCGTGATTGGATTGGAAGATCTTGCGGATTACCATCGACGCAATGTCAATCGGATCACGCGACAAAGGTATGATATCTTTAGTATTATATGTTAATTAATTAGAGGGTTAAGGTTCAAATTATGGAAAAATTTTAAACTATACTAAACCTCTTTTTAGTCTCGCTTCCGCTGCGTGTACTACGGTATTTTTCCCTACAGATATATTCTACCGGACCGATTTATGGGTCCATCTAGAATTGTATTTAATATATTAAGAATATAATTTGCACATTATTTATTTAATGGGCTGATCAATTATATTAATATATTAATGAAAGGCATGTGGGCTTGTTTCTTTTAGTAAGAATGTGTCTAGTTCACATGAGGACCTTTTATTAAGGTCCAATAGATTTAATAAAATAGAAAAACAATATATAGATATATTAATATATATGGCAAATGGCCGAGATATATACAATATTATATTGTTTTATTTTTATTAATTGATTAAATGGAAATTAATTGATTGATTGATTGATTATTTAATTAAAAATCAAAATCTTTTTATGACTAGGAAATATGTTTCTTAGTAGTATACTATTGTTGTAGTATAATTAAAATAAAAGACTTTATTTGGTAAGTAGATAAATAAGGGATTTATTTATCTAGTCAAATAAGGAAGTCTTTTATATAGTCACAAATACACTAAAGAGTTGGATTAGGGTTTGGAATTCTAAGGAAGTCTACCTAGGGTTAGGATTTAAGTCAAAAGACAAATCCTACATGGTAAAGGATTTCGGCCACAATATATGAGATATATATATGGCAATTGGCCGGACATATATATTGACTTATATAGAAATATATTTGGCATGCAGTACCGAAATATAGATATTGATATAGAGCATGCAGAATTATATATATATATATATATATATATATATATATATATATTAAGAGGCGTGCAGGATTGATGCAAAAGAATATATATATGGCAACTGCAGCAGAGATATAAAGAATATATAAATATATATATATATATGGCAAGTGTTTCGCACTTTCGCGTATAACAATATATATATTTTTTTTGATGGAAAAGCCAAAGGCTTACAGGTTATAACAGCTGGAAACCAAGTTCCAGGGTTTACAATCAACTGGGACTCCACAGAAATAAACTCACAAGCACCGCCCAGACGAGAGTCGAGTCCCACTACCGGGAGAAAAACCACACACAGGATGGATCACAACAAGGAAACCCACATCTGCACAAACACAAAACCAAAACAAACGGACAAATTCCGATCTGAAGGAGGGACACCCAGGCCACCGGAGGAGACCCACCAGGACGCTGCCGGCAAAGAGCGGCGACGCCGGAGATGCTGATCGAGACCCCGCGCCACCTGCCAGCGAAACCCCCACCAAGATCCATTGTCCTCCGCCGAAAAACAAGAAAAACAAGAAAACCCAAACAACCTCAAAACAGAGGACTAAAGCAACCGACTGAACGGAGCAACGACCGGAAGGGAAAGGCCCACGGCTGCCGGCAAGCGTCCGGCGGAGAGGTATCGGACGTACACACGCCGACAAAACGCAGCAACCGCCGAAATAATTAACGCTCTAGATCTGGCCGGACTTCATAGATCGGGCCGATCTAACAGCTGCCGGAGTCGGCCAGAAAAAGGCCCACTCGGTGGCAAGAGAGGGACGGCCGGCCGAGCTCCAGGGCCGTCATAGCAGCCGGAAGAGACCCCTACCCGGATCGCGTCGGCCCAGCTTGAGGGAGAAAGAACGCCCGGAGGAGCGCCATCGTCAGCCGACCCCCGCTGCCACAGCTAGAGGCCGGCGACGGAAACTGAGGCGGCTAGGGTTTGAAGGTGTGAGAGAAACTGAAGAGAGATATTTGTAGAGAGAGAAGGTTTTTTACTGCGTATAACAATATATATATATATATATATATATTATTTCGGGCACTAGAATATATATAGTGGTGGCAAGAATTCGGTCACTTAATATATTATAGGAAGGATTGAATTTGGCTAAACCCTACTTCTTCTAGAGAGAGTTATTCTTTTCTTTAGCTTGAAAAATAGAATCCAACTCTTAGACTAGTGTGATTTTCGGCCAAGAGGAATAGAGAGAAAAGTTTGTTCTTATTTCGATAGTGCACTAGTTACTTTACATCAAAAGGTTTTGTGCACAATTTCGAATAAGGTTCACGCGAGTTTCGATCTAAAGATTGTGAATTCAAAAGTGACCGGAATATTCTTTGTTGTCTCTTGGAACTTGTTGTGACTAACGAAAAAGAAAAAGTTTTGTTAATCCATCCTCAGGTACACAATTCAAAGAGAAGGGAGACCACGCTCCTAGGTGATTTACGTTCGTGATTGGATTGGAAGATCTTGCGGATTACCATCGACGCAATGTCAATTGGATCACGCGACAAGAGGTATGTTACTTTTTGATACGTATGTTTAATTAATTAAAGGGTTAAGGTTCAAATATGGAAAAATTTTAAACTGTACTAAAACCCCTTTTTAGTCTCGCTTCCGCTGCGTGATCGTATTTTTCCCTAACAATTGGTATCAGAGCCTGGTTGTACCCTTTAATTAATTAACATATATATACGTGAATCTATTTCTTTTTATTGTGATTATGCATGTTTAGAAAGAGATGGCACTCTAGGTATTCTCATATATAATTACATTGGAATGTATGGATTTATATATGTTATATGTTGTTATAAAGTGAATTGTTATTGCTCAATTTTGATCTTAGAATTTCAATGTATTTTTGTTTCGGAATTGTAACAAGAAGGGTGGCCTATTATTGTCACAATTTCCTTCTTGGTAGTTGCTAAGTTTTTTTTTATTGTATTAAAATTAAGTGCAGTTTTTTATGTATTAAAATATACTGCAGTATTTTTTATTTTATTAGTGCAGTTTTTTATTGTATTAAAATACTGCAGTGTTTTTAAAAAAAAAAAAAAAAACTGCAGTATTTTATTGTTTAAATAATGTTGTAATATGTTCAAGCATTGAAGATTCAAAGACTTGAAGAATTGGAAGCAACTGGAACAAGTTTGGGACCATGCGCACCATAGCAACATGCATGCGTGCAAGATTGCACGCAGCTGTGCATGTTGGACTGTGGGCTGCGCACGGCAGCCCTTGTTGGGGTTGTGGAGTGCGCACGCCCATAGGGGCAGCCGTGGGATGCACAAGTGATCGGTGGCCGCTTGAAGACTTGTTCACCAAGAAAGGAGTTTTTTGTATTCCAAACAAATGTAATTTACTTGTTTTTCTATGATGGATCAAAATTGTGGCTATTTATTTTTGTAATTATTACAATATTTGTTATTGTATGATAACATGTCATATAGAATAGGAGTACCACTCATATATCTCTTTTGGTATGAACATGCATTGAATGATTTAGGTATCTAAATTGGCATCTAGATAACTTGGTAAATCATTCTATGGGATTTAATCACACGCCTTAAATAATTGAGTGGGAGAAGGTGTTTTGCAACACCTATGGCCTCCAAGGTTAGTTGAGCTTTATTATTTATTGGTAATCCCCCCAAGGGGCGTCCATGAATGGAATTTAGCAACATACTTCCTTACAAGGATAGACTAGACAATTGACTCAAATGAGATCTACTCCCCAAGGAGGGATTTTCGTGAGAGAAAATATTGAGGGTCGATATCTTGGTAACACACTCAATGTAATTTTATTGATATCCTCCCAAGAGTTCTTGTCAGTAAAATTGCAAGGCTGAAATTGAAAACGCTGGTTGTTATGTTAACAATTAGGTGGGACCTAGTCTAACTAGTAAATGGTGTGAACTCCCAAAGGAGGCGTAACATTTATGGGTGTTAGATCACCGTTGAATTTTTATGATTGAGTTATTTATTTAAATCAAGATAAATATTCGAAAGTGCTTTATCATGATTATTTACTCATATATATTTTTGTTTTATTTAGAAATCATGATCCCATCACTTATAAACATCCTGAAAGATAACACTTTAACTGGAAATAATTATGTCACATGGAAAAGGAAAATTGGGTTGTTGCTGCAAAGTGAAAAACATAAGTTTGTTCTGACTACTCCTAAACCACTTGTTCCTAATAATGAATCTAGTATGATGCAAAGAGACGAGTATGAGCAGTGGAAGACCTCGAATGATGGCCAAATGGCTACCATCTCTGACGTGTTGCAACAGCAGCATCAAGGAATGGGGTCTGCTGCTGATCTGATGATGTCTCTAGAAGAGATTCATATGGTTGGTAAAGTTGCTACTGTTAAGACCCGTCAGAAGGTCAAGCGATAACAGAAGAAAAAGCAACTTGGGCCTACCAAGAAGGACACTAAGAAAGTAACCAAGATCAAAAGAAAGTGCTTCTTTTGTGGTGAAAAGAGACATTGGAAAAGTAATTGCCCAAAGTCTCAGAATAAGAAGGAACAAGGTAATGTGAATTATCTTGAAACATGTTTACTGGTAGATTCTACAGATTCTTGGATTGTAGACACAGTAGCCAATAATCATGTTTGTTATTCCTTATGGGGGTTTCAAGAAAGGAGAAGACTGAATAAGAATGAAATCAACTTGCGTTTAGGCAACGGAGCGTTGGTGTCTGCTAATGTAGTGGGAGATATTAGAGTTAATCTAGATTCTAGTAGGAATTTAGATTTGATAGACATTTAATATGTACCTCAATTCAAGAGAAATTTAATTTCAGTTTCTTGTTTAAATAAATTTGACTATTCAGTTACTTTTAATAAATTTTTTGTTATTAGTAAAGATGACAAATTTGTTTGCAAAGGTACATTGGAAAATGGTCTATTCTATTTACATAGAAATATCTCTCACTTGTTAGACACAGAATTAACGCAACCTAACCATAAAAGAGTAAAAAATTATCATAAGATGAAACCTACCTATGCCATTTGCACCTAGGTCGTATTAACCTTAATAGGATTAAAAGATTGGTTAGTGATGGACCTTTAAGTGACTTAAAGGTTGATGATCTACCAACTTGTGAATCCTATTTGTAAGGTAAAATGACCAACAGGTCGTTCAGGACCAAAGGCACAAGAGCCACTGAATGTTTGGGATGAATGCATACTGATGTATGTGGTCCTATGAGCATTCAAGCTAGAGATGGATATGGGTACTTCATCACTTTCACAGATGATTACTCGAGATTTGGCTATGTATATCTCATGAGACATAAGTCTGATGCTTTTGACATGTTCAAAGCATTTAAAGCTGAAGTGGAAAATCAGCTAGATAAACATATAAAAATCTTAAGATCTGATCGTGGTGGAGAATATCTATCCGGTGAGTTTCAGCAATATCTTGTTGATAATGGAATTATTTCTCAGTTTTCTACACCAGGTACACCTCAACAGAATGGGGTGGCAGAAAGGAGAAATAGAACTCTTTTGAATATGGTTAGGTTTATGTTGAGTTATTCAACACTTCATATTTCTTTTTGGGGATATGCTTTACAAACTGCAATATACATTCTAAACGATGTACCATCTAAGTCGGTTCCTCAAACACCACATGAGTTGTGGACTGGGCAAAAGCCTAGTTTACAACTTAAGGATATTTGGTTGTCCTGCGCATGTGTTAAAAGGAAAGACAGAAAAGATGGAGTCCCATTCGGAAACATGCATATTTGTAGGGTATCCAAAAGAAACTAAAGGATATTATTTCTATAGTCCTTCAGATCTTAAAGTATTTGTTTCGACAAATGCTAAATTTCTGGAAAAGGACTATATGAATGATTTTGTACCTAGAAGTAGAATTGTCCTGAATGAGATGTCAGGAGATACAATTCCACAAGAGGTTACACAACCTAGCCCAATTGCAAGTTCCGCACCATCACAAAATCAACAGCCTACCATTCCTCGTCGTAGTGGGAGGGTCAGTGGAAAACCTGAGAGATACATCGGTCTGGGAGAATCAATGGAGAATCTCCCGGATGACGATGATCCCTACAAGTATAGAGAAGCAATGGAGGATGTTGATTGTCGTCATTGGCAAAAGGCAATGCAAGTTGCAAAAATCCAAATATGGATTAAAGTAAGCATCCTAATCCTGGAACATAAGGTTCGATCAAGTTGTGACAAACCTTGTGTATGTAAAAGGATTAATGGCGACAAGTTGGTTTTCCTAAATTCTTTATGTTGATGATAAACTACTCATCGGAAACGATGTAGGTGTATTGACATCAGTAAAAGAATGATTAGCAAACAATTTGATATGAAGGACTTATGAGAAGCAAGTTATATTCTTGGTATCCAAGTAATAAGGGATAGAAAGAATAGAACGATTGCACTATCCCAAGCTTCATATATAGATAAAATCTTGTCTAGATTTTCCATGCAAGATTCCAAGAAAGGTATGTTACTTTTCAGAAATGGAATCGAACTTTCTAAGGAACAAGTTCCTAAGAATGAGCATGAAGAGCAATTCATGAGTAGGATTCCAAATGCCTCGGCAGTTGGAAGTCTCATGTATGCAATGCTCTACACTAGACCAGATATTTGTTTTGCTGTGGGCATAGTTAGCAGGTTTCAATCGAAACCTGGTCCTGATCACTGGATGACAGTCAAGCATATTTTCAAGTATCTTAGGAGAACGAGAGATAATATGCTTGTATACTCAGGAGGGGATTTGATTCCCGTTGGGTATACAGATTCTGATTTCCAGTCAGATTCTGACTACCAGAAAATCCACATCAGGATCTGTGTTTACTATTGGAAGAGGAACGGTCATATGGAGGAGTATCAAGCAATCTTGTATTGCTGATTCCACCATGGAAGCTAAGTATGTTGCTGCATGCGAAGCTGCCACTGAGGCTGTTTGGCTCTGCCAATTCCTGATTGACTTGGAAGTGGTTCCTAGTGTGAATAAGCAGATCACTGTCTACTGTGATAACAGTGGAGCAGTGGCTAATTCGAGAGAACCAAGAAGTCATAAGAGAGGAAAACACATTGAAAGGAAGTATCATCTTCTTAGGGAGATTGTGCATAGGGGTGACGTGACGATTACCAAAATCGTGTCAGCAGAAAATCTAGCGGATCCCTTCACAAAGGCTCTACCACAGAAGAGTTTTGATGGGCACCTAGAGAACATGCGAATGAGAGATATGACACATTTGCTATAGCGCAAGTGGGAGATTGTTAGGATTATGCTCAATAGCAAGAGTGTAATATTGTAATTGACAATCTTATCATATCTATAAAGTGATTTCTTATTTAAACAAATCTTATAACATTTATATATTGAATATTATAATTGTCAAAAGTAAATAATCATAAGGTCAAAAGACTATGAGAAAAGAAGAATTGTTCGTACATCTGGATATGTTTGAGGTAGACACAATTCTTTAGTTAGTCTTGAATAATGTTCACAACTTAAGTTAAAGGTTGGGCACCTTTATCTTGTTAAAGTTGTAGATTCTTTTACTGGCATTTGAGTGGGATCAAATGTGTTATGATGAGTCTAAAATCATCAAAGTGGCTTTGAGTAAAAGATCTAGTGCACTAGGTGCATTGAACTGGATCACAATGAAATACTTTATCTAGAACCGTCAGTAGATAAAAGTCTTTTCATTATCAGGACAATCAAAGAGTCTATCTTAATCCTGAGATAAATGATGGACTTATGGTTGCAAGTGTTATCATTTGAGTTATCAATGAGTACGATTATATAGCATAGTCTATCCTCGATAGTTTGGTGGTATTCATTTGTTAATTGATAGAGGACTTCATTTATAGATATGGACATCGTGGCTCCATTTATTAAATGAGAGTAGAATATCATCATATGGATGTTTTGAGGTATTGGATATTAAATCTTAACGTTAAGTTTTCAATAGTGTCTATTGAAACATGGCTTCTGGACAAGTCAAAATATCCAAGTTCAAAATGTGGTCATATGAGGAAATATGGTAACTTGAAGAGCTATAGGCGGTCTATGAGCTCTTGGCGATTACTGATATTCTTCACGAGGATACACCATCTCCAATAAGATTGTCTAGGGTACGAATGAGAAACATTTACTTATTCTATCTTTATTTAAGAGTGCAATTTTAGTTCTTTAGTGGAATGAACTAAAATTAATAGATCGGACCTAAGGTAATCATTAGTTGATTGTGATTAGGTTATGTCTATTGAAGCTTAAATTTAGATAGCCCGCCAAGATCCCCAATCCACACGGACTTGCATGGATCACTTGATATATTCTACCGGACCGATTTATGGGTCCATCTAGAATTGTATTTAATATATTAAGAATATAATTTGCACATTATTTATTTAATGGGTTGATCAATTATATTAATATATTAATGAAAGGCATGTGGGCTTGTTTCTTTTAGTAAGAATGGGTCTAGTTCATATGTGGACCTTTTATTAAGCTCCAATGGATTTAATAAAATAGAAAAACAATATATAGATATATTAAAATATATGGCAAATGGCCGAGATATATACAATATTATATTGTTTTATTTTTATTAATTGATTAAATGGAAATTAATTGATTGATTGATTAATTATTTAATTAAAAATCAAAATCTTTTTATGACTAGGAAATATGTTTCTTAGTAGTATACTATTGTTGTAGTATAATTAAAATAAAAGACTTTATTTGGTAAGTAGATAAATAAGGGATTTATTTATCTAGTCAAATAAGAAAGTCTTTTATATAGTTACAAATACACTAAAGAATTGGATTAGGGTTTGAAATTCTAAGGAAGTCTACCTAGGGTTAGGATTTAAGTCAAAAGACAAATCCTACATGGTAAAGGATTTCGGCCACAATATATGAGATATATATATATGGCAATTTGCTGGATATATATATTGACTTATATAGATATATATTTGGCATGCAGTACCGAAATATAGATATTGATATAGAGCATGCAGAATTATATATATATATATATATATATATATATATTAAGAGGCGTGCAGGATTGATGCAAAAGAATATATATATATGGCAAGTGCAGCAGAGATATAAAGAATATATAAATATACATATATATGGCAAGTGTTTCGCGTATAACAATATATATATATATATTATTTCGGGCACTAGAATATATATAGTGGTAGCAAGAATTCGGTCACTTAATATATTATAGGAAGGATTGAATTTGGCTAAACCCTACTTCTTCTAGAGAGAGTTATTCTTTTCTTTAGCTTGAAAAATAGAATCCAACTCTTAGACTAGTGTGATTTTCGGCCAAGAGGAATAGAGAGAAAAGTTTGTTCTTATTTCGATAGTGCACTAGTTACTTTACATCAAAAGGTTTTGTGCACAATTTCGAATAAGGTTCACGCGAGTTTCGATCTAAAGATTGTGAATTCAAAAGTGACCGGAATATTCTTTGTTGTCTCTTGGAACTTGTTGTGACTAACGAAAAAGAAAAAGTTTTGTTAATCCATCCTCAGGTACACAATTCAAAGAGAAGGGAGACCACGCTCCTAGGTGATTCACGTTCGTGATTGGATTGGAAGATCTTGCGGATTACCATCGACGCAATGTCAATCGGATCACGCGACAAGAGGTATGTTACTTTTTGATACGTATGTTTAATTAATTAAAGGGTTAAGGTTCAAATATGGAAAAATTTTAAACTGTACTAAAACCCCTTTTTAGTCTCGCTTCCGCTACATGACCGTATTTTTCCCTAACAGATCGAACCTAAGCCTCGTTTTTCCTTGCTTGATCACCCATTTTGCACGGGAGGCAGGCCTTCGAGTAGACTTGCCATCAGAGGGAATTCTGACACCCTTGGGGACCTTAGGCAGAAGGGCCTACAATGAGGCGGCCGAAAGAAAGCCAGGTATAGAAAGGCTTCTCAGTATACGTGAGCAGAGAGAGTAGAGGTTGGCCCAGCGTAGGTCAATCATGAGGAGAGAATAGGAGAGATTGGATGCCCAGGCTCGAGAGGAGTCTAATGTGGGAATTGATGATGTTGAGTCTGAGGAGACAGAGTCTAAGAGAGAGGTTGATGCACCAGAGTGGGCAAGAGGTATGATGCAGTCCCACAAGGACTTGATGGAGTCCAATGCCACCCTAACACGGACTGTTCGCCACCTTGCAAGGCAGGTGAGAGGGTTGACTGGAGCAGTCACGCAACTAGTGGGCTACTAGATGGATGAGCTGAGCGATCACTCGAGTGATCGAGATGAGGAGTGCCGTTAGAAGCGCAGGCACGATGAGCCACCTGCCCTAGTAGAGATACCAGCTGTTCTGACCATTCCAGAGACGGGTATACATAACCCTTTTACTTTTGTTGATATTGATGATTTATTTTTCAGTCCAATGGCTCCGTCAGACCTATATCAACAAAATTTCAACTTCATGGACTTACTATGTGAGCAACAGCAGATCTTAGAGCAGGTGATAGGGAAACCGGAGTTAGAGAGGAGTATACCGGACCAGCAGAGAGGGATATACCTGGAGGCGATGCAAGGACTGTATCCGGAGGGGATGGAGGATCGGATACCATTCCAGGAGCAGGCACCTGAGTATGTGGAGCATGTGGCGTATGTGGAGTCGCATGTGGTGAGCATTGAGTTTCTTCCGGATGGATACGAAGAGACTAATACTCATCCGGTGGAGTACATTGTGGAGGAGCCCGATTCCCCGAGGCACATAGTTCTGTACGTAGGACCACCACCTCCTCTTGAGCCTATTTTTCAGTACTACGTTAGAGGAGTTCAGTTCACCCCATTAGACCTCAGCGATAGCACCAGTTACACCAGTGACGATAACATTTCTATGTAGGCAGATTGGTACGCCGCATGGATTTTTTGTGGGCGGAGCATTATTCCGCATTTTTGTATACCCAGTACTTTACTTTTGGGTTATAGTTACAGTATTTTTAGTTTCATTATTTTATATATTGCATACTTGCATAGATTTTCATAGTTAGTAACATGTTTAGATCTAAGGGTGGAAATTTTTGTATGATTGATTGATAGTGATTAGGATATTTTGAAGTAATGTGCATGGATAGGATATCATGTGTTGTACATATAGGTTCCTTTTGCATGAGATTGGAAAGTTGTTTGTTGGCCAAACAACCAAACCGTCAAACTCTTTTATTGTTTTCCGTGTGCGAACATTGGGGACAATGTCGAGTTTAGGTTTGGGGGTGTAGGCACATTAACACTTTGCCAATCCTTCACATGATTGTACATATTGTATATAGTGTCTTCTTGTATATATTGTTCTTTAGTTGAAGTGTGTAAAAATTTTAAATTTTTTTAAAAAAAAACACCTTCCGATTGAGCCAAGGGAACATATGTGTTTAAATAAGATGCTAAGAGTATGTGTTGAATAAGGAATTGTGCATGCATTGATCACTAAATTGTAGCTATCACAATGGCATTTTGAGATGACATTGCACATGGTGTAATAGTCCCTTTCTCTTTTGCCTAGTGAATAGAACTGAGCGCAAAATTGCATTAACCAATAGTGGAGACTACCCGTAAGGAACAGAGCCTAAATTTTCACCTTATGAGGTTAAACACCTTTCCATGTAATTCATGATCTCTTTTGCATAATTGGATGCCATGAACAATAAATTGTGGACTGCTTGTTAGACTTGTATTCCCTCGTTAGACGGACTTTTGGAAATGATTCTAAGCATGTGTGCTTAGCTACTAAATTACCAAACACTGTCCATGTTGTGATATGTGCTCCAATTACCAACTTTGAGGCCAAACACAAACCTTTATTTCCATCACACCCAAAATTCCTTTTATATCACTTGGAATGATGTTGTGTTTTGATCAAGGATATGCATGATATAGATGCATTAGGATAGCTCGAAATTCAGTGAATAGCGTGTACTCAGGCGATGATAGATAGTTATGTAAATCATATCAAGTTAAAAAATAAATAAATAAATAAATAAAAATAAAAGTAAAAATAAAATTTTTAGCACATCATTTTTAAGTGTTCTAATCTATGTATTAATTAGAACAAAAAGAAAAATGGAATCTTAGCCTAGACGCTTGGAAACTTTATGATATTGAGCTAAGGAAATAAAAATTTAAGGTTGATCAAACACTTCAGAATTCCAGTGATTCTTCCATATCACCCTTTGGCCCTGTTACAACCATGGAAAGACATAGTTGATCTTTGATGAAGTCTAGCTGGGGAATGCGAGTTAAGCATGTTCTTTCCACATTTGTGGCATATCAATTCATTCATGAAACAGTTTCCACAAGTTGTGCGTTAATTTTAATTGCATATGCATTACATTTGATTCTTACATATATTCATACTCGCACATGTTATCTAAGAGCAACTTAAGTTCTAAGAGAAAATCAGACTGAAATCTGGTAAGGATAGAGTCAAGGCGAATTGAGTTCTTGCTTTTGAGTGCTTTGTTTTTGAAACTGAGTATTTAGAGTGTGGGATGCACCTTGTCGCGTGTTTTTGAGGGATGTAATTGTGCTAGCATCTAACCAGAGGTTTTTCGCATGTTTATTTCCTAACTCATCACATCTTTTAGCATATTTGTGAATTGGCTCTCGGAAATATTTTAGTGTGCATTGTATATATTTAGTACATAGTGGAATTTTGTTTTTAGTTTAGTTTCTGGCATTTATAATTTGCTCGGGGACGAGCAAAAGTCAGGTTTGGGGGCCTGATCGCGCTTCAAATGTTTACGTTTAGCGCCCCTTTTACCTTGTTTTTATAACCGTTTTCTAAACATTTTATGTGTTTAATATTGTAAATAAGTCTTTTCAAGTAAAATAGGCATTTCAATGGCATTTTTGTCCAAAGTGACTAAAAGAGAGCAAAATAGGCAGAAAACAGAAGAAGAGCAAGGCCGGTGAGTTCAAGCACTCTTCCCAGCGTGAAATTTCCCTTAATGTAGTAGTGAAATATACCTAGAGGAGGGGTGAATAGGTATAGGCTCCAAATTCTTTCAATTAAAAATAATGCGGAAAATTACAAGGCAAAATGCACACTTGATAAGATTTAGCAAATGAATTGATTTCACTAAGACAAGAGTTAATCAATTTACAAGATGTGCAAACAATGTAATATATGGAAGATAAAAGAAAGTAAAGCAAAATTGAACACAATGATTTTAACGTGGTAAAACCTCAATGAGGAAACATCCACGGGTTGATACCACAACCACCAGCGAAGCAATCCACTATGTGAAAAAGGACTTACACACTCAAGCTATCACTCATGATATCCGCTCAAGCTATCAACTCCTAATCTACCCTCGGGCTAGTGAATCACCAAGCCTACTTCCTATCCGAGATATGTCCTACACCTCTAGAAAGCAACTTCCTATCCAAGACGCTCACGTCTCTAGGAAGATTTCTTGCTTGCCTATCCGGATCCTCCCGACCCTAGACAAGACTTCCTTGCTTGATTATCCGAGTCCTCCCGACTCTAATCAAAGCTCCCTTGCTCTATCCACAAAGCTTTACTCACTTTGCTAGAGACTTCAACCTAATGCAAGGCTATGATCTAAAGTGATGCAAGTGATGCAAACACAAACAAATTAAGCTAGATGATCAATCAAGCAAAATGTACATGTTCAATGATAGTCTAGAATATGATTTCAACACACAATCACAAAAGTTATCTAGAAATCAAGACATGCAAATCAATAAGAACAAAGGTATGAATATTCGATTTAGCACACTAAAAACCTAGTTCTTAGATCATGAAATAAAACATAGAAAATAACATGAAGCACATCACACATATATTTTCTAGAATCAATTTCATGATAACTCAAGTTTAGCACATATATTTTCAAAACAAATCACAAAGCTAAAACTCAATTAACAAATGATCAAATAACCCTAGCATGTGATCTAACATTCTTCTCAACAAATTTCATCAATCAAATGGAAAGAATCAATAGATGATCAAAGATGAAATTGAAAAAGAAGAAGTTGAAACATACAAACTGACCACGGACTGGAAATGGACCAGCTGAGAAAAATGACAAAGTCAACTGCCTCTAGAAATACTTGGGGTTTGTAGCTCTCTTCGAGACCAACAATTTTGGTTTTTGAATTGAATGATTTCGAGTTCGTATGAGAGAGATATGATCAAAACAAGTAAACAAAAATTGTAGAAAACTGATGCGAGAAAATCAAGTGTTCTTCAAAAAATTGCACAAGTGTGGAGGGAAGGAGATTAGCTTAAAAGGAGGGAAAAGGAGAGATTTAACGAGCGAATCACGAGCGAATCACGAGCCACCACATCACCACCCCGTGGGGGGCGCATGGGGCCCACGGCCTCCCACACGGGCTGGCCATGTGGCCACACGTGATTCCAACTCCTCTCGCGCGCTCCTTCGGATCTTCAGCCCATATCTTGAGCATCCGATCTCCGATTTCGAATCTATTTTCGGATTACGAACCGTGACTCCCTCACGCACGACTATGACTACACAAATTTGAAAAATGGTTGAGAAATCATCTCGGAATCCGACGATGAAGTCAACACAACAAATGAGAACGAAAAGTAGCATAGTTAACTTGTTTGGATTCGAAACCTTATGAATGAGTAACCGAAACGACCGGAACTGAATAAGACATTAAATAAGAACATGTTCAAGTCCTAAACACAAAATACGGAAACAAATAAACACATATTCACACAAGCATGCCATATCAAAGAGATAGTCACAAAGCATGCAATTTCACAATGTTTGTCAATACAAGATCAATGCATGAGCATGCTATGAAGTGTGTGAATGTGTTATACCAAATGTTTGAACCACGATGTAGGGACACACATGTATGAATTGTGTGTGTTTGCGCTAACGCCTTGCAAGAGGGTGGAAGTCAAGATTTACCTTTGACGTTTTTCACCTCTTGAAGACGACTTTTGCACTAGACGTTGCTCTTCACTCTTTAAGCTTCCTTTCTTCAAATAATGTCCTAAGCAACAACTAATACAATCATAGATTGTTTTGCAATGGAATTAAGCCAATACAAATCATAAACCTTACACAGCGGGATATGTCTCGCCGCAAGAAGCCGTAGGAAGGATCATCTTACAATCCGGCGAGTTCATGCTCCCTGTCCAGCGGGTAAAAAGCCGCTGCACGAAGCCGCCGTCATCTTGGCGAGTTCATGCAGGAGTCACGAAGAGATAAGTCCCGCGGAACAAGTCCGCGAAGAAAGAAATGCAAGCCTGGCGGGTTCATGCCACGGGCAAAAAGCCGCCGCACATACTGTTAGGATTATGCTCAATAGCAAGAGTGTAATGTTGTAATTAACAATCTTTTTCATATTAATAAAGTGATTTCTGGTTTAAAAAATCGTATAGCATTTATAGTTTAATATTATAATTGTCAAAGTAAATAATCATAAGGTCTAAAGACTATGGGAAAAGAAGAATTGTTCGTACATCTGGATATGTATGTGGTAGACACAATTCTTTAGTTAGTCTTGAATAATGTTCACAACTTAAGTTAAAGGTTGGGCACCTATATCTTGTTAAAGTTGTAGAATTCTTTTGCTAGCATTTGAGTGGGATCAAATGAGATATGATGAGTCTAAAATCATCGGAGTCTCTTCGAGCAAAAGGATCTAGTGCACTGGGTGCATTGAACTGGATCACAATGAAATACTTTATCTATAACCGTCAGTAGATAAAAGTCTTTTCATTATCAGGACAATCGGAAAGTCTATCTTAATCCTGAGATAAATGATGGACTTATGGTTGCAAGTGATATCATTTGAGTTATCAATGAGTACGATTATATCGCATAGTCTATCCTCGATAGTTTGGTGATATTCATTTGTTAATCGATAGAGGACTTCATTTATAGATATGGACATCGTGGCTCCATTTATTAAATGAGAGTATAATATCATCATATGGATGTTTTGAGGTAATTGGATATTAAATCTCAACGTTGAGTTTTCGATAGTGTCTATTGAAAACATGGCTTCTGGACAAGTCAAAATATCCAAGTTCAAAACGTGGTCATATGAGTAAATATGGTAACTTGGAGAGTTATAGGCGGTCTATGAACTCTTGGCGATTATTGATATTAATCACGAGGATACACTATCTCCAATATGATTGTCTAGGGTATGAATGAGGAGCATCTTCCTTTTCTATCTTTATTTAAGAGTTCAGTTTTAGCTCTTTAGTGGAATGAGTTAAAATTAATGGATCGGACCTAAGTGAATCATTTGTTGATTGTGATTAGGTTATGTCTATTGAAGCTTAAATTTAGATGGCCCACTAAGATCCCCAATCCACACGGACTTGCATGGATCACTTGATATATTCTACCGGACCAATTTAAGGGTCCATCTAGAATTGCATTTAATATATTAAGAATATAATTTGCACATTATTTTAGTAATGGGCTGCTCAATTATATTAATATATTAATGAAAGACATGTGGGCTTGTTTCTTTTAGTAAGAATGGGTCTGGTTCACATGTGGGCTTTTTATTTAAAGTCCAATGGATTAAATGAAATAAGAAAATAATATTTTGGCCCATTTACTCTAAGTGGGGCGGCAAGGGTTAGTTTAACCTAATATATTATTTTGTTTCATTGTTTTAATTAAATAAGAATTAATTAATTTATTAATTAATTGTTTAATTAAAGAAACAAATCTTTTCTAATCAGGAAATATATTTCCTAAAAGTAAAAGTAAAAGACTTGTTTGATAAGGAAATAAATAATTAGTTTTATTTATTTAATCAAATAAGAAGTCTTTTTATTTAGTCAAAATAAAAGAATAAAAGATCTATGAGTTGGATTAGGGTTTGATGTCTTAAAAACTAGATGGAAATTAGGGTGCAACATAAGCCTATGGTGGGCATGTGATTTCGGCAACCCTAGTTATTTCTAGGTTAGGATTTCGGCAACCCTAATAATAAAAGAAAAGAAGAAGCAAACTTAGGCCACCTATATATTGACAAGTATAGAATTCGGCCACCACATGTGTTCATGATACAAATTTCTTCTTCTTCTCAATTCATAGAAAGTTTTTTATTCTACTAAAACAAAAAGGAGTGTTAGATTATTCTTTGATAGTATACTATTTGCTTATTCATCAATAAGCTTGTGTATATGATATCGATCTAGGTTCACGCGAGTTTCGATCATTAGATTGAGAACTCAAAAGTGACCGGAATAATCTTAGTCATTCTTTTGATTGTTTTTGTGACTAACAAAGAAAAGAAAAGTTTGTTTTGTCCATTCACAGTTTTGTAATTCAAAGAAAAGGGAGACCACGCTCCTAGGTGATCCACGTTCGTGCTAGAATTGAAGATCTTGCGGATTACCATCGACGTAAGTCAATCGGATCACGCGACAAAAGGTATTCTACTTTTTGTTATTGTATATGTATGTTTAATTAATTAAAGGATTTAAGGTTCATAAAGGAAAAATTTTTAAAAGTCACTAAATCTAATTTTTAGTATCGCTTCTGCTGCGTGTACTCTAATGTATTTTTCCCTACACATACCCGCCGGCGACTCTGATGAGCTGCAAGTTGATTGAAGCTCGCCCAAAGCCAATCAAAACTGCCCATTTTTCCACCTACTGTCCTTGGAAGGCCTTCTCTCTCATCCATGCACACTTGCATGTCATTAACTACTAAAAGAAGTCTCTCAACTGATATGCGGATACTTAAAGATAGAAGTAGAATAGATAGAGAGAGATAGATATTAATTAGATATTTTTTTCTCTTAGAAAAGCAAGAGAGATAGTTGGTTTCTTGGCCATTTTCTAGGTAACCAAACACCATATTTTGGTGACCTTGAATGTGGAAACGAAGAGGAGAAAACTTGAGAGAAACAAGTGATGATGATATGAGCCACAAATCCACAAGTGGTAGATGCTTCGATCATGGTAGTTCATGCTCCGGGAACTCTTGTGACAATTTGGTGGATAACTAAGAGTTCATTGACTTTTTTCAAAAGGCCTTGAAGAAAAAGAATATGAATATCCTTGAGTTGTGAAACTAATTAGGCATGTCTAAATATACCTAGAGAGGGGGTGAATAGGTTTTAATCAAGTTAATTACCGATTTTTCTTGATTAGTCAATATTTAATAAAAACTCCAAACTAAGCAAATATACAATCAACTAAACTATGTGCAGAAAACAATAAATTGCAAGTTAATTGATTTACATGAGAAACCCACAACGGGAAAAAACTCACGGGCTAATATGCTATTAGGATTATGCTCAATAGCAAGAGTGTAATATTGTAATTAACAATCTGTTTCATATTAATAAAGTGATTTCTGGTTTAACAAATCTTATAGCATTTATAGTTTAATATTATAATTGTCAAAATAAATAATCATAAGGTCTAAAGACTATGAGAAAAGAAGAATTGTTCGTATATCTGGATATGTATGAGGTAGACATAATTCTTTAGTTAGTCTTGAATAATGTTCACAACTTAAGTTAAAGGTTGGGCACCTTTATCTTGTTAAAGTTGTAGAATTCTTTTTCTAGCATTTGAGTGGGATCAAATGAGATATGATGAGTCTAAAATCATTGGAGTGTCTTCGAGTAAAAGAATCTAGTGCACTGGGTGCATTGAATAGGATCACAATGAAAAGCTTTATCTAGAACCGTCAATAGATAATAGTCTTTTCATTATCAGGGCAATCGGAGAGTCTATCTTAATCCTGAGATAAATGATGGACTTATGGTTGCAAGTGATATCATTTGAGTTATCAATGAGTACGATTATATAGCATAGTCTATCCTCGATAGTTTGGTGATATTCATTTGTTAATCGATAGAGGACTTCATTTATAGATATGGACATCGTGGCTCCATTTATTAAATGAGAGTATGATATCATCATATGGATGTTTTGAGGTAATTGGATATTAAATCTCAACGTTGAGTTTTCAATAGTGACTATTGAAAACATGGCTTCTGGACAAGTCAAAATATCCAAGTTCAAAACGTGGTTATATGAGTAAATATGGTAACTTGGAGAGTTATAGGCGATCTATGAACTCTTGGCGATTACTGATATTAATGACAAGGATACACTATCTCCAACATGATTGTCTAGGGTATGAATGAGGAACATCTTCTTATTCTATCTTTATTTAAGAGTTCAATTTTAGCTCTTTAGTGGAATGAGTTAAAATTAATGGATCGGACCTAAGTGAATCATTTGTTGATTGTGATTAGGTTATGTCTATTGAAGCTTAAATTTAGATAGCCCGCCAAGATCCCCAATCCACACGGACTTGCATGGATCACTTGATATATTCTACCGGACCAATTTATGGGTCCATCTAGAATTGCATTTAATATATTAAGAATATAATTTGCACATTATTTGTTTAATGGGCTGATCAATTATATTAATATATTAATGAAAGGCATGTGGGCTTGTTTCTTGTAGTAAAAATGGGTCCGGTTCACATGTGGGCTTTTTATTTAAAGTCCAATGGATTAAATAAAATAAGAAAATAATATTTGGCCCATATATATAATGTGGGGCGGCAAGGCTAAATTTTTAGTCAAAAATATTATTTTATTTTATTGTTTGTTTAAATGAGAATTAATTAATTTATTAATTAATTATTTAATTAAGAAACAAAATCTTTTTCTGATCAGGAAATATATTTCCTAGAGTTATACTAAAGGTAAAAGACTTATTTGGTAAGAAAATAAATAATAAGTTTTATTTATTTAATCAAATAGGAAAGTCTTTTATTAAGTCATAAAAAGAATAAAAACACTTATGAGTTGAATTAGGGTTAGGAGTCTAAAGTTGATGGGAATTAGGGTAAAGCACAAATCCTTTTTTGTAGAGGATTTTCGGCCAACCCTAATAGAATCACAAGGAGATTTCGGCAACCCTAAAGAAAAATAGAAGTGAAATTCGGACACCCTATATAAGCAATCATATAGGGTTCGGCCACCCTAGAGAGTTTACTAGATCAATTTCTTCTTCTTCTCATACTCATAGAAAAGTGTTTGATTATTCTGCCAAGACAAAAAAGAGAGAAAAGATTATTCTTTTGATAGTACACTATGAAACAAATTATAGCACGGTGTGTATGAAACTATCTAGAGGGGGGGTGAATAGATTTTAAACTTATTACCCAATTTTTCGTGTTAAGTCAAAATTACGAATTTACCCCTAAAATAGATAAAGCAATAAATCAAGTGTAAAATGCGAAAATTAAATAAGATTTGATTTTTACGTGGAAACCCTTACGGGAAAAACCACGGGCTAGTAAGTAAGCCACACTTGAACCTCGAATCCACTAAATGTGTAAAACGATTATAACCTAATCCCGGAAGTAATCACACACCTACCTAATCAAGGTATGAGTGAACCTAGTCCAATTTGCTTGCGATCTAAGCAACCTAATCCCGGAAGCTACACACAAGACTTACTTTCTCAATGAAGAGAATAACACCCTAAGTGAATATATGAATATCCAAAATGCAACATAGAGCAAGGGAAACCCTATATGCTTATCTAAGATGATTAATATGCAATTAGAACAATCCTAGATATTAAAAACTAAATGACATGTCAAATAGTTTAGCTAATCAAGATTAAGCACAAAACTTAATTAGCTATCACAATACAACTTCTCAAACATACATCACACTAATCTCAAACATGTATCCAAAATATATATAATAATATACAAGTAATTAATTGAGATTGCTTGTTAAAAAAAACACAAAATATGTAAGATATTAGTGAAAAGCTTACCAAGCAAAGTATGATGAAGAATCCATGCAAGATGACATCTAGATGATCAAAGATGATGCTAGATGATGATTGATGATCATGAAAAAGTGTTTGAGTAAATAAAAATGAGTTCTTGTAATTTTTCTTCTCTTTGAAAAATATCCTAAGTATGAAATCTGAATATGAACTCTCTTGATTGACCTAAAGTCAAAGTGGCATATATATAGGGGGCTAAAACAAAGTGAGGTCGTTTTGATAAGTTGGCTTGAAATTTTCCTTAGGCGTTGTACGAAGGGCGCTTCTGTACAGCACCTGTACAGTGCCTGTACAGTGCCCCTGCTCTGTTCTCACGGGAAAACAAAGAGGCGATGTACGTAGAGCGCCCTGTACAGCGCCCGTACAGCGACCGAATTAAATCGATCAGGTCTGTACAGCGCTCAAAGGGGGCTGTTCGTACAGCGCTTCTGTAGAGCGCTTTTGAGAGCGCCCAATGCAAAAATGCAATCCTAAGTCTAAGCATGACAAGGCAATTGGATATGCAAGATGCAATCAAACTAACATGCAAGAAGAGATGTTAATGAACATTAAAGCACACAAATAAGACACACAACATACAAGGATTAACCATATGCATGAGTTGTGAGTGTGTGCAACTATCTCTTCAAGACAAGTAAGCACATAGAAATTTACCTTCGGTGCTTATCAACACGAGGTCTTCAAAGGGCTTCGAACAAACCTACCAACACCTAGGCTACCCTTACAAAGAACCCCAACATGTGGTTTGTCCACGAAATGAGCCAATCAACAAATGAGAACCTTACACACTAATTGCTTATTCATCAATAGGCTTGTGTGTACAACATCGAATTAGGTTCACGCGAATTTCGATCATTAGATTGAGAACTCAAAAGTGACCGGAATAATCTTTGTAGTCTTTTGGTTGTTTTGTGACTAACAATAAGAAAAAGAAAGTTTGTTTGTCCATTCTCAGGTACGCAATTCAAAGAAAAGGGAGACCACGCTCCTAAGTGATTCACGTTCGTGCTAGGATTGAAGATCTTGCAGATTACCATCGACGTAAGTCAATCGGATCACACGACAAAAGGTATTCTTCTTTTTGTTAGTTTATATGTATGTTTAATTAATTTAAAGGGTTAAGGTTCATCAAAGGAAAAATTTTTAAACATACTAAATCGATTTTAGTCTCGCTTCCGCTGCGTTGACCGGTATTTTTCCCTACATATGCTATCCACACATGGTCCTCAAATCCACTACTTGTAATGATGCTTACAACCTAGGTTGACCTCAACCATTCTCGGTCACTAACCCACCACTACTACCCAACAAGCATTTAATAGTGATTCTAGACCTACTTGCTTGCACACTAAGCAAATTAGTCACAAGGCTTCAATCACAAGGAAGAGAACACAACCTATGTGTAAATCAAGTGCATAAATGCTAGGTTAACACATTTGATGCTTGTCAAATCATGCATGAGCATGTCAATCAATCCTAAATATCATGTGTCTACATGTCATATAAAACTTAGCTATAAAAGATTAGAAATAATCCTAGATGCTATAGCTATCACAATACAATAACTCAATCAATCAACACAAATATCTCAATCTTGTATATAAAATCTAATCTAGATGCATACAAGTAATAAATGAGATTTCTTACTAAGTAAGAACACAAAAATGGAATAAAATGGTGTTCAACTGACCAAGTCACATGTGTTGAAGAAAACCCATGCAAGAAAGCATCATAAATGAAGCTAGATGATGTTAGATGAAGTTTGATACATATGGGAATGAGTTTGAATTATCAAAGGTGAGTTCTTGAATGATTTTCTCTCTTGGAAAATGCTCTAAGTTAAAAATATGATTTTGAACTCTTGAAGACTGACCTAGAGACAAAGTGGTACTTATATATGAGATCTCTACAAAGCTTCACCGTTTTGAACATTTTTAAAAACCAAACACCGTTATAACCGTTGTACGTACCACGGTACGGACAGGGAGTCTGTGCCGCGGTATGCCAGGCGTGTAAGTGCTAGAAACTACCGATGTAGGGGACTGCTCCAGAGGCAAGTGCACCCATGGCGGTATGCACGACTTAAAGGCATTAGGTGTTGCACCTGACATGGACCATTGCTCATGCAAGTGTACCAGGCACGGTACCAACAACAGTAAAGAGAAAATTTCTCTTTTCAAAGTGACAATTCACACTTAGTCTATATGCAAGATGTGCAAGTGTGAAGTGTGAAGTGTGAAGAGAATGTACATAGAAAGCAATGAACACACATGCATACAAGAGAGGTGTGTGTGTACAACTATTCTCTTCTATGTAATTAATCACAAGTGATTTACCTTTGAGGTGCTTATCATCTTGAGGTCTTGAGAGGACATTTGTTGAGCTTGATCACCAACAATTAAGTGCCTAAGCTACCCTTACATATCAAACCCCAATTGTGGTTTGTCACCGAAATAAGCCAATCAGAAATGAGGAACTTACAAGTTGGAAAAGGATAATCTTCAACTAAATGCCAAAGTGACTCACTTAAATGATGAAGTGAGATATGTAAAAGAAAATGAAGGTAAGTTGAAGATGGAACTTGAAGAGGCAAGAAGTTCACTTGCTAAGATGACTTCGGGTTTGAAAATGATTGGCATTTAATTGAAGCCAAATGACAAGCGAGTGCTTGATTTTGTAAATGATGAGACCACATCATCCTCGAACAAGACTACATATGTGAAGGAGATTGCTCCTAATTGTCCACCTCAGTCTCAACACCCCAAGAGAACTCTTGTTATGGGTGATTCATCTAAGAGATCATCCTTGAAGACTCTTCCAGGGAACAAAGCTCAACCTCAACCTTTGAGGATGCCTCAACCCAAGCTCAATCAACCTTTGAGGCAAGCTAATCAAGTTCATCATGCTCAACAACAAAGGCATCAACATCCGGCTAATGCTCCAATGAAAAGCCAACCAGTGCACCATCAAAGACAACCTCATCAACATGGCTATGCCTCGATGAGATCTCAATGCAATGGTATGAATTCTTCTTTTGTACCTACTTGTCATTATTGTGGTATGATTGGTCACACTAGACCAAATTGTTTTAAATACATCAAGTTATGTAGAATTAAGAGCATGAAAGAAAATAGAATGAACCATAGGGCTAATTTGAATGATCCTAGGAAACCTAGTGAAGTTAAAATTTTGACCACTAAAAATGATATGGTGGAACCTAGGTTGGATAAGGAAATTGAGCACCCTTTCCCTTGTGCTAGAATATCACCCATAGATAATATTGAGTCAAATGGACTTAGTATGTCTATAGGAACTTGTCCCTTGCCTTGATACGATACAGTTTTGACCCCATGTGGGGAGCTCAAGCAAAGAGAGCAAACTTGCATGATTTGCTATGTGCAAAAAGTTGATTAATTTTATGATCTTTTGATAATTGCTTGAGATTTTATTGGTTGCACATATATACTTATATGTTCCTTTTTCATCATAAGTGTGCACCGTTGCTTTGTTTGTAATCCATGTCATACTTTAGTTCAACAATGCATTTTTGGACCAGGAGAATCTTTTGGGAAAATACATTTGAATGACCTACAATTTATCTCCATGACATGAGAATATTTTTTATGACATACTTAAAATGATATGCATGAAATATTTTTTGATTGCTTGATATGCAAAATATGTGTGAAAAGCAATGTTGAGACTCCAATCAATAAGAATCTTGTATCCATTCAAAGGATTTTAAAATCCAAAGTCTCTCTCTCTCTCTATTAGTTGACCAAAGCTACTATTATACGGGTATCTTACTCGGAAAAATTGAAAAGGGTGCAAAAGTTGCTCATGCTTTGTTTTGCTTATAAAGATTGGTATAGTTGCTCTTAACTCGAAAATATCTTAAAAAAAAAAAAAAAAAAAATCTTATTTACTCATGACAAAATAGTACAAATTGGTTTGAATTCTTTTGGAAACTTTTCTGATGTTTGCTTTGCTAAATACATTGCTTGAACTTCAATGCTATATATCTGAAATTCACTAAACCACTTATAGTATAATATATATACCTAGGGGTGAATAGGTGTATGCCCAAATTCTCGCACTTCTTTTCCACACAACCAATTTACACACACTTAAAGTATTTAACAAGTAGATTGTTTTAACAAGTTAATATGAATTCAATTAGATAAGTGTTAAAACAATACAAGTTAAAGTATGAAAAAACTAAAAGCAATAAAATCAACACAAGTGATTTTTACGTGGTAAAACCTCCGAAGAGGAAACATCCACAGGTTGATACCGCAACCACCGGCAAGCAATTCACTATGACAAAAAGGAGATACTGTTAGGTTTTTGGTTTGTCTTGGCATGTATTCCATATCAAAATGATGTTTATCTTGTATTGATTAGTAGTCGTTAACATGATGTTTCAAAGCTTCAAAGAAAGACTCGACTACGGTTCATGCAAGATGGTGTCTTGTAAAGAGGAATAAGCTTCATTGCTCAACAAAGGTATAATTGACCTCATTCATCTTACAAGGCATAGGCACACACACACAATTTATTCATAAGTGTCCCTGCATCGTTGTACACCATTTATATAACACATTCACATGTTTTAGTATGCTCATGCATTGAACTCATATTGACATACATTGTAGAATTGCATGTTCTAAGACTATGTCTAGGAAATGGCATACTTGTGTGATATTGTATTTATTTGTTTGTGTTTTATTGTATTTAGACTTGAACATGATCTCATTTGATTCCTTATTAAGTCCTGGTAATTTCGGTTACTCATTCATTAGGTTACGAGTCCAAACGATATAGCTACGCTACTTTGCATTCTCATTCGTTGAGTTGTCTTCGTCATCATATTCCGAGATGAATTATCAACCTTTTGTCAAAGTTTCATAGTCGTCGTTGTGCATGAGGGATTCATAATTTGTAATTCGAAGACAGATTCAAAATTGGAGTTTGAAGGCACGGATACAGTCAAAGAATGCAAGCGGAGCGCGAGGGAAGTTTGCTTGGCCGTTGGCCAAGCAAATGAGGGCGCGTAAGGAGGCCGTGAGGCTCACGGCCAAGAACCTCCTCTGCCCCCGTGTGCCTCATGCACCCCTCATGGGGTGCTGAGGTGGCAGCACGTGATTGGCTCGTTTTTTTCCCACTCTCCAATTCATTTAAATCTCCTCCATTCCTTCCCATTTCATTTCAAGAAGAAAAATTAGAAATCCAATGTGCAGAATTTTCTCTCAACTTTTTCTCACCTTCCAAACACCATAACTTTCTCATATGAAGTTGGAATTGAGTGATTCAAGTTGGAGATTCATTGTAATCGAGTCCTCTACCATTTTCAAGTGGTCTTGCAGCTGTTTGATCAAGTTTTCTAGAGGTTCTACCCAGAAAATCGAACCAGCTCGTGATTCTTAGGTAATTAACTTATCTTTGTGATTTCTTCTTTTTTAACCTTCAATTTGCTTGGGGTTTCTTCTTCTATATGTATGTGTATGTATGGTGAATGCTATTGAGAAAGATAGCTTTATAATCAAACATAATCAAAAGTCTAATTAAAGACATATGTGAACTAGTTTCTAGGATTTTAGGTTTTTCACATGATTGAGAGTTGTATTGTGATTAGTTTGATATCTAGGGTTATTTGTGGATTGATTGATGTATTTTATGATTAATAACCTTCACATGTGCTTTGATCCTCTAATTGAACAAATCTAGGATTAGCACTTGTATATTTGTATTTAGAGCCTAATAGGATTTAATTGATTATTCATTATATCCTTGCTCTAATTGTTGGCTAGAATATTCATTGAATACATTTTGTGATTCTAGCATTTTTGTGTATGTTTGTAACATCTTGAATTTGTGCTTCATGTATATGATTTATTCAAGTGTTATTTGTGTGAATGAAACTAGAAGCTATTTGTGTTAGGTGTTTTCACATGCTTTAGGTTTAATTCAAGTTTTGCATCTAGACTATTATAACTTGTGTTCTCACATGTTTAGGTCTAGTTGTTCCATGGAATGTATTGATCACATGTTCTATGTTGAATTGCTTGATTGCATCATTTGCATTCACATGATCACACTAGGAAGTCCTTGTAAAAGACATGAAGTCTTGACTAGGACAAGGTGTAGAGATAGTCAAGCAAGGAAGACTTGGTTAGGACAAGAGGTCCGGATAACCAAGCAAGAAATCATGGTTAGGATCGGGAAGGTCTGGATAGCTATGCATGGGAGGCTCTCTAAAGGCATAAGTGCCTCAGATAGAGAGT